>JARQOC010000002.1:96138922-96683558 GCA_033576535.1 Allobates femoralis | reverse complement strand
CTAATGAATTCAATGGGTTTGAGAGCTGTTAAAATGCTGAAAAATTTGCAGCGTGTCAATTCTTGCAGCAGATTTTTAGCTTTTTTCCAGCCCACCCATTGAGTTTCCGCAGTAAAATCCTTTTCTGCAGAGTATAAAACACTGAATGTAAATTTAGAAAAGGCGCACCACTAAATACAATTAACAGCAGGGTGCTCACAATGCACTAAGGCCGTGTTCACACGATCTGTTTTTGAACTTTTTTTTGGATCGTTTTTGCATGTGTCAGCTGACAGTATCGTCCCCCGGTCACAAGCTCAGCCCTAGAGACACCGAACCGATTACTTGCATGTCCTTCAGCCTTCTGGGATGAGGATATCACGGAGGTCACCATCTTAGAAGCTCCGCACAGATTAGCAGCCTCGGAGAATGAGGATATCACCGAAGTCACCGTGGGATCGCGGGGAGGTGAGTAATTAGCGCAGCCGATAAGGCCAAAACAATTGACATGCTCATTCTTTGTTTAGTTCTTGAGCCCAAAAGCGGATCCGCACAAAATGTAATGCTGAATGCAAAATTGTGAAATGCATTGACTTGGCAGCGATGGGCAACAACACTGCATTTCACGGCAAATAGCGGATCCGCGAAAACACGCATTAATGGTGCACTAGCGCACCATGTGAATGTAGCCTTACAGGTGAATTCAGCTTCCTAAGTCTTGCATAGCTGATCTTGGTCTGCTCAGAAAAGTTGCTAGTGTTCCTTCCTTGCGCCTGACAATCACATGACTGCAGGGGCAGGAGGAAGAAGCAATGTCAGTACTGCCTACAGTATGGACAGTCGCTTGTTATGTGCTCTGTATACAGACATCATGAAGTCAAAGAAGGTTCTATACTTCTCTATGGGGAGTAGGGCCATCTCTGACAGCTGGCCGCCCACTTTTGCAGGTGCACAATCTCTATCCAGTTTCAAACTCTACGATTATATTGTAAAATATCATTCTGGATTAATATGTGGACAGAAGAGGTAAGTAATCTTTCTAAATACAATTTTTTTGATGAACAAATAGCTATTCTTGGTAAGGGTCTGATTTTATTACTTATGCCTAATTTCAATGTTTTTGAGGCTGTTAAAGACTTGCATTAATTTGCTCTTTAGTTACTATTCAATAAGAATTTTTTAAGAGCTGAGAATTCATGCCTGTTGCCCACTACAGAAGCAGAGGGTGAATCCCTGAGTGTTTTGGAGGAACTAAATGAAGAGTTTAACTTACAGAATGATCAAAAAAATTACACCTAATTGCTTGTAAAAAATCTACTACTTTCCAGGCACTTATACTTCATCCTCTGTCCGCGTGTTGAAATCTTTGAAAAGTAGTAACGCAAGATCTGAGAAACATTAATTATAAGGATAATCCATCTCGTTCTTAAAGAGAACTCAGAGACTTGGAACTCAATGATGTTGTGTTTAAACCTGTGGACATGGGGAGGCAATGCTGTGGCATGGCCAAATACAGTGTCGTAACTTGAAGCTCATGGGTCCCAATGCGAAATCTTCAATAAAATTAGTCTTCTTATATAAGCCAAAGGGACGTATGGGGCCCCATAGGTTTCAGGGCCCAGATTGCAACCCCTGCACCTATTGTAGTTAGGCCCCTGGCTGAGTAATACATATGAGGATAATCCACAATAGCAACTATCTGAAAATACAGTACATCACTTACGAAAATGACGGAATCATTTCTGAGTCTGACACTTACCAGAGTTATTATTCCTAGGAATTTGCTTAATGGTTAATATCCTTCATACCAACATTACACCTTCTCTCCAAGGTGTTCAAGGACATTCAATGTCCATCAGGGCAACTGATCATATGAGGGGTTGGTGGGCTTAATGATTTAATTTGTTGCTTATTTACTACAATTAAAGACCATGCGTAGAATCTCTGCCATCCTATATACGTGACTCCACCGATGTGTTTGATATGTTTTTATATCAGAAGGTGGAACATGACATATATTTAATTACCAGTGATGTGTAGTCACTACATATATCGATTTTGGTCATAATGATGGGTCTAAAAGATTGCAATTTTTTTGGAGGCAATTAGTCTTGATACTTATCTAATTGACCTGATGATGGAGTTACTTGAGTTTGTCCTTAGGCAAAAGTTTTTAATTTAGCGTCTGATTATATCTCCTAAAACCAGTGGCGTAACTTGATGCTTAGGGGCCCCAAGGCCAAATCTCCAACCGGGTCTGTAATTTTGCAAGTCTTTAAATATAGGCAAAAGGGATTTTTGGGGTCCCCTAGGCTCAAGGGCCCAGGTGCGATTTCAACCTCTGCACCTATTGTAGTTATGCTCCTGCCTAGAACAGTGGTTACCAAACTCCAACGGTTCCCAACACGTCATGTGTTAAGGATCTCCTTAGTATTGCACAGACGATGCCTTGATAATGATTCCAACATTTATTTAATGCTAAGGAAATCCTTCAAGCATGATTTATTGGGGGCTGTGAAGACTGAGAAACACTGTTCTAGAATGTGAAACCATGATGGGACCCCATTATACAGTGGGGAAAAAAGTATTTAGTAAGCCTTCCATTTGTGCAAGTTCTCCCACTTAAAATGATGAGAGAGGTCTGTAATTGACATCATAGGTAGATCTCATATATGAGAGACAAAATGAGAAAATAAATGCTGAAAATCCCATTGTCTGATTTGGAAAGAATATTTTTTTTCAAATTTTGGCGGAAAATTAGTATTTGGTCACCTACAAACAAGCAAGATTTCTGGCTCTCACAGACCTGTAACTTCTTCTTTAAGAGGCTCCTCTGTCCTCCACTCATTACTGGCATCATGTTTGAACTTGTTATCAGTATAAAAGACACCTGTCCACAACCTTAAACAGTCACACTCCAAACTCCACCATGGTGAAGACCAAAGAGCTGTCGAAGGACACCAGAAACAAAATTGTAGCCTTGCACCAGGCCGGAAAGACTAAATCTGCAATAGACAAGCAGCTTGGTGTGAAGAAATCAACTGTGGGAGCAATAATTAGAAAATGGAAGACATACAAGACCACTGATAATCTCCCTCGATCTGGGACTCCACACAAGATCTCAACCTGGGGGGGTTAAATGACCTCAAGAACAGTAAGAAAAATCCCAGAACCACACAGGGGGGACTTAGTGATTGACCTGCAGAGAACTGGGACCAACATAACACGGCTAACATCAGTAGCACACTACACCACCAGGGACTCAGATTCTGCAGAGCCAGATGTGTCTCCTTGCTTAAGCCACTACATGTCCGAGCTCGTCTGAAGTTTGCTAAAGAGAATTTGGATGATCCAGAAGAGTATTGGGAGAATGTCATATGGTCATATGAAACCAAAGTAAAACTTTTTGATAGAAACACAACTCGTCGTGTTTAGAGGAGAAAGAATGCTAGTTGCATCCAAAGAACACCATACCTACTGTGAAGCATGAGGGTGGCAACATCATGCTTTGGGGCTGTTTCTCTGCCAAGAGACCAGGACAACTGATCTGTGTACATGAAAGAATGAATGGCGCCATGTATCATGAGATTTTGAGTGCAAACCTCCTTCCATCAGCAAAGGCATAAAGATGAAACATGGCTGGGTCTTTCAGTATAACAATGATCCCAAGCACACCGCCAGGGCAACAAAGGAGTAGCTTTGTAAGAAGCATTTCAAGGTCCTGGAGTGGCCTAGCCAGTCTCCAGATCTAAACCCTATAGAAAACCTTTGGAGGGAGTTGAAAGTCTGTGTTGCCCAGTGACAGCTCCAAAACACACTGCTCTAGAGGAATCTGCATGGAGGAATGGGCCAAAGTACCAGCAACAGTGTGTGCCAACCTTGTGAAGACTTACAGAAAATATTTGACCTCTGTCATTGCCAACAAACAAAATATAACAAAGTATTGAGATGAACTTTTGTTATTGAGCAAATACTTATTTTCCACCAAAATTTGAAAAAAAATTCTTTCCAAATCCGACAATGTGATTATCAGGATTGTTTTCTCATTTTGTCTCCATAGTTGAGGTCTACCTATGATGCAGTTACATGCCTCCTCATCTCTAAGTGGGAGAACTTGCACAATTGGTGGCATGACTAAATACCATTTTTCCCCACTGTATGCCAATCTCTTTATAGTATCTTGGGAGAGGATGATGTTTCTACCAGTAATGAACATTTTTGCGTCATCTGTGTTTCGTGGTGTTTATTAACTGATGACATACTTTTTATATGGCAGGTCTCTGCCATGGAGTTGGATAGGTTTCTTGCTTATTAAAACTATAATGCCATGAGTATTAAATTGAATTTAAATTGAATTACTCAGGAATGGGTAAATTATATGGATATCTATTATAATAGTACATCTGTAAACTCGAATTTGTTGAAAAATTCTTTTCATTCAGCACATATATCATTGAGGCCAATTTATAAGGGCCAGATGTGTTAAAATGAAAATACATTTTATAAATTTCCAAAAAATTAAAATCTAGATTTATAAGAAGAGGATATGGGGTTCCTCTTATTAAAGAGGATCGGTCACCCCCCCTGGTGCTTTCCAAACTGAAAGCACCCCTGAATGCAGCATGTCTGCCACCCTATGCACCATTGGACGCTCAAAATCACTCTGTCTTTATAGTGATTATGACACCTGATCATTACATCTCCCGATGATGATTGCAAAATGCCGTCAAGGTGCTTTGTTCCAAGGGATGAGTTGTAACACCTGTTGGATACTTACATTCTAGCATCATATCTTTAGGCAATTCTTTTAATCATGTTGTCATTGCCTCATTCTAAATGTTTATTATATCATGATCTGTTGATGCTTTCTTGGCCATATACAGTTAATTAAATCATGTATTTACTATTGTTACTATTTACAGTTAATTAGTTGGCATTGATACATAGTACTATAATTAGTGATGATGCTACCATCATTTTTATTATGTTTATTTCATAAATCAATAGTACACATGAAAATAAGTTATTTTGTAATATATCTTATCAGAGAACTCTGCTTCTTTCTCTGCCGGAACTGATCAGTCATTATCAAAATTCTCAATTCTGAGTTAAAATCTGAATTCAGTGAAGACTTTCCCATTACTGAGATAGGAGATGGCAGTTGGTGATGATCAGATTCCATGACAACAGGTAATGGGAGGAGCTAGAGGCCGAGGGAGGAGCTAGAGGCAGAATGAGCTAAAAGCTATAGAGTGTAACTAAAGGTAGAGAGAGGTGCTAGAGACAGAGGGAGGTGTTAGAGGCAGAATGACAAGGAGCAGCTAGAGGGAGAAGATGAAGCTAGAGGCAGAGGAAGGGCTATAGGGAGTAGCTAGAGGCAGAGGGAGGAGCTAGAGGCAGAGGCAGGAGCTAGAGGCAGAGGAAGGAGCTAGAGGAAGAGCCCAGCCCCCTCTTTTATCTACATAGAATCTCATCAGCACCACCTGCCATCTCCTATCTCAGTAATGGGAAAGTCTTCACTAAATACAGATTTTACCCCAGAATTGAGAATGTTGATAATACTGATCAATTCTGGCAGAGAAAGAAGCATATTTGTCTGATAAGATATATTACAGAGTTGCTTATTTTCACGTGTAGTATTGATTTATGAAATAAAAATTAAAATTATGGCTACACTTTAAGTACCTGCAGTCAATGAATTGCAACGTTGTTACTTGTAATACTAGGTATCAGTGCCAGCTAATTAACTGTAAAAAGTAACAATTAATAGTAAATGAAAATTTTTTTTAAATTAAAATCACTTTACGTACCTGCAGTCAATGAATTAATTAATTACATAATACTTTATATTTTGATATTGCACTCAATTTATTATTATATCTTATTAATATGTTTATTTATTGCTGGATTTAACACAATTATATTATTACAATAATTATATAAATATATAGGACAGTTGAGTTATATCCCTGTATTCCCCAATGACTTTATGTTTTTATGGAATTTCTTTTTTCTTTACATTGGGATGTCCATGTAATAATTTTGTTATCAATAAAGTTTTTTTTACCGTTCATGTATTACAGTCTTTGATTGGATTATTGGTTATTTAATATGAAGACCAGCCGAAAGTTTGCAAGCAGTTACGTTATATTTCGGCAAATGATGAATGTCACCGGATCACGGCCAAACCGCGAGTGCGGCACATGTACGCAAGTCCTATAAGGAATGTATTGGACTGAATGCCACGATCCTGCCGCAAGTGTGCGGCTTCCGGCAGATCAGGTAAACCTGAGTTCAAAAGATCACGTTTGCCTGTCCTGCAGAAATTGCGTCAAACCGCTGATGTGAAAGCAGCCCTTATAAAAGTTATGGCAATTAGAGAAAGCAGAGGAAAAATTAAAATTGTGAAAACAAAAAAAATGTCTGTGAGTTTAAACCAGGGATGTGGAACTCCAGGCCTTGAGGGTCGCCAACAGGTCATGTTTTCAAGATGTCTTTAGTATTGCACACGTGATAATATAATCTCCTGCACTGGTGATGATTCCAAACTCTGGGCAAATGCTAAGGAAATCTTGACAACATGACCTGATGGCGGCCCTCGAGACCTGGAGTTTCCCATCCTGGATCAAAAGGTAAGGATGGGTGCAGGGTAATGAATAAGGACAGGGTCTTACTTGGGTAACAAGTCATACAGGCTGGATTTTCACCATCCTTCTTCCTATGTATGCACAATTGGACATTTTACTTTTTATTAGACTGAGTAAAATAATGCATATTTTGTGGCTGCATTTTCATAATTACCTGGCACTGGCACTGTCACAGTCACAGTTGTGGTAATAATGGTGCTGGTGGTAGTCTCCTCTTCATCCTCAGTCAGAGTAACTGAAGATGAGGATATAGTCTTTTTAGAATTCTTCCTCTCTGCTGTAAGTTTGGTTTTGGCTCTTTCACCTGACCCATATTGGCCAAAACTATCTTGTGTAGTATCAGGAAAGGAAGAATGAGCAATTGATAAAGGCTTCGTTTGACTTAAGCCATGCTGGGGTGTAGGGTAGACATTACCCTTCTGTGTTTGGAGTGTGATATGAGAGTCCAAAGTTGGCAGTGAGTCCAGCACTGGGGCTGATGATGCAGTTTCCAGAATTTCTCTTCCATTATCAGTGACATAGAAGTGGTGTCCATTATCATAGTAGATGGATTAAGGGGAATTGTAGGTGTAGAAGAATCATCATGAGATGTTGGTAAATGGTCTGCATGTGCCAGATTAACTTTTGTTTTGAGCGCAGTCAATCTGTCTCTTATATCAGTATCATCCTGTTTGGTTCTTGAAAAGTAAGATGGTAGATGGCGGAAGTCTTTTTTCATGATAGTCTCGTGAAGAATCCCCTCTAAAAATGGATGGTGGTTCAACAATGTCATAGTAGGTGCTGTTGTGAAGAAGGGCACCTCTCCTTCTAGATCCTCTACCAGGGTGGTGGACGTTGCATCTTGCTTTGGGTCCCATCTTCCAGTTGGCTTATTGCTGATTTCATTTCTTGTTGCAGAAATCAAACCTGGATAAAAGAAGAGAAAAGGAATAAATGACAAAGAAATAACTTGAATTAAAAAATTGTATCTTCTACACAAATTAAATACAATATGGAGTTTGATTCATCCTTATTCAGTCAAGTTCAAAATGCATATTAGAGCGGCTTCACAAATCAGTTTTTTTTTCTCCTACAGTCTGAGTTTCTTTTAGTTTACTGTACCATTGTTGAAACCATGTTTCAGTTTTTACAATGCTAAGGTTATGACAACTCATAACAAAAAAGAGAAACATCACTCACCGGTTCTTCATGTGCAGGTTTTATTGGAAGTCAGGGTTACATCAGTGCAGGGAGGGGGGTGCAAGAGTGCCGGACTACGAGCTTGCTGTTTCGTGCAATGTGCATTTCCACGGTCCTGTTCCAAGAAACGGCAAGCCGTAGTTGTCACTCTTGCACCCCCCTCCTGCACTGATGTAACCCTGACTTCCAATAAAACCTGAACAAGAAGAACCGGTGAGTGCTGTTTCTCTTTTTTGCTTATGAGTTGTCATTGGACTTCTGGACTCTGAAACGCACCACAGTGGTTCAGCTGTCATGTAAGGAGTTTATACTGAATGACCAGGAATAGGTCGCTGGTTGGTTTTCTGAGTGGTGCCTGCAACAGCGTTTTTTTGAAACATTTTGTGAATAAAATTATCCTTCTTAAAGGTGTACTGTATAACAAGCAACATATTCTGCACCCAAAAAATGCTGCAAAAAATGCATAAAAAACACTGCAAAGATGCCATGAGAATGCTAAAAAAAACCCTGTTTTTAAATGCAGCATTTTTACTGCCAAAATATCAGCTTTTGGCTGCTGGAAAAAGTGCATTAAAAACACTGTGTGCGAACATTGCCTTATTAAATCAGTTTTATCCTTTGAACAAAAAAAAATGCTTAGCGCCTTCTACTCCATAAACAGTAAACGGATGATATCAATTTTTTTAACATGGCCATTGATTGGCTTTGGCTACTTTGATCCCCATTATGGCCCTTTTACACGCCGCTACGGAAAGGTAGAAACCGGCAGGTATCAGAGACAATTGTACATGATACCTTGCAAACACCGCGCAGTAGCGCGTGTAATTCAGGTTGAAAGACAGGTATCCAAAGAGACAGGGAGGAACAACCTGAATTACATGCCACTACTGCGCGGTGTTTACAAGGTATCAGGTACAATTGTCTCTAATACCTGCCAGTTTCTACCTTTCGGTAGCGGCGTGTAAAGGGGCCATTAGTGATCAACTTTAGATATAGCTGTGGTTTTTTTCTGTTTGTTTCCGGTGGACAATCGACCAGAAAAGTAAAAAGAAAAGATATATGAAGAGCTGTTACACAGTTTGTGTATATCTTCCATCCACAATATCATGACGAACTATGAATTATCACAAAAAAAAAAGAAACTTTACAACAACAGCATTTCCGCATTCGGACTAAAGCTACTATACTTCTTTCTTTGACCTAAAATAAGCCGTGGAAATCAATGACCTGTGACACAAGATGGAATCCAACACTGAACAGAAAAACTATATTCAACTTGTTCCAGGGCAGATTTCTTAAAAATAAAATGACTATTCTTTTACTTTCGCCTGCTGCGCCTGAAGGATGAAAAGAAAGTTCATTTAGACTTGACCCCAATCAAGGCAAAAGAGAAAAATCTATTTCCAGTGGCTGCAACTTAGACAAAAACTGAAGGGATCAATGTAGCTGGTAGGTAAAATGTCAGTCGAAAAATGGATCAGACTTCTCTCATCTCCCAGTCTAGGGGTATATACGAGACCTCTCACGTAATATCCATCTGACATTGACCCCAGATGTCATAGCCATGTACAGAAGCAATGCAAGGCTTATTGGCGAGACAGAGCTCTGTCATGGTGAGACTTCATGCACACTGTATTATTGATGTTATCAATGAGGCATGATGTTTTCTGTTGAATATTTTGCTATGTTTTACATCATTTTGTACAATTTAAAGGAAACTTATCACATCCATAAACACTATTTTAGTGCAGATATAGGGTTAATGTGCATATAAATTGAATTAAAATCATGTTCGGTTGTCAGCTACAGGGACAAAATGAACTTATATCCCTACTGCAACCGCTCGCTATCATCATCAAGGTGGTGCAATAAGCAGTTACTAGTGCATCTCAATGAATTAGAATATCCTCAAAAAGTTAATTTTTTTCAGTAATTCAACACATAGCGAAATTTATATATTATAGAAGTCATTACACAAAGAGTGATCTTTTTCCAGCATCTTTTTTCTGTGAATGTTGATGATTATGGCTTATAGTTATGAAAACTCAAAGGTCATTATCTCTGAAAGTTACAGTAGGGAAGAGGAAGGGTTAAACACTGCGCTGTCGTTGTCACAAGACATCAAAGGGTGAATATAATATTGATTTATTAGTCAACACGTTTCAGGGCGTCATTGATTTTTTATGATATTCTAATTCATTGAGATGCATTAGTACAGTCACTGCTCACTATACTGTGAGTCTGCAGTAGTCACTGCCTTCCACACTGATTGATAGCCTGATCTCAGGTGTGTGGCCATTATTTTATTCACCGATTTCATAAAGACCCATCACAGCATTCAATTCGGTTGTAGTCTGAACTTTGACCGGGTCATTACAACACCTTGACTCTCTTCTTTTCAGCTTTTCTGCTATAGATTTAATGATGTACTTGGAAACATTGTCCTGTTACAGGATTAATTTTAGGCTAAACTTTAGTTATTGACTAAATTGCCTGAAATTTGACTCTAGAATACTTAGGTAAATATTTGAATCCATGATTGACTCAATAACCACAAGGTACAAAAGTCCTGTGGTTAAGTACCGAATACAAATCGTCCCCTCTTCAGGGTGACCTGTAGCAGAAAGGAGTAATTCTGCAGTGGTGACTGATGGTGGGTTTACACACACCAACTTATCTGTCCAACTTCTGACCAACTTACTGGTTGCAGTGAAATCATGGATACATTGTTCCATTTGTCCACAGCCACAAAATGGAGCAATGTGTCCATGATTTCACTGCAACCAGCAAGTTAGTCAGAAGTTGGACAGATAAGTTGATGTGTGTAAACCCACCATGAGACATGGAATGAGTGAAGCACAATGCTGAGGCTGGAGACAGACCTTCTCACAAAGTGACCCCAGGCAGAAGGGTCCGGAGGATGGGATTTTAGTGACAGGTCTCCAAGCCTAAAAGCTAATGGATCAAGATGAACTCTTACGCAGAGGCGTAACTACAACAGGTGCAGGGGTTGCGATCGCACCCAGGCCTTGGATCCTAGGGGGCCCCAAAAATCCTTTAGAAAAAGACTAATACTATTAAAGATTTGCAATAATTGGGGACCCCATTAGAGCTTTCGCATCGGGCCCCAGCGCCTGAATTAACGCCACTGCTCTTACGTGAATGGAGTAAACGTATCTGGAAGCACAAGGCTGTTCTCTGACACTACTGGGAAATCCCCTACCCCATTCTCTAAGGGGATAAGAGACATATATACAGAAATGACTGGAATCATCAGGCTCTACTCTGACTGTAGTGATCAAAACTCCCATACCCTCTCCTCAACGAGGAGAATAGATGTAGTGTCCCAGAAAGGAAAATGGACTGTCACGAGCTGGATTGTTGTGCTGGGCAGGGATGTACTGGGACTCACAGGACCAATAAGATCGGGAACAACCCAGAGGAAGCTGAGAATGTTCTGTAAAACAAGAATGACCTGTAAGTTATGTGCCCGCTATCTCATGTGTAAAGTTGTTATGAAAGAACTATTACATAAAGAGATGTGACTGAAAACTAACTGGTGGTCTTCTTGTGGAAGTCATCTTTTACTCCTGGCTAACAGAACCGAAAAGTAACATGCACCTTGCACAGGCATACAGCCCACACAACACAAATTCACACACCCAGCGAGGACCATTTCTTTCATGTAGCATGCAGGGGTGTCTGGAGTCAATCTTTCACCCACGAATACCACCGGCGCTACTCTACATTTACTATGCTCTGTTTAGAAAAAATAGATTTCCTCATGGCAACTCTTTCAATACAAGCTATACTTGGTTAGTCTTTTTTAAGTTCTACTGTCATAAATTTGATTATTTAACATGCTACCTGAGGCCTTCAGAGTCTGAACTGTAGCTCTTGGGTTTTTTGCAATTTCTCTGACTCTTGCCTTATCTGGCCTAGGGGTGAATTTGCCGGGACATCCGTTCCTGGAAAGACTGTGAACTGTCTTTTATTTTACTACTCGTTGAATAATCTTTCTTGCTGTAGAATGATGGACTCCAAATTGTTTGAAAATGGCTTCATAAATCCTCCAAGATTGATGGACGGCAACAATTACTTCTTTAGGATAATTGGTGATGTTTCTTCTTCTTTTCATTGTATTAACAAATGCTGAATTCTCAAGAGCAGCAAATCACCAAAACATTTGCTTTATTTGGCTACAGCTTCCACATGACAGAATTCACATTACTCTTAGGGAGCAATGCTACTGGCATCACTGGACTGGCACCACTGCAGGAGGTGAGTATACACTGGCACCACTGCAGGAGGTGAGTATACACTGGCACCAGCGCAGGAGGTGAGTATACACTGGTACCAGTGCAGGAGGTGAGTATACTCTGGCACCACCACGGGAGGTGAGTATACACTGGCACTACTGCAGGAGGTGAGTATACACTGGCACCACTGCAGGAGGTGAGTATACACTGGCACCACTGCAGGAGGTGAGTATACACTGGCACCACTGCAGGAGGTAAGTATACACTGGCACCACCGCAGGAGGTGAGTATACACTGGCACCACCGCAGGAGGTGAGTATACACTGGCACCACTGCAAGAGGTGAGTATACACTGGTACCACTGCAGAAGGTGAGTATACACTGGTACCACTGCAGGAGGTAAGTATACACTGGCACCACCGCAGGAGGTGAGTATACACTGGTACCACCACAAGAGGTGAGTATACACTGGTACCACTGCAGGAGGTGAGTATACACTGGTACCACTGCAGGAGGTGAGTATACACTGGTACCACTGCAGGAGGTGAGTATACACTGGTACCACTGCAGGAGGTGAGTATACACTGGCACCACTGCAGGAGGTAAGTATACACTGGCACCACCGCAGGAGGTGAGTATACACTGGTACCACCGCAAGAGGTGAGTATACACTGGTACCACTGCAGGAGGTGAGTATACACTGGTACCACTGCAGGAGGTGAGTATACACTGGCACCACTGCAGGAGGTAAGTATACACTGGCACCACCGCAGGAGGTGAGTATACACTGGTACCACCGCAAGAGGTGAATATACACTGGTACCACTGCAGGAGGTGAGTATACACTGGTACCACTGCAGGAGGTGAGTATACACTGGTACCACTGCAGGAGGTGAGTATACACTGGCACCACCGCAGGAGGTGAGTATACACTGGCACCATTGCAGGAGGTGAGTATACACTGGCACCACCGCAGGAGGTGAGTATACACTGGCACCACTGCAGGATGGGAGTATACACTGGCACCACTGCAGGAGGTGAGTATACACTGGCACCACTGCAGGAGGTGAGAATACACTGGCACCACTGCAGGAGGGGAGTATACACTGGCACCACTGCAGGAGGTGAGTATACACTGGTACCACTGCAGGACGTGAGTATACACTTTTTTTCTATCTTAATTGAGGTCTTGAGTTAATTAAGCTGGGGTTGTTCAGCAGGAGACAACCCATTTAAATTGACCAAACAAAATAGAGAGGTTGGGCAAAAGCTTTCTATTTCTAAACCCCATACACTGGAACATTTATCTTGGTTCCTCTTTGAAAGCCACTGCCAGACTTCTCTCTCCATTGAACTAAAAGGTTCAGTTGTTGAAATTCAACCAGTCAGAGCCTTCACTTTCCAGACATCATCTGTCGGGGAAGAGATTTTAGGTCTCCTTACTTATTAGATGGTTGGATGCACCTGCTGAAATTAGAGGAATCAGGCAACTTTTATCTAATGCGCAATTAGGCTACTACTACTTGATAGATAGAACTCAAATTATCACTTGTGCCAAGAAATATGATCCATTATCTATTATAGATGATGTACAGAACTTGCAGTACATAAGAAGATTGCACTACAAGCATCGCCTTAATGAATGATTCACCTCTGCAAATTCAGAAATGCATTCTCCTGACGAACACCATTCTCCTGTGCTAGCACAGTAATTAATAAATGTATTCATCATCCGCTCTGACCTTTCTTCCAAATCCACAGAATCTTCCCTAATCATTTTCACTTGTTCGCTAGTGTTTATCAACATTTCATCCTATTTCTCCCTTATTATCTCTTCCTCCCACAAACCTGCTCATCTGCTTCACTACAAGGGAGTGTCGGAAAAAAAAGAGTGTCTTATTATTTTCTCTCATAATAAGTTCTTGTTAAATGAACCGGAATGTGAAATTGTTTCTAGCAGTAGACGAAAGCCTTCAAGGATAAGATAAGCCAACCTGTGACTCCACTGCTAAGGAACCACAACCATCATCTGTAAACTTGTAAAAAAAAAATCAGGAATCACATGAGCTCCTCATGTCATAATGACATTAATATTTAAAGTGGTATTTCCATCTCGGGCATTGATGGCCTATCCACAACTTGGACCTGCAGTTATCTCATCAGGGGCGTAACTACAACAGGTGCAGGGGTTGCGATTGGCCTCTGGTGCCTGGGCGGTGCCCCAAAAGTCCTTCGGCCTATAGAAAAAGACTATTGCTATTAAAGATTTGCTATAATTGGGGGACCCGTAGGAGCTTTCGCATCAGGGCCCATGAGCTTCAAGTTACGCCAGTGTATCTCATGAATGGTGCCTAGTCTCAGTAGCTGCCAGTGTTGATGTGGCCACACAAGTGTGACTCTCTACTAACGTCTATGAGAGTTATGACAACGGTGGAATAGTTGAGTGGATATGCTCAGCTATTTTTTGGCTCGCAGAGAAGTCATTGGAAAGAGGCACAGACGCCCAACCACTTCTCTATGTCCAGCTATGCATGTCCTGGAGCTTTAATGGAACTACTCAATTTGTGAACACTGCATATTTTGCTATTTTAATCGACAGACATCAAAAAGGTACAAACAATATGTCAAAGCAACACCATCAAGAGAAAACGCATGTGCAGGACCATCAAGAGAAAGACCATTGCAGGGACAGAATATGGGACTAATACATGATCTTACATGGTAAAATTCAGAGGCTGTATAAGGCGTATTTTAATATATCAGTGCTCATTAGTTGAATTCACTAAGTCACTTTATAGGCACAATGTCACTTTAAGGCTGTGGGCTCATGGTCCGGAGCCACTGAGTCTTAGGCTATGTGCTCACGATAAGTAAATGCAGTGTTTTGGATGCAGCGTCTTGCCGCTGCGTCCAAAGTGCTGTGTTGTACAGTAGCAGTACAGTGGATGGAATTTGTAGAAATCCCATCCTCACAATGCTTCAACCGACTGCAGCATTTTGACATGCGGTGCAGGTTGCCGGCTTTCCACTCCTCCGCATGTTAATTTCATGCTTTGGAGGAGTCGGTAGCGGCTGCCATCGGGTGCATGCAGGGGGAAGCTGCCCTGTACCCAGTGCAGATGGTGGGTACAGGTAGACTGTGGTCTCCCTTCAGGCACGGGTTCCCTGAGGTCCAGAACCAGTGCATTTAAGATGCAGTGGCTGTACACCGTGAGCACATACCCTTGGATGCAGTGGCTCCAGAACCCGTGCCCGCAGGGAGACCGCAGCCGCCCTGTACTGATCATCTGCAGTGGATGCAGAGTGGCTTCTTCCTGTGTACACCTGATGGGGGCCGCTTCCGACTCTGCAGCTTGTTCATTTCATGCTGCGTAGGTGCAGGATGCCGGTAGCCACGCTGCGGTCGAGTGAAGCATAGTGAGGATGGGATTTCTACAAATCCCATCCACTATGCCACAATTGTACAATGCAGCATTTTGGACACAGTGGAAAGACACTGCGTCCAAAACGCTGCGTTTGCTTATTGTGAACACATAGCCCAAGTATTTGCTGATCCAGGACTCTGGTATATATAATATGAGAATGCGCAATAGTTGTAGCAACATGGAGATGAAGACAGTTGAGCTCCACTGTCCAGGTGAGAGTACACCAAGATGGCACAGAGACTCCTCCTATCGTCATTCTGACAATGGCATACCTTAGAGAATTTGTGCATGGTCTGTACAACGTCTGGGACACGGGAGCACATGAATGTGATGGCAAGGATGAGAGATTTTCTTGTCTTTTTTTGATTTATGAATTAGTTTTAAACACTCGCAGATGTGCTATGAGGCTTCCAATCAAGCAAAATATGGCCATATGGTGAGATGTAATGCACCGTAACACTTAAAATGTATTGGATGTATTATGTATAAGTGGATGCACTTTAAGGGAGACATCACATTTGTGGAAAGGTTGTATTTTTAATTGTATATTTTTGTTGTGAATGAGTTGTTGATGTATAAAAAATTGAGTATTCCAGCTAGTGATTATTGGAAAAAAAGTGGCTTGTGATTGAAACATCGCCACCTTTGTACCCGAGGGCCAGAATAAAGGCAATTTTTTTTACATCTAAGGGCCGCTTTACACACACCAACTTCTGTGACCAACTTCTGAACAACTTGCTGGTTGCAGTGAAATCATGGACACATTGTTACATTTGTACACAGCCACAAAATGGAGCAATGTGTCCATGATTTCACTGCAACCAGAGATCTGTTCAGAAGTTGGTCACAGATATCTGTGTGTGTAAAGTGGCCCTAAGAAAGGGTGCTGCAACCATTTTTTCATTGTAAGCATAGAATATTAGCTAACTTGTGAATATCATTATTTTAGGGATATGAATTCTCTTGGCTGCTTTACTATATTATCAGCGCACCCATGTCTCTTTACAAGAACAATGCATAAAATAACTTTAAAATGTAAAATTGGTACTTGTGCAGTTTTCTGATATATCTGTTCAATATCAGGTCTTGCTTTACCATTATAGTGGATTGTCCTGGAAATAACTTTTCCTTACACTAGACATCACAGAATTGTGTCGTGCTTTATCATGTAATATGATGCTGTTTGCTAAAGGGTTGGAAATGGTTTCACTGCCCTATTACAAATATCACAGGCTTTGGCTGTGTGAACCCCTGTTGCTATTTGTTGAATTATCATGCCATGTTAATGTTATGGTCTTGGTTATATGTAGTGCAATTGTGGCGCTCCCTGGTAGGCTGCCACCAAAGTACTGCACTCCTCACTAGGGGAAGAGCTGTGCCTCTGTTCTCCAGGTCTGAGATGCGCATTTAGCTCACACACAAACAACACTTAGGACCCCGGACGGTGGGAGGAACCAAGTGTAGCCGGGAGGGAAAAAATAAAAAGGAGAGAACGAGGAGAGAAGTGCAGGACTGAGGAGCAGGAGGTGTTATCTCCCGCAGGCAGGAGCACGGTCACGTTCGCCCCGGGAGGGAACGACCGATGGGTGTGAAGGAAGACAGAGCCCATGGGGTATGGTGAGAGAAAGTAGACCACCGTATGCCCGTATCCAGTGAGGGTACAGAGGGGCTGGTGAACGACACAGGGACCCGACACTGAACAGGGCGCAGATGCTTTATGTCCCAACTGTTGAACCGGAGGCCTCAAGTTCCTAACAGGAGCTGTGGCCGAACACCGATACAACTTGGAGAAGGAGTAAAATGAATTGTGTAAAAGGAAAGATGCTATGAACCAGAGAGTAAGATCTTGGCCTAGAGGTGACCCAAGGTCCCCGAGGTCTATAGTAATAGCTAGCTTTTGTATTGTTCAGTAACGTTAAAAGAAACTGAGCCTCTCAAAAAGGGAAGAAGAAGAATGCTTGTTTGTAAATATGTTACCTGCTCGTGTTAATGAAAATACAAAACTTTTACTCTTCCGATAAACCCTGTAACACCATACTCGCGGACAAGTATATTCCATCAAGGGGGAATGTGGCACCCCACTGGTCAGCCATCACAAGTGAGAGTAGCAAGGTGGAACACACAGGGAGTCTTCAGGAGTGTCTTCACCGAGGAAAGACAGAGAACGGGAGATTACCCGAGAGAGAAAGGGGTCTTGCAAAAGAGGGCTAGAGAAAGACGTAGCCCAGACAGAAGGTCCTCACTTGTACACCCGGATTGCACGGGTCTGACAACGCAGCCTGGAGTGTTCACCCTCCGACCGTACCGTCCCGGCTCCGAAGACGTTCTCAGGGTGTTTATCCCCTAGGACGTACTACTGCCCAAGAAGCAGACCACGAGAAGAGAGAGAAGGGACAGGACAAGGTAGGTCCAAGAAGGTACCACCAGAGACTTCCACAGATTCTGCATTCTGCTGCAACTACCCGGCCGGCCGTCCTGCTGGAGTACTGTGAACTGTATCATCATCTTGTTCAGTTTTCTCTTACAAGTAAAGTACCTGAAGAGTGAATTGCCTCTGTGTCTCTGTCCTGCTTCAATTACTTTTCTCAATGGTTTGCATCGTGCTGGCATCAGGTAACACTACCCTGGAGGATTAGCTCTACCAGTATTAGCTGCTCCACCCTAGCGCAATACCACCACCCTCCTGGAGGACTGTGGCGGTGCTGGTGTCTAGTCACCAGGCACTACAGGTGGTGTCACGAGATAAAGATTACAATTGGAGGCAGTCTCCCCCTCGGGGCCACAGGCCTGAGCAAGCCACCAGTGAGATCCCCCACCGAAGCTGAGGGCAAGACATCCGAGTTCCCATACCCTGGGGCGGTACATAGCCTCAAACACTAATACGCAGCCATATGCAACGCAGCCAGATGCCAATGTGAAACCAGCCTTAGTGAGTAAAACCCACTCGAACTGTTGTAGTGTTCATTTGCATAACATTTTGCCACCCTGATTGCCAAAATCTCTCTGTTCCATGAGGACCAGTGCATCCATAATCAGGTGCACACCACATCACCTGGCACATAGCTTGTTTCTTACTATGTCTTTCCATCTGCTTTGTCATTTGAATCATATTGGCCCTATGGCCCCTACCCCTACTTACATTGTATAGCGGAAAGGTGCACTTTAAACCCTTTGCTAGTCATTTATTGCTGAGTGTTTTCTTAACTCTGTGTTTGATATTTCCTTTTCCTTTCAAGCTTTTTTCACAGAATGAGGAATACGGTAGAAAGCTTGAAGATCTCTCCTGCACTTATCATTTCTCAGCTCAGAACCATATCAATAATAGAGGTTCTATGAGAATTCAACACTCGCTGTCTAAACAATCACAGTCTCTCCTGTTAAGGAACTCTGTGAACAGACATTGGTTTCCCATGTTATTGTATTATTTGCCAAATGTGTGGATGCCGATTTAAAGTCTCTGCCATTTCAGAAGGAATGCACTTGATGGGGAAAAAAGGATGAAATTTGAGCCTTTCATATAGCATCTCCATATATTAAGGCCACACTTTGGTATATATGAAGTAGCCATCTCACGAGAGCTCTTTCCATATGCCTTGTTTAGCTGTAGGGACGTCATAGAATAGGGTTTATATGATAAGTCATTCACTTTAATGACTGACATAAAATGTGTAGCCAAATGCAGCTTCCCTTGACAATACCATCTGATGGCCAATGCTTAAAGTAGCCAGATGAGATGTGTGCTTACTTACTCTCATTTCAAAACCATGTTAATTTGTAGTAAAACTGCATGTTATGTTGGCGTCGGGTTGGTTTTAAGCCATGACATGGCTAGCTGGCGTCTCCTGTATGTTTTAATAGCTCAACAATCGAAGCTGAAAATTGTTAGTTCTTGCTATGCACAGGTTATTCCAAAACTATGTAAGACTACAACATGTGTAACACAGTAGCGTAGCCAATGGCATTACGGGAAGCTTATGGGCCCTGATGCGAAAGCTCCAATGGGGCCCCAAATTATTGCAAATCGTTAACGTTAATAGTCTTTTTCTATAGTCTGATGGGACATTTGGGACAATCTAGGCTCCAGGGCCAGGGTGCAATTGCAACCCCTGCACCTGTTATAGTTGCGCCCCTGTGCGTAACAACCGGGAAGGGGAGGGCAGGGGGGGGAAGTTGTCCTGGACTCCATGATCACATGGGCTTACCGGGAGCTACTACCACTATATTAGGGTACTTAACTTGCCAATAGACTGTAATCTCTTATATGTTATGTAGGACTGGCTTCTAGGCCCCTCCCTGCCCTTATATGGATGTATTCATTTGTGTTGAGCTGAAAATGGATTTCCCTGACAAAGAGCATATTTCAGGTTTGGAAACAGCCTAGTGGGGACATCTTCTGGAAGGTTTTTAAAAGGTTTTCTTCTAGATATCACTTATGAAGTATATTTGAAAGTTTATTAAAATCACTTGCTCTACATTATTATTGTATAAAAATTTAAATGAAGGGATTGTTTTCTGTGGTGGAATACACATGCAGGCATTAGAGGATTCCTTTTTTTTTCCTCATAGATTTATACTGCACTCATTGTGCATCCTAATGTCCAAAGTAATGCATTGCTGGATCTTAGGTTGGGGTCACACTTTGCAAGGTAATTGCAGTGACCGCATCCAGATCCAGATGCGGTAACTGCAATTGCCTTCACACACATTTATTTGCAAAAATGTGTGCTGTCAACCACAATGTGGTATCCAGATTGCTCCGGATGTGTACTCCTGAGCAATGCGGTTACCGTTTACTTTGTTCATCCCTGCTGCCGCAGGAATGAACAAAGTGTTAAATGTTATTAAAACATTAATTATTAATAGTAGCTGTGGGCAACATGTATGTAGGGGGTGCCCATTTCCCTAGAGACATGCTGTCCACTCCTGTGGGCATGCGCCAGTTATACTATTGCCGGCTTTTGTCGGCTTTGTACAAATTTATGAATGAAGCCGCAGCTACTGACTGTACTGTAGATACTGTACGTAATGTAAGTATAGTATCAGCCACTGTCCTTGGTCCTGTAAGCATTAAAGTGATCCTAAACCCAGAAACTGACCCCCCCGTATCTTTAAACCTGTCCCTGCACCCCCTCTTATCATTTCTAGCCATCCCTTTTGCAGAAAAAAAATCGCTTTTGTAAAGTAAGAGAAAAAGTTATATTACTTTGTCCTGTGTGAGTTCTCTGTTTCTGAGCAAGCCGCAATAGCCCCGCCTGTCTGCTGCTGCCTTGTAATTATGCACGTCCCTCTCTGCTTCTAAGAGCCTGGCCGTGTCATGAAAGTGGGCGGGGCTCCGGCATGACGCGAATTAGCCCTGCCCCTTTGATGACGCAGCCAGGCTCTTAGAAGCAGAGAGGGGCGTGCATAATTACAAGGTAGCAGCACACAGGCCCCGCCCATTGCGGCTTGCTCAGAAACAGAGAACTCACACAGGACAAAGTACTATAACTTTTTCTCTTACTTTACAAAAGCGATTTTTTCTGCAAAAGGGATGGCTAGAAATGATAAGAGGGGGTGCAGGGACAGGTCTAAAGATAAGGGGGGGTCAGTTTCTGGGTTTAGGATCACTTTAACATTAGGTCTATCACGGTGCACTTCCCATAGACCTAATGTAACCCATAGAGCTAATGTCCCTGCTATGCACAGTGTAATGGATGTGTCTGACCGTACAGGAACATGGTCTGATCATACCATATCTCCTGTACTGAGATAACCTTATATATGTGTCCCTGCTATGTACTGTGTAATGGATGTGTCTGACCGTACAGGGACATGGTCTGATCATACCACATCTCATGTGCTGAGATAATCTTATATATGTGTCTCTGCTATGTGCTGTGTAATGCATGTGTCTGACCGTACAGGGACATGGTCTGATCATACCACATCTTCTGTGCTGAGATAATCTTATATATGTGTCCCTGCTATGTGCTGTGTAATGCATGTGTCTAACCGTACAGGGACATGGTCTGAGCATACTACATCTACTGTGTTGAGATAATCTTATATAAGTGCCCCTGCTATGTACTGTGTAATGGATGTGTCTGACTGTACAGGGATATGGTCTGATCATACCACATCTGCTGTGCTGAGATAATCTTATATATTTGTCCCTGCTATGTACTGTGTAATATATGTGTCTGACTGTACAAGGACATGGTCTCATCATACCACATCTCCTGGACATAAACCTGAAGCACTCTCACGACAAAAACGACATTGCTTTATCAATATAATTTCTGCTGTAAATGCTGGGGATGCTAGGGAAGCAAGGAGTCTGGTCAATTGCTCAGTCCACCCCCATGCCTTAATGCCTGGCTCATCTATACCCCATTTATACAGAACATGTGCATATCCATCTTCATCTGCATTATGTACATTTGTGTATACATAGGTAATATACAGATGTAACCACCCTTACCTTTGCTGAAATTTGGTTAAGTACTCCAACTCACATTAAATCACTGTGTGGCCACATATCTGTTAATGTTGATGATTATGGCTTACAGCCAATGAAAACCCAAAGGTCATTATCTCAGAAAATTAAAGTAAGGAGGGTGAAGGGTCTGAGAGATACAATATTACCCTAATAGGTATCAGAGGCTTCATCTTGTGTGGTTGTGAGAGTCACAACCACTATAAAAGCAGATCACGGCTGCTGCAGTCCCCAGCGTGGTGCATATAGAGTAGGGAGGATGAAGGGTTAAAAACCACGCTGCAGTATTCCACAAGACATCAAAGGGTCAATATAATATTGATTTATTAGTCAATGTGTTTTAGGACTCCCTGGCCCCTTCCTCGGGACAAATCAATATCATACTGCCATGTTTCAGGGATCCCTGGAACGCGTTGACTAATAAATCAATATTATATTCACCCCTTGATGTCTCGTGGAAATTTTCTGACATAATGACATATAGATTTTCATTGGCTGTAAGCCATAATCATCACTTTTAACAGAAATAAACACTTGAAATAGATCACTGTGTGTGTAATGACTCTATATAATATGTGTTTCACTTTATGTATTGAATTACTGAAAAGAAATAACTTTTTGATGATATTCTAATTCATTGAGATGCACCTGTATGTACATCTCATGACAGAGTATCACAAAATCATGTTTTGTTTAAAAACTGGTCGTCTTGCAACACTTATCTTGGGATACGTTGAGCCAATAGCACATATAAAGAAGGATACATATGTAGATATAAAGTTTAATACCTTTTTTTCGTTACATGCTATAAAAAGTTTCCATAGCATTAGCATCAGGTGGGTTCTCCATTACCACTTACATGTACTGTGTGACCTGTGGGCGTTGTTATTATAGGTGCTCATTATTGTGTCAGATGTAGGGGCAAAAAGTGCGTCCCCCTGGTCATTTGCTTGGCCAGTCCTACCTGTATATAGTCTAGTAGCTGATACAGCAGGGATTGGAAAATGTATGATATTCTTGTTATTATGACTTCTCACGTCTGCTATAAAATCCTTGATTAGCGTGAAAGTTATAGTGCTTGGCCATTCCTTTTTAAATCCTTCTTCCTTCTTAAATCAAGCTCTTTTCCTCTGACACATTTACACATTCACTAAGCACAGAGAAAGACGGAGACTAATGCTCGGACACAGCGTAATAATCCTCAATAAGGTTTCCTGGTCATGGCTGATTCCTCCCCGCCTGTAGCACGGCTCCCTGGATTACATCTTGTTTGTTTTCTGTGCATTTTTACATTTGGCTTTTTCATGAGTGTTTTTCTCGGGCTATTAGCCTGATTATCAGTCCTTGAAGAAGAGTCTGATCGACTGCTTTTCGCAGGTTAATGCGCTTTGTCTGTATTTTTTTCCTCACCTCTCCCTCCCCTGAGGCTCCTTCTGTTATAATGTCAGTCTCACTCTGCCTTGTGATATTTCTCATCCCAATCACAAGATGGGCCTCCCTTCTCCCAGATAAGCTTTTCTAATACTTGATCTGTAAGGCTTTCTTTAGTTGTGTTTTCCCAGCTCACAGCTTCTCTTATGTACCCTCTACGTCTTAAAAGAATTCTCCAGTTTATATTTGACTGATGCCTCCCTGCGGTAGATATGTTCGAGACCAAATAAAGAGATAAACGAGAAGCGTCTTGAATCCCAAGGACTTAGTTCACACAGAGCGTTTGTGCTTGTTTTTATTGATGTTTTTGTTCAGTTTCTGGATCTTTTTTTGCAAAAACGCATCATAAACGCATCATCTGTTTGTGTTGCTTATGTGCTCAATTTTAGGGAGACATAGATGGACACACAGACAGAGAACACACACACATCACTTTTTACCCTCCCTGGTGCTTCCACAGTGAGCTCCAGTGAAGTCTTCCTCCTGGGCAGGACCTGTGGGTAGTCTGTATGGTTACAGGACCTGTGCCCCATTTGTACCGAGTCACATGGTGCCCCATATAGCCCCCTTCATACCTGGCGACGGGGTTGGGGATGTTGGCGGCGAACTGGTGGGTGTGTGCACGTTTTTGGCGCCCCGCCAGCGTTGCTGTCCCCCATTTACACGGGGTGACATCTCCAGCCCCGCGCCGGCGAGCTGTCAGGCGGACATCGCCGCCAGGGTGTCTGAAAACCCCAGCGGCTATGCAGGACAATGGGAGCCTATGGCCCCCATCACCTGAAGGTCCTGCGGCCGGTTACATGGGGCGATGTGTGACACCATGTGGCGATGTTGGCCTGGCGAGCGCCCCACATCGCGCCCTTTACATGTCGCGCGATAGGCATCGCCCCTAACGTCACCTATGTAATAGGCGGTGATGTCGCCCGTGTGATGGGGGCTTATGACTGAGTAGGGCCAGTCCTGAATACTGTACAGACTTTCCACAGGTCCTGCTGATGCCCAGGAGGAAGACATCACCGGAGGTCACCAGGTAGGGTAAATAATGGAGCGTTGGTGGTGTTGAAAGCGCACCAGAAACACGGAGCAATAATTGACGTTCATTATTTTCTGGATGCGCTTTCTGCACCACTAACACAGCAGTCAAAAAACGCAGCATCTGAACAAGAAATTGAAAATCCCATTCACTTTGCTGGCAGATGTTTTGACTGATCCATTTTTGGTGCAGTTTAAAAAAAAAAAAAAATGCAGCACCAAAAACAGATCAGAAACATCCAGTGTGAACTTAGCCTTAGGCTATGTATCCCGACTGTGCATCTTTGATGCTTTTTTGTGATCCGTTTCTGCATGGAAAATGGATCACCTTCTGTGATGCGCAGCAAAGTCAGTGGGTTTTCACAAAGGCTGTTCTGACGCTGCATTTTTTACTGCTCCGTTTTTGGGCAGAAAACGCATCCAGAAAACATTCAGCATGTCAACTAGTGATCAGTTTTTTTCTCTACCGTTTTCTCCATTGAATCCATTGTAATGGAAAAAAAACACAGAACAAAAAAACAGATCCAAAACATGACAAAAATGCAATGTGTTTTTGGCTTATTTTATTTTTCAGATCCAGTTTTGCTGCTGAAAATTCAACAAAAAAAGGATCAAAAACACACTGTGTAATTATGGCATTAAATAAATCTGGTACTCAGACCCAATTGACTTGCATAATTTGAGTTTCAAATGATATTATAAATTTTGAAAAGTAATATACGAAAAGCGTGAAAAAAGTTTTTTTTCTCATATAGTGCCTCTCTTGTTTACTGATTGCATCTGGTATTAATAACAAGAACCCAAAGAGTCAAATGGTACATGGCTAGTCAAAGGATACACATTCCAAACACATATTTAACAAGAGATACTGAGTCAGATGTATCCACATAGAGGCTAGTTACAATAATAATTCAACAGATGAGATATAATGCAAGTGCTATGCTTGTTTTATTGTTATGGCACAATCAGTTGAAAATATAAAAACTGAGAGTAGAATTGCGTACATTGCAGACAAGACACTTGGTGTTAGGCTGGAATCACACTCGTCCGTGTGACATGCGAGTCACTCGGATGAGTCTCAGATGAATGTGAAGAAGCACCCTGTACAGGGGCGGACTGGCCCAGGTGGCAGGGGGGCAAGTGCCCCCCAGGCTGGCTATAATGGCCTCTTCCAGGGCAGCCCCCACACTGAATGGGCCGGTCGGCTATGCTTTGCGGCCGCTCACTTCACACTGCAGCCGGCCAGGCTGATAGCACCCCCCACCACTCCTCACCTCGCCTGACTACAATAGCACCCCCCACCACTCCTCACCTCGCCAACTCCAGTAGCACCCCTCCCGCCACTCCTCACCTAGGGCTGACATCAACTCAATGCCTCCCTGGGCCAGGAGCCCAGCCCGCCCCTGCCTGTAATAATGTCAGGTGAATACACCCCCACACACTTAGGTACTGATTCATCAAACCCTGCAATTTGTTTTGCTAGTCTTGATGCAGGGTCCGTTAACCTCTATAAGGCTATGTTCACACCAGCGTAGCACACTAAGGCTTTATTTTTGCTGGTTTTGTCTCTTTTGGCAGGAAGAAACATGATGGATCACTGTTGTAGACCATTATAAGTCATCAATGTTTATTTAGGGCGGTTTTGGGACAGCTACGGCTTCCGCTTTGAATGTAATCTGTAGCGTAGATGTGAACAAAGCCTACTCTAGTCTACAATTTCAGTTTTTCAAAGTATGGAGTACTTTTGCACAACAATTTGTTTCCATCATAGCAAAATATTTCGGAACAAAACTGCAATAGAGATGTTTTATTCTTCTAATAATGAATTGCGGCTAGGGTTATCTCATCTGGTGCAATATTGTTATGTGTAAAGCCTGCCTAAGGGATTAAACAAATGGACCGCAAGCTTGTGCTCCTAACTGTATGTACCTAAAAAAACAAATGGCAAGAAAATACATAATTCTCCTACAAAGCCGTTTCCTATAAGGCATTTTATTATCCCGTTATTAGCCCGATAGAGGCATGCGGTAATAAAGTGTGGCGCACACTTTCATGCAGATGAGTCTGCTACTGCTGTGGTTACAGTTTCGTTGATGCCGTATATGCCTTATTCTTTTTTCTGGTCTCTCTCTCCTTTCCCTATCTCTCTAGCAGAGTATCACTCATTGCAAGCTCCGTTTCTCTGTTTCTTGCCCGAGGGTCAGAGATACGAGGTCCAGCAGTGAGGAAAGGATCAAGAAGCGAATTTCACGGCTGATGATGTAAAAGGCAAAACACCATCGTCTGGGCCGAGCTAACAAATGTACTCTCCTCGCTTAATAAGAAAGAATTATGTTAAGTAATACCAGCGAGACAGTTTCTGTAAAGCTAATAAATTAACCGCGTCAACGGGAACCAAAAGGAGGGGGAAAGATGGCAAGAAGAGAAAGCGGAGAAATTCTCAGGCAGCAAATTGCATTTCTTCTGATTGTATTCTTTCCATATCCGGAGTGTAAGAACTCACATAGGCTCCAAAATGAATCTTTGTTTTACAGAAAATAAATTTCATCCTCCTTCACGTCCGATGTGTTGGCTAAATATTCCATTAAAGTCTAGGTTTTCTTCTGTTGCACCACTGTTTTACTGCTCTTCTGTAATATAAAGTCTTATATCTTCGATGAAAGACCTATTCTTAATACTGCCATCATTTTCCTATTCTATATTCCTATAATGCTATTATCAGCTCCTTTGGTAGACGATGAGGGCACCCAAGGGGGTGGGGACCCTTGGTAACTGCCCAGTATGCCCCAGCCAAACGTTGGCCCTTAATATCTCTACTCTATGGCTGCTTTAAAAGTATGTCCACCTTCTGTCTATTGTTCATACTAGAAGCAATCAGCGAACGTGTCATTTCAGGCATCAAAGATCACTTCATAGTGACTGTTGTAAAGTATGCTATTCAGGAAACAAGTCATCACAGCAGGCTCAGGGCATCTAATGGTTCATGCTGAGACATTTTGACTCAGAACCAGCATTATTGTAACTTTAGTTCCCAAGTACAATACAGGCTGTAATTGAGGACCATTAACTTGCCCGATTACAGTGTGTGTAGTCATTTTATAGTATGTAGTGATTTTGAAAGGGGTATTTCCAACTCAATCATTTTTGCCAATGGTTTTGGAATAAACAACTATGTAGACTCTCAACCAGCCGCTAAAAAGAAGTAGCGGCCATATTCACGTAATGGCCATTGGCCTCCACACAAATGGAGATGGGGATGGGGGAACTCCTGCTCTTGACATAGATATGTGCGAGTTGGGAATACCTTCTTAAATGGATATACATTCTCTAAGACAATTATACAGCATGATATACTGGAATGAGAGGATTATTCACAACATAACAATTAACACATATCCAAGTGATAGGTGGATATGTGGGGGTTTCACCCAGAGAGAATGGGACTATGATTTGCCTTTGAAATTGAGTGATGCCTGTGCTTGGATTCCATTGCTCCATTCATTCTTCATGGGAATGCTGGAAATCAGGGGCGGACCTACCGTTGTGCAGCTGGTTCAGCTGAACCAGGGCCCCAACCAGCTAGGGGGCCCCTCAAGCACCTGTAGGGGGCCCTGCACAGCCGCCCCCCGTGACCCTGTGACAGAGGAGAGGAGGGTAACTGCCTGAACCCCCCTTTCCCCGGTCCTCAACTACAACTGCCAGCATCCCCCCCCAGCTCCTCACCAGGAATTAGAGGCTAAAGTATTACTGCTGCACCAGGGCCCGCCAGGCTCAAGTTATGCCACTGCTGGAAATAGCCAATTTGTGAAGATGGTCTTTTCAGCAAATGGCCCCTACTATTCCTTGGAATAGGAGATAACTTTAATGAAGATTTTACTGTAAAAACTGTGAGATTATATAAATTATGGAACTCTCTTCCACGTGATGTTGTAATGGTTGATTTACTACAAAAGTACAAGGAGGCCTGGATACCTTTCTTGATAAATTTAATATTACAGGTTATAGGCTCTGAATCCTGGAATTGGGTATTGATCCAGGGGACCAGTCTGATTGCCGTATGTGGAGTCAGAAAGGTATATGTCCCCTGATATGGGCCAATTGGCATCTGCCTCCTTGGGTGTTTGCATTCGTCTATATTAACACACTATATGTAGAGCTAGATGGACTCGTGTCTATCTTCAACCATAAAAACTATAAATATGGTATTGAGCTTCTGAGTTTTTGAATTGTTTACTTTTTATAACATATTCATTAACTACCTACAAATTACCTACAAATTATAACCATCCATTTTATAAATACAGTGCCTTTGCGAAAGTAATCGGCCCCCTTGAACTTTTCAACCTTTTGCCACATTTCAGGCTTCAAACATAAAGATATAAATTCAAATTTTTTTGTGAAGAATCAACAACAAATGGGACACAATCGTGAGGTGGAACAAAATTTATTGCATATTTTAAACTTTTTTTAACAAATAAAAAACTGAAAAGTGGGGCGTGCAATATTATTCGGCGCCCTTGAGTTAATACTTTGAAGCGCCACCTTTTGCTGCGATTACAGCTGCAGTCTCTTGGGGTATGTCTCTATCAGTTTTGCACATCGAGAGACTGAAATTCTTGCCCATTCCTCCTTGCAAAACAGCTGGAGCTCAGTGAGGTTGGATGGAGAGCGTTTGTGAACAGCAGTTTTCAGCTCTTTCCACAGATTCTCAATTGGATTCAGGTCTGGACTGTGACTTGGCCATTCTAACACCTGGATACGTTTATTTTTGAACCATCCCATTGTAGATTTTGCTTTATGTTTGGGATCATTGTTTTGTTGGAAGATAAATCTCCGTCCCAATCTCAGGTCTTTTGCAGACTCCAACAGGTTTTCTTCAGAATGGTCCTGTATTTGGCTCCGTCCATCTTCCCATCAATTTTAATCATCTTCCCTGTCCCTGCTGAAGAAAAGCCCAAACCATGATGCTGCCACCACCATGTTTGACAGTGGGGATGGTGTTTTGAGGGTGATGAGCTGTGTTGCTTTTACACCAAACATATCATTTTGCATTGTGGCCAAAAAGTTTGATTTTGGTTTGATCTGACCAGAGCACCTTATTGCACATGTTTGGTGTGTTTTCCAGGTGGCTTGTGGCCAACTTCAAATGAGACTTTTTATGGATATTTTGAGTAATGGCTTTCTTCTTGCCACTCTTCCATAAAGGCCAGATTTGTGCAGTGTACGACTGATTGTTGTCCTATGGACAGACTCTCCCACCTCAGCTGTAGATCTCTGCAGTTCATCCAGAGTGATCATGGGCCTTTTGGCTGCATCTCTGATCAGTCTTCTCCTTGTTCGAGATTAAAGTTTAAAGGGATGGCCGGGTCTTGGTAGATTTGCAGTAGTCTGATACTCCTTTCATTTCAATATGATCGCTTGCACAGTGCTCCTTGAGATGTTTAAAACTTGAGAAATCTTTTTGTATCCAAATCCAGCTTTAAACTTCACCACAACAGTATCTTGGACCTGCCTGGTGTGTTCCTTGATCTTCACGATGCTCTCTGCACATTAAACAGAACCCTGAGACTATCACAGAGCAGGTGCATTTAGATGGAGACTTGATTACACACAGGTGGATTCTATTTATCATTACCAGTCATTTAGAACAACATTGGATCATTTAGTGATCCTCACTGACCTTCTGGAGTGAGTTGCTGCACTGAAATTAAAGAGGCCGAATAATATTGCACGCCCCACCTTTCAGTTTTTTATTTGTTAAAAAGTTTAAAATAAATTTCGTTCCACTTCACGATTGTGTCCCAAAAAATTAGAATTTATATCTTTATGTTTGAAGCCTGAAATGTGGCAAAAGGTTGAAAAGTTCAAGGGGGCCAAATACTTTCACAAGGCACTGTATTGGTGTATCTGATGAAACATTGGGCAGGAAACAATTTCCATTAAGGATAGACACAAAATAAAGCACAGAAACTAAATCCTAGACCGTCTGTATTATACTGGCCTATAAGGGGTGCTTCAAATCCAGGAAAATCACTTGCATCTAGCAAACTTGTGAGTGGGGACCTGTAATCCAGACTGGAATGATGAGAGTACTTGAATAGTTTTAAAATTTAATGTATAAAAGTATTATACAGCTTCACTTTCCATTCCTTAGGCTAAAAACACACTAGATTCTCTGAAGTATCCATCTGAGATATTTCTGCTGAACAGATGGCCAGATGTATGCCCCAGTATGTCTATCCAGTTGTACACATATACCCAAACCACCATTAAGAAACCATTTCCTCATAGACACCCATCTTGCTGTACTAATAAAGCTTGCACAGTGCTTTAAATGCCCCGGATCCATTAGTAGGGACTTTATTTTCCACCAGTGAAGCTTTGCACATGTGATGCCTACTTATGTTCCGGTTGGGCTTAGTTCACACAAGCATATAAAAGATCATCAAACTTTCCATCAGACAAAATGGGCAATTTTACCTCTGTATTGTCATCAATATGGCTCTGTTTTTATATATCAGTAGTTATTAAAATTTATAAGGCTATCTTAATGCAGTGTAATGTATCCGTAAAAATATATTTCTATATAGCGGTAGTTGATTTGTATGGTATCTGATTGCAACAAGTGAGTCTCATCCAAAATATGGAGAAGCCTAGTGCTTGCTGGGACTGATTTCACAGTCCATGAACAAACATATCAAATGTTTATCTAATTGGTCAATTGAATAATATTGATCTGAGGGTAAGAGGGTTAAGTGGTCAACTTTCTTCCTCTCTTTATAAACAATGGTAGGACATGTATCATGTGTCCTTGCAAACAATCTATTTGTTGAAATGTGTATGTGCGGCCCTCTAGTGGCCAATGTCAAGGCTGCTCCTGGATTATTATAGTTACTGTGAAGAGTTAGTTATATTCCTTGGGGGCAGGGCATGACCACTAAAAAGGGGCTACTATGCAGCTTGCAGACAGGAGAGTCCCAAGTAGATGAAGCCAAGCATAATCCAGAACACCCTCTCCTAATTAGTTTGCACCCTGTGGGTCATACCGGGATTCGTGCCTAGGATCCGGACCGTGGGTGGAAAGCAAGTGTGCCCCTCCAGTGTTGGCATTCATCTCCTGGCAGGTGCCCGGTAAGGTTTTATCCCCTCTGGTGCTGGATTGACGGCATAGACTTGGGCAAACAGGTCACCGCTGTGCATTACGATTATGTCAGAAAACAAGAGTCAGGAGGTACCAGGAAGAGGGGGACAGCCTGCTACACATTATGCAACTGCAAATAACCCTTCTCATGCGATGTTCAAGCACTGACTCATATTTCACGAGAATGTTCCAGTAACGTCCATGGTGGAGGGCTTCGGAACTTAATTGTTGCACTGGGGAGCCGGCTGGGGCAGAATCTGCCAGGTTAGGGCTGTGCTGTGGTCTCAGCCCTTCCTTGCCATCGACTACCAAGGGCCCTAGCGCCGGCAACTGAACATGCGTACTGTCAATTTTTTTGGATAGCCTAAGTAAGTCATTATCTTACACACTGATAAGTTATCCAAACTTGTACTTTATCCAGTCTTTATGTCTCTGTATTACTTCTTCTGTCTTTATTCTTAAGCAAGGCTCTTACAGATATGCAGATATCTTTCATTATGATCTGTGTAGGAGGTATGTGCATACTGTGCAATTAAATTACTTCTTTATAACATTTGTGTTTCTTTCATGGCCAATCAAAGACCCTTTTGCCCTTTTAAATATGTCACCATACCAGTTCAAACCTCACCTATTAAGGCCGCTTTACACGTCACGACATCGCAACGCAACTACGATAAAAAGTCACGTGGTACGGCCGTTACAGTTGATATCATTCGTGCGTTGTGTCGTGTAAATGGGCAACGCAACTCAAATGCGATGCAACTATGATATCGTTTTTGAATTGTGCATGCTCTTCAACCGTGCAATATTGACTTGACGATCTGGCAGGATCGTGCTGTGTGACAGCGCAACTACGATTTGGAGCACAACTTCCCCTATTCACTATGTTATTTAGTCATTCCCTGAGTTGCTCAGACACAGTGTGAAAAAGGGGCGTACAACATCGTAGTTGCGTTGCCTGCCGATATCTCCCTGTGTGACATGTCCTATGCGATTTTGGACAAGTGCCAAAAACGTGCGCGCTCCCCTGAGATCGTATGCAATATCGGAGCGATATTGCGATGTGTAAAGCGGCCGTTAGACTAAGCTGTTACATTTTTTTTTCCAGACCTATTGACTCCTCAAAAAAATAAATTGTTGCAATCATTTCAACAATTTATATAAATCAATAGTTTTAGGAACTTTATAATATAACCTATCAGAGAAATATGTTTCTTTATCCATTTATACGCCACCACCTTCCTGAACTCATCATTCACTGTGAAAAAATGCTAAAATACATCATGCTCAAGATAACAAAGACTCACTGACAGATGAAATTACATCTACAAATTAAAGTCTATGGAGAGTGGACAGGGAAAGAGGAGAAAAAGGAACGAGAGAGAAGGAAGCCATCATATCAGTCTCCATAGAGACATCATAGCAGCTAGTTTCTACCCACTAGCTCAGAGGCAGCTAATAAATTAATAAACCATTGATTATTAAACAGTAGAGAGCAAATTATTATTAACTAGAGAACAGTTCACAATATTAATAAAAACTAAAATGGAATGGTTCTTCTTTTTCTAAAACCTTCCAATAATACCCTTTTTTCAAAATGGGAATAACCATTTAAAGGGGTTAGCCGGGAAAAAAAAATGTGCCTAGGCACAAACAGGCAGGTAGTTGCCACCTACCTGGCTGTTGTGACGGGCACTGTCCACTGCAGTTCACAGCCAACACAGAGCGGTCTTAAGATACTCCTGTTGGCGATTTTGCAGCTTCTACTGATGTCACGTCGACAGAGAGGCAGCTTCTCCACTCTGTTCATGGGTGTTATAGCCGAGGTCACACTGATTGGCAGCCGGTTCCTCCAATTAGGTATCAAGGAGACGGTTGTCAATCAGCAGGAGGTCGGTTGTCCCTCCCCTTCCACAGAGCAGAGTGGAAAAAAAGTCACTGTGCTGTTTACACGGCCATGATGTCCCCCGCAGGAGTGGTCTATGCCAGGGGTGAATGGTGCCGAGCACAACAGATAGGTGGCTACTACCTGCCTGTTAGTGCTTGGGCACATTTTTATTTTAAATCCCAGATATAGCCTCATTGCAACGTCTAGGGCAAGTTATTGACATTTCTGTACCGAATAAAACATATTTTATAAAGATTTAATATACTATTATGATATATGATTATGTTGAGAGGCGTGGAGCCTGCGGGGTATAATCTCTCACAATGTCTACTGTCCTGGAAGATATACGTTTTTTTCTGCTTAGTAAACATGCAATGGTTCATTCTGATGTTACTATTTAAATGCATAGAAGAATCATGGGAATTTCTCATTTCCGAGGTACAGTTCATGGCTTGGGGATATACTGGAAGAAGTAATATCCAGATCCAGTTCACATAATATATGAAACAGTGCATGGCACTACATTTTCTTTGGTAAAATGAAATCATTAGAAGCATTTCATGGTTCTATGAGCCCAAAATGTTGCTCCCCCGCTCCTCCCAGGCACCATGCGGCTCTGCAGCCATCCATCAAACTCCCTGCTTCTTGCTACACACCCTGTGGACACACTGCTGTTACAGTCATTCCTCCTGAAATAGTATGTGTATATATATATATTATATATATATATATATACTCCTACTACAATGCTCTGAATTTATACACACATTGTATTCTGTATATTACCAAAAATTACAATGAGCTACTTATACGTTATTAAAGGGGTTGTCTGGACATTTTGTAGAATGTATATGTGTATCTAGACTGCAAAATACTGACAGTTTGTAATTTACACCCTTTCAACATTTTGCATGGTTACCTAGATACCACCTTTTTGCATCTAGATCAGGAGCCTCTACCATCAAGTAGCCGGCCACCCTCAGGCTCCCACGGGAACGCTCTCCAAGCATAAGCCTAGCCAGCCACCCTCAGCCTCCTACAGGCCCACCCCCAGACTTAAGCCTAGTCGGCCACCCTCAGACTCCTACAGGCCCACCCCCCCCAGTCTCAACATGCCCCCTCCACCCTGACCCCTACAAGCCCTCTCCAGTCCCAAGCATGGCCGCCCGTCATATTGAGGACTGGGAGTGCGGCCCTGCTTGGAACTAGGGAGGGCATGTTTTTTCATGACATGTCATACTTCATGTTAGTGGTAAACATTGTGCAATTTGATTTGCGTTTATTTATGAAAATATCAAAAAACTGCCAAAAAAAGTTTAACATTTTGCAATTTTTTAACTTTTAATCTTTATACTCTTAAACTAGATACGGTAGTTATATCACACAAAACTGTTAATAAAGAACATTTCCCACATGTCAACTTTACATCAGAACATTTTTGAAATTTTTTTTTTGTTAGGAAGTTATAAGAGTTAAAAGTTTACCAGCAATTTCATATTTTTCCAACAAAACTTAGAAACCCGTTAAGCAAACCACTTATGGTGGAGGGCGGGGATTTTAATCTTTTCTTCTTTTACATCCTCACTACAGCCAATAATTCTGTTTTACTCCCAGTGTGAGATTGTCAAACACTGTAGGCGGCTCACACTGGGCCAAACACCAAGTGTACCTGAGCACAGAGATGCTCGCTCCAGTTATTTTCATACGGAAATCACCCGAACTCCGGACCTGAACAGGTTCGCTCATCTATATTGATAAATTTACAGATTTGGGTACTTAAAAATAAGATCATATTTGCATACAAATAAAATTGTGTTGGGATTTTGGGTGATGACATTACACTTACTGGAGGCAGGGCTGTGGAGTCAGTAAGCCAAACCACCGACTCCACGACTCCTCAATTTCCAAGAATCTCTGACTCCACGACTCCGTCTTCACAACTCCAACTCCCTCATACATGGCTCATGTTCAAATGATAAATTTATTGTAGTACAATGTGAACATCAGGCTTTAAATCATTATTATGATACAATAATCAAGATACGTACTGTAGATATAAAAATAATAATTCATAATACTAATATTCAGCACATTCTGTATTGAACTACTCAACCTAATTTATTTTATATTTTAGGAGTCGGAGTCGGTTCATTTTATACTGACTCCAACTCCAACTTCAAATTGTCACATGTTGAATGCTTTGCAGTCCATAAGTGCTGCTGCTGTGATTAAATTGAGTTTTCTTTCCTTTAGTCTATGCTGTGTGGCTCTGCATGTGGAAGTAGATGTGAAGGGGTATGTCTGAGCTTTCAGCTCTCATGCCCTCAGCCTTAAGTAGTTCTGCTTCCCTCCACCAGATGTCACAGCTAGAATTAATTTCTACTTGGACCCCGTGCTGTGAAGTCGTGCTGTGCTGAGCTGTGTTATGGCTGCCATTGACTTGCATTGAAGCTGCTGGCTTTTCGCGGTCTGGGGGTGGAGGTATTGGCTCATAGCTTAGGGCTTATCAGGAATAAAAGAGCTAGGGTGGCAACCCAGATCTCTCCGCCATCTGAGGTACCTCTGGTAAAAGGGTGAGTTAAGGAACTCAAGTCTAAGGGTATACCCATCTTACCATCTTTCCTCCTGCTTCCCTATCCGTTATACCACCCCGTGACTTCAGTCCACCAAAACAGGCACCGACTCCACGACTCTGACTCCAACTGCACAGCCCTGATAGGAAGTAGATATTTGTCAAAGTGTAATAATTTCCTAACCTGCTGTAAGTAAAAAAAGAATAGGATGAAATTGCAAAAGACGGATGAAATGATCCAAGACGCAGAGACAAGTAGACTTTAACCAACCATACAATGCATATCTTTCACAATGACTGAGCTACTTTTAATGGTCAAAATGGAATATTCTACAAGATCCTCGTGATTACCCATATATAACTCTTATAATGGAGCTGACGGTTTAGGTCAATGATCCGCTCACGCATCAGGTAAATGCTGTGAGGTTATATAGGGACAGACTTCTAAAACTGGCTAGAATTACTTTGTGTAAGAGAGAGGTCAATTTCCTTCAGTGCGGGTAATATAGTGAATGGAGCTCTGCTGATACATTTTAAAGAATAAATGGCAGTGCCTCTTCCCATTGCAATCCCTCGAGATCCGGTAACCTCTCTTTAAGACAAATTGGAGAGGATTTATAGAGGAGAGGGGAGATTTACAGATGCACTCACCTGCCACTAGCATAAGTATATGATACTGAGTGTTACAGTAAATCCTCCGCACCTTCCATAAATCTCGGCCACTGACAAACAATAACTTCAGCAGTTTCTACCAAAGCGGAAGCAGAATATTCTGGAATCAAACACTGAGACTTTTATCATCACTTTAGCTGAAGCTGAAGTATTTCGTTACAGAAGTTCAGCCATTACTGTACAGTGATAATGAAATATTGCTCCCTTCCATTGTACATGTTTATGACGGCTAAGGCGGCTCTATAACCAGATAATCTCATATTGTATCCTCCTCCAATTATATTTATATGCGCTACTGAGAGTTGTTACTCTTGGAAAATTGCTAAATTGACAAGTTGAGAAACTTCAGTCTGAATGAAGAGATCTCGAGTTTTTATGAAGAGCCGTGTTGATATTTTTCTTAAATCAGTTTCTCATTAAGTGGAAATTATTCACGGGATGGATTTTTGATGTGTCAGCAGAATTATAAGACTAACATGCAGGGGGGCAGGGGTACGATCAGGAAAGTAAATGGAGCGATAAACAGTTGGAAAGTTTTTGTTGCAGTCATTTTTGTCTCTAATGTCTCTATGTAGCGTCTATAGTACTTCATCAGTCATATGTCTGAATAGGGAAGCTATTGAATATGGATGATTCAAATAAGAAAATGAAGTCTGATTTCATACACAGCAGCTTTTCTTCTATTTTAATATTGAAGCCATGGGTGGATTAGTAGAATGAGAACTATGATAACATATTGATGGATCCCCCTTGGGAATTTGGTTCAAAAAACTTCATGAATGTGGTAGTAATATTCTTACCCCTTTAACTCCCTGTCAGAGACTTCTCATCCAGCATAATCATATCTCCTGATTTACACCGATGAGGGGTAAATAGCCCAAACACACTTGTCTGTAAAAGAGGGTTTTTTTGTCGTACTTTAGGCAAGGATAGATTAATACAATGGGAACTATAATATACTCAAGTATAAGCCAAGTTTTTCAGCACAATTTTTGTGCTGAAAAGTGCCCCCTTTGGCTTATATTCAAGTCAGTGTACAGGCAGAATTGAGGGGTGATCGGGCTCTGGAGGAGGAGGGGGGAGGCTGCAGTAGGAGCAGAGAGGTCACGTGGGCCCTCTCATTAGTGCAATGCAATATGCGCTGTATCCCCTGTCTATCAGGCATCATGTGACTAGCGCAGCAGTGATGACATCATCGTTGCTGCGCTGGTCACATGACACCGGCAAAAGCAGGAAGTCTGGAGGACCGGAGGACGCAGCAGTGACATAGCGACAGAGTGTGAGAATGATCAATGCTTTATTATCTTATGTGTGTGCGGCAGCATGGGGCATATACTGTAATGATGGGGGGGCAAGTATATTAATTATGGAGGGTATATACCAGTGATGGGGGTATATATCAGTGGTGGGGGCTAATATATTAGTGATGGGGGCTTATATACCAGTGATGGGGGCTATATACCAGTATTTGCAGGATGGGGGGCCATATACCAGTGATGGGGGCAATATACCAGTGATGGGGGGCTATATACCAGTAATGGGGATGCTATTCCAGTGATTGGGGCTCTATACCAGTGATGGTGGGCTATATACCAGTGATGGGGGGCTATGTACTAGTGATGGGGGGCTATATACCAGTGATGGGGGCTATATACCAGACTGGGAGTCTATATACCAGTGATGGAGGAATATGTACAGTGAGGGGGGTATATACCAGGATGAGGGGCCATTTACCATGATGAGGGTGCTATAGATCAGTGATGAGGTGCTGTATACAGTGATGATTGCTATATACCAGTGATGGGGGCGCTATATACCAGTGATGAGGGGTTATATACCAGGATGGGGCTCTGCTGCATTCCACACCCTAGGCTTATACTCAAGTCAATAGGTTTCCCAGTTTTTGGGGTAGCATTAGGGGCCTTGGCTCATACTCGAGTATATATGGTACATAAATGCGATGGTAATATTTTTCAAAAAAACTATTTGCATATGGTATTTAAATTTCCAGAGGAGCATTGCAAGATGTATAAGTTTTGGCACTCTCCACAAGGAGACTCTTTACCACTTAGACTACTGGTCAGAGGCCTCTCACCCAGCCAAATCAGATCTCCTGATATGCACTGATGAGGAACAAATAATCCAATCTCACGTATCTGTAAAAGAGTTTTATTTTTGTACTTAAGGCAAGGATAAATTAGTCCAACAGGAACTATAGTAACGTATTGATGGTTCCACTTGAAATTTTGGTTAAAAACCACTACATGATTAGTAATAGTAATATTTTTCCAAAAAATGTATCTGCAGAGGAGCATTGCAAGACATATAAGTCTTGGCACTCTCCACAAGGAGAATCTCTACTCCTTAGGCTCCCTGTCATAGGCCTCTTACCGAGCCAACTCAGATCTCCTGATCTGCATTGATGAAGGGAAATAACCCCAAGCACACATCTGTAAAATAGGCTTTTTTTGTACTTAAGGCAAAGATAGATGCATATAATGGGAACAATAATAGCATATTGATGGTTCCCCTTGTGATTGTGGTTAAAACAAACTATACAAATGTGGTAGTGGTATTATTCCCCCAAACATTATCTGCATATTAAAATTCCCAGAACATTGCAAGGTGTATAAGTCTTGGCACTCATCACAAGGAGAAAATTTACCCCTTAGACTCCCTGTCAGAGGCCTCTCACCCAACTATATCAGATCTCCAGATTTGCACTGATAAGGGGCAAATAACCCAAACACACGTGTTTGCAAATGGAGGGGGGTTTTGTACAACAGCCAAGGATGGGTGAGTATAAAGGGAACTATAATAACATATTGATGAATCTCCTCGTAATTTTCGTTAAAAAATTTATAGAAATGTGGTAGTGGTATTATTCCCCAAAAGTATCTGCATATTAAAATTCCTGGAGGAGCATTGAAAAGTGTATAAGTCTTGGCACTCATCACAAGGCACTTCCTGTCAGAGGCATCTTACTCAGCCAAATCAGATCTCCAGATTTACACTGATGAGGAGCAAACAAGCCAAACACACGTGGATGAGTATAAAGGGAACTATAACAACATATTGAAGGGTCCTCTTGTGATTTGGTTAAAAAATTATATACATGTGGTAGTGGTATTATTCCCCCAAACATTATCTGCATATTGAAATTCCTAATCATCACAAGGCACTTCCTGTCAGAGGCCTATCACACAGACAAATCAGATCTCCTGATATGCACTGATGAGGGGCAAACAGCCCAAACACACGTGTCTGCAAATAGAGTTTCTCATATGGCATACAACCTTCATCATATGACAAGGCTGGATAAAGGGTTGATATTGGCTTTTAGCATTCCTACCTCCAATAGGTGGTGCTAGAGTTCCAATCCCTTTTTTTTACAAAGAGGCTATTTACATATCCAAAAAACTAATGTGCGAAACCATCCTAGCTGATGTTCTCCACTGATTTCTAACCTCCCCCTTAGGCCACGTGCACACACTGAGTATTTGATGAGTTTTTTACCTCAGGATTTTGCCAAAACCAGGAGTGGGGATGATTAAATACAGAAGTGGTGCAGGTGTTTCTATTATACTTTTCCTCTGATTGCTCCACTCCTGGTTTTGTCTACAAATCCTGAGGTAAAAAACTCATCAAATACTCAGCGTGTGCACGTGGCCTTATTCTGGCCATTGGCTGTATAAATGTTTGCATTGTGAAAAAACTGTTGGCTTTGTTGAACTTTTCAGCCATATACCATGTGAGTGGATTGTATATGGTATTGTTGCTCAGTTCTTAACTACTGTTCAAAAAAGGATTTTATTTTCTACAGTTATGTGAAAATGAAGCGTCTTAGGCCCCTTTCACACTGGCAGAATTACCGCATCTGCCGCATTTCTTCAAAAACGCCAGTGTGAAAGTGGCCTTATGGTACCTTTACACGCCGCGACGGCAGGCTGGATACATCCCGCTACAGGCTACAAATGTAGCTTGTAGCGCCAATGTAGCCCGTGGTAGCGGCGTCTGAAGACGTGACGATACAGCCGGCAACAGATACATCTGTTTCCTAGCTCTGCTCGAAAACTGAAGGCTACAACGCCGATGGTAGCGAGCTGTATCGGCGTCTAAAGAAGCAACGGAAGGGAATTCGGGACAGCCTGCGATGTAGCTAAGGCGTGACCCTGGCTCCGTGTTACCGCGCCCCATGTGCGATCATTGGTGGAAGATGGTGCGTTGCGATTGGTTGTCGCCGCACAGGGCGGCATATTTAAGGAGCTGACGAGTCACACTACACAATTGCTCGAGCGTCATGTATTACTCAGCCTCCTGCGATGCCTGCCCAATCAGGATGTTATGGCTTTGTCCTATCAGCGTACGGACGGCTCGTAATCCACAGTTGGAGCACGCCTATGTGCTGTCCCTGCTGCACCAGGTACGCCCATAGTAGCTGGTTGTAGCGGTTTGTAAATGAGCTACAGCTGGCTACTTGAGACACCCGGCGATGTAGCTAGCTATAGATGTAGCGTGGCGTAGCGCACCTTGTCGCGGCGTGTAAAGGTGATGCGTTGACCGTTTGTAACCGTTTGAGCGTGCTCGTTCACGTGAAGTAGCGGGATGTATCCAGCCTGCCGTCGCGGCGTGTAAAGGTACCTTTAGGGCCCTTTCACATCAGCGTTTTTTGAAATTCGCGGCAGATGCGGTGAAAAAAACCGCATCTGCCGCGTTTAACGCATAACCGCTACACTTGCGGCACACTTGCGGCAAGCCCCATGCAATGTCTATGGGGCTTGCGGTAAGGGTGCGGCAGGTGCGGCAAGTGCGGTTTCGGCACTTGCGGCTGCGAAAAAAAATGCTGTCAGCAGCGTTTTTTTCGCGGCCGCACCTGCCGCAAGTGCCAAAACCGCACTTGCCGCACCTGCCGCAAGTCCGCCTATACCTTGTATGGCGTTTACCGCAACCGCGCCGCAACCGTGCCGCAAGTGCAGCCGGTATGCGGTAATCGCGGCAGATGCGTTTTTTTCACCGCATCTGCCGCGATTTGAAAAAAACGCTGATGTGAAAGGGCCCTTAGAGAGTTATTTCAAACTAAGCAAAATAATCACCTGGTGGTAATTGTTAGGCTATGTTCACATGCATATTTGCAGCATTATTTCTGCTGTCAAAATCGTCTCTCTTGGTAGAAAAATGCATTGTTGCAGCATGTTTATAGCATATTATAGCTGAGTTGTGTTGGTGCAGATTACATGTGTGACTTCTCTACAGTGCAAGTTTAATAAAGTTAGTTTTATTCATAAAAAAGTAAAAAAAATGCAGCAAATATTTGCTCCTTGCTTTCTATGGGAGAAAAAAAGCTGAAAAAATGTTGAAAGGATTGACATGCTGCAGGTTTCAAAAATGCTGCAAAAATAAAACAAAACGCTATGTGTGAATATAGCCTTAGATAGGTGTGGGTCCTACTGAGGAGACCTCTACTGATTGCATTGCTCAACTACTCCTTATTTATCAGTGAATATATTCTGAGAACAAGGGGGAGAGTGCAACCTGCCACCCCATACAGCCCCTCCTGGCTGGAGTCCGGGGTATGCAGAAGACCAGAAGAAAACCTCGGACAAAAGTTCCCTATTCTGGTGATCAGTAGAAGTTTCAGTAATGGGACTTTATAGGTTTGGTGAATCCAGAGGATAGATGATAACTTGCGTTCACTAGAATAACCCTTTTGAGACTACTCAGAGTTCTATTTCAGAGACCTGAGCAGTCTCAATAGCCTGCCATTTGTTATCCTACCATGTTTTATTTCATGTTTCAAGCCATTAGCTACGGTACAAAGCAGGGGGTAGACATGCAATTGTTGCAACCTGTGCAGCCTCCAAGAGGTAAGGGGCAGTTACTATTTCCAAAGAAGGTGGGTGGGTGAATTATGATGAAGAACTGGACTGCAAAGGGCCCATACATTGTTCGTCCACCGGGGCCTTCTTCTGTCTGTATCTGCTCCGGGTACAAAGATATATTTTTTCGATTTTTTCTATTTCACAGATATGTAGACCCTTTCTTTATCCATTTAGCTTATTTGATTTTCTACTTGTTAAAATTTCTATAACATTGAAAAAAAGTCTAGGAAGATCCTGGATCATTGGGATCTGATGTCTGAGTAATTACACAATCATATTTTCTGATTCAAGTCATGTTCAAAATCAAATGCATCACAATACCAGATTACTACATCAGTATTATATCTTCAGAACCATGGACAGCAAACCTGCGGGGTCACTGGGCTTAGCTGGAGCCATTAACAGGACAAGTGTTCATTGCTAACTACTGTATGGACAGAACAGTATACCGCATCAGACAAATCCTTTGCACACATGAAATTTTTACTCCTACACATGTTAATGATTTGATAATGACTGAAATCTAATAAATAAGTTACCTTGCTGCTTTCATTGTTTCCAAGGAGAGATAGGTACATTAGTTGCTATAGATACAGTTTGAGGTGTCAGTCCCAGTACAAAATTGATGGAAAGACAACTGAACCACCGAATGTTATTTTACACATCTCGTGACTGGTTGCAGATTCTCCACTTAGAGATGCTGCACCAATATCCGAGCTCAGCTGCTGTGCCGGAGGTGACAGCATGAGCCGCTCACAACTGCCGATCTCACTGATTGTCTGCAGCACTGAGGACATGTCGTGAACACTGCAGCCAATCTCTAAGTCCAGCCGCTGTGCTGGAGGTGACAGCATGATCCACTCACATCTGCTGAGCTCACTGATTGTCTGCAGCACTGAGGACATGTCGTGAACACTGCAGCCAATCTCTAAGCCCAGCTGCTATGCCGGAGGTGACAGCATTAGTGGCTCACAGCTGCTGAGCTCAATGATTGTCTGCAGCGCTGTGGACATGTTGTGAGCTCAAGCCAAACTCTGAGCACAGCCACTGTGCCTGAGGTGGCAGCATGAGCCGTTCACTGATTGTAGCACTAAGGACATGTTGTGAACACTGCAGTCAATATCTGAGCTTAGCCGCTGTGTGTGTGAGGTGACAGCAAGAGCCGTTCACATCATCTGAGCTCACTGATTGTCTGCAGTGCTGTGGACATGTCATGAACACTGCAGTCAATATCTGAGCTCAGCTGCTGGGTCTGAGGTGATAGCAAGAGCAGTTCACATCATCTGAGCTCACTGATTGCAGCACTTTGGACATATCATGAACTCGAGCCAATCTCTGAGCTCAGCCACTATTCCGGATGTGACATCATGAGTTGTTCACATCAGCTGAACTCACTGATTGTCTGCAGCGCTGTGGACATGTCGTCAACACTGCAGACAACCTCTGAGAGCAGCCGCTGTGTCGGAGGTAACAGCATGAGCCACTCACATCAGCTGAGCTCACTGATTGTCTGCAGGGCTGTGCACATGTTGCGAACACTACAGTCAATGTATGAGCTCAGCTGCTGTGCTGGAGGTGACAGCATGAGCCGCTCACTGATTATCTGCAGTGCGGTGGACATGTTGTGAACTCGAGCCAATCTCTGAGCTCAGCCACTGTGCCTGAGGTGATAGCATGAGCTGTTCACATCAGCTGAGCTCACTGATTGCCTGCAGTGCTGTTGACATACAATAGCACAATAGCGAACAGCAAGTGGTGGGAAATCAGGGCTGGACCCAGGGAGTTTGAATACAGTAAAGTTTTTTTTTTTTTGCAAACAATTGCAGATGGGAAACAGGTTTTTTTTTTCCAGAAACTGGAAAACCCCTTCAAATGGACTAACATTGGAGGGTGCAGGACCCCTTCCTTCTATAAATCACTGAGGGTACCTTTACACGCCGCTATTGGAGGATGGATACAACCCGCTACTTCACGTGCATGAGCACGCTCAAACGGTTACAAATGGTAAACGCACCTCCTTTACACGCCGCCACAAGGTGCGCTACGCTACGCAACATCTATAGCTAGATACATCGCCGGGTGTCTCAAGTAGCCATCTGTAGCTCATCTTAGCTCATTTACACATCGCTACAACCAGCTACTATGGGCGTACCTGGTGCAGCAGGGACAGCACATAGGCATGCTACAATTGTGGATTACGAGCCGTCCGTACGCTGATAGGACAAAGCCATAACATCCTGATTGGGCAGGCATCGCAGGAGGCTGATTAATACTTGACGCTCGAGCAATTGTGTAGTGTGACTCGTCAGCTCCTTAAATATGCCGCCCTGTGCGGCGACAACCAATCGCAACACAGGAGCTTCCTCCAATGATCGCTGAAGGGGGCGCGGAAACCCGGAGCCTGTGTCACGCCCCAGCTACATAGCATGGTGTAGAAACAACCCTTCTGTTCCTTCTTTACACGCCGATACAGCTCGCTACAATCGGCTTTGTAGCCATCTGTTTTCGAGCAGTGCTCGGAAACAGATGTATCTGTTGCCGGCTGTCACGTCCCGTCTTCACACGCCGCTACTACGGGCTATATTGACGCTACAAGCTACATTTGTAGCCTGTAGCGGGTTGTATCCATCCTCCAGTAGCGGCGTGTAAAGGTACCCTGAGGGTCTTAAGGGTGAAGCCCCATCATTACGCATTGATGACTTAATAAAGTATTGACCATCAATGGAAAAAAAAAAAACACTTTAAAGGGTCAATGCCCTTTCAGACAACATGATCTAATTTGATAAATAATATGATAAATAAGCAATCATTTTTTTTAAATCATGTTCCTTTACCCCAAAATGAATCACTACATAGTGTTGGCAACTAAGTATCTTTTATATAGTTTACCATCCACTGCCTAATGTCAAATGTGAACAGTCTTCAGCAGTAGAGATTACAGGAAGTGCTGAACGGTGTTTAAAGGTCTCTCTTCTCTGGCTCTATCTATGATAATGTATGGGGGTATAACAGAGATGGAGGCTTTAAAGGAAAACTGTCAGGTCAAAAATCCTAGTGATCAATAAGTTATTTCCTATACTATTTACTGTTTATTTATTTATCAGCCTTCAGTACAATCCCGAGCCATGGGGACTTGATGAATAAAAGCTCTGTAGGAAGATCAATTTTGTACGAGCCTAGATAGGTCCACCAGGGTCTTCATCAAGTCTAGATATGTCCACCAGGGTCTTCTCTGCCTAAATAGGTCCATAAGGGGCTTCACCAAGCATATATAGGTCCACCAGGATATTCCCTGCCTAAATAGGTCTATCTGGACCATCTCCAAGCCTATATAGGTACACCAGGGTCTTCTCCAAGTCTAGATAGGTCTACCAGGTCTTCTTCAAGCTTAGATAGGTCCACAAGGTCTTCTCCAAGCCTAGATAGGTCCACCAGGTCTTCTCCAAGCTTACATAGGTCCACTTGAGTTTTCTCCAAGCCTAGATATGTCCACCAGTGTCTTCTCTGCCATTATCTTGATAGGTGGAATTATCTAGGCTCGCACAAGATCGATCTTCCTACAGAGCATTTAGCCATCAAGTCGCCATGGCTTGAGATCAAGCTGAAGGCCAATAAATAAATAAATAACAAATAGTGATGAGCGAGTACTAAAATGCTCGGGTGCTCGAAGCTCGGGCCGAGCATCCCGAGATACTCGTGTACTCGGCCCGAGTAACGAGCCCAATGTTATCCTATGGGAGACACGAGTATTTTTATGAAATGACTGCCGGCTGCCTGGAAAAACCCTAAAAATGTCACAAAAGTCTCAGAAGAGTGCTGAAATGACATGGCAACACCATGGGGAAGACCCCTGGAAGCATTTCTCACTCAAAAGTCACAGCTGTGAACAATGTTGTCCGAGTTTCACGCCAATTTTACGGAGTGTCCAGAAAACCTTCCAAAATGACACCAAAATGAATATTTATGGTGGAAATGTTAAGGGCACATACCCAATAGTGAGATACAGCTGGTGTATGTCACTTTTTGTGATTACATAAAAGATTTTACGTGAAAACATTGTGCGACACTCCGATGACCCTGACAAGAGACGTACCTGAAGCCCTGTCTACAAATAAAGTGCCCATTTTGAGGAACTGGGTCTATAGTAGTATCTTCCATTGCAAGGGCAGTCAAAAATTTGGAGGTTCACCAATGCCCCTGGATACAGACATGCAGGATGGCCTGTAAACAAGAACTGGGTGTATTTTAGTATAGCCCTTTGGTCAGGGCAGCCAAAAATTGGGAGGCTCCTCTTTGTCCCTGGATAGAGACGTGCAGGAGGGCCTGTTAAGAACTGGGTGTATTGTAGTATAGCCCTTTTGTCAGGGCAGCCAAAAATTGGGAGGCTCCTCTTTGTCCCTGGATAGAGACGTGCAGGAGGGCCTGTTAAGAACTGGGTGTATTGTAGTATAGCCCTTTGGTCAGGGCAGCCAAAAATTGGGAGGTTCAACAATGACCCATGCTTACAGACATGTAGTAGGGCCTGTAACCCTCAAGTGGGTGTATTTTAGTATAGCCCTTTGGTCAGGGCAGCCAAAAATTGGGAGGTTCAACAATGACCCATGCTTACAGACATGTAGTAGGGCCTGTAACCCTCAAGTGGGTGTATTTTAGTATAGCCCTTTGGTCAGGGCAGCCAAAAATTGGGAGGCTCCTCTTTGTCCCTGGATAGAGACGTGCAGGAGGGCCTGTTAAGAACTGGGTGTATTGTAGTATAGCCCTTTGGTCAGGGCAGCCAAAAATTGGGAGGTTCAACAATGACCCATGCTTACAGACATGTAGTAGGGCCTGTAACCCTCAAGTGGGTGTATTTTAGTATAGCCCTTTGGTCAGGGCAGCCAAAAATTGGGAGGTTCAACAATGACCCATGCTTACAGACATGTAGTAGGGCTTGTAACCCTCAAGTGGGTGTATTTTAGTATAGCCCTTTGGTCAGGGCAGCCAAAAATTGGGAGGTTCAACAATGACCCATGCTTACAGACATGTAGTAAGGCCTGTAACCCTCAAGTGGGTGTATTTTAGTATAGCCCTTTGGTCAGGGCAGCCAAAAATTAGGAGGCTCCTCTTTGTCCCTGGATAGAGACGTGCAGGAGGGCCTGTTAAGAACTGGGTGTTATTGTAGTATAGCCCTTTGGTCAGGGCAGCCAAAAATTGGGAGGTTCAACAATGACCCATGCTTACAGACATGTAGTAGGGCCTGTAACCCTCAAGTGGGTGTATTTTAGTATAGCCCTTTGGTCAGGGCAGCCAAAAATTGGGAGGTTCAACAATGACCCATGCTTACAGACATGTAGTAGGGCCTGTAACCCTCAAGTGGGTGTATTTTAGTATAGCCCTTTGGTCAGGGCAGCCAAAAATTGGGAGGTTCAACAATGACCCATGCTTACAGACATGTAGTAGGGCCTGTAACCCTCAAGTGGGTGTATTTTAGTATAGCCCTTTGGTCAGGGCAGCCAAAAATTGGGAGGCTCCTCTTTGTCCCTGGATAGAGACGTGCAGGAGGGCCTGTTAAGAACTGGGTGTATTGTAGTATAGCCCTTTGGTCAGGGCAGCCAAAAATTGGGAGGTTCAACAATGACCCATGCTTACAGACATGTAGTAGGGCCTGTAACCCTCAAGTGGGTGTATTTTAGTATAGCCCTTTGGCTAAATAAATAACAAATAGTGATGAGCGAGTACTAAAATGCTCGGGTGCTCGAAGCTCGGGCCGAGCATCCCGAGATACTCGTGTACTCGGCCCGAGTAACGAGCCCAATGTTATCCTATGGGAGACACGAGTATTTTTATGAAATGACTGCCGGCTGCCTGGAAAAACCCTAAAAATGTCACAAAAGTCTCAGAAGAGTGCTGAAATGACATGGCAACACCATGGGGAAGACCCCTGGAAGCATTTCTCACTCAAAAGTCACAGCTGTGAACAATGTTGTCCGAGTTTCACGCCAATTTTACGGAGTGTCCAGAAAACCTTCCAAAATGACACCAAAATGAATATTTATGGTGGAAATGTTAAGGGCACATACCCAATAGTGAGATACAGCTGGTGTATGTCACTTTTTGTGATTACATAAAAGATTTTACGTGAAAACATTGTGCGACACTCCGATGACCCTGACAAGAGACGTACCTGAAGCCCTGTCTACAAATAAAGTGCCCATTTTGAGGAACTGGGTCTATAGTAGTATCTTCCATTGCAAGGGCAGTCAAAAATTTGGAGGTTCACCAATGCCCCTGGATACAGACATGCAGGATGGCCTGTAAACAAGAACTGGGTGTATTTTAGTATAGCCCTTTGGTCAGGGCAGCCAAAAATTGGGAGGCTCCTCTTTGTCCCTGGATAGAGATGTGCACGAGGGCCTGTTAAGAACTGGGTGTATTGTAGTATAGCCCTTTTGTCAGGGCAGCCAAAAATTGGGAGGCTCCTCTTTGTCCCTGGATAGAGACGTGTAGGAGTACCTAAAAACATTTTTCCCATTGAAAAGGAGCGGGTCTCCTGTCGTTGTAATGCCCATTCTAACAGAATGGGCTAAAAAAATTACCACTGCGGGTATACCTCAAACAAGAGCCTAACTATTCTAACGCTCATCATGGTGTCACATGAGGAGAAGGAGTAGCAGTCCAGCGATTAGCCAAAGTACCGAAGTGTGTACCCATGGGTGAGTGGAGGTACATGTCAAATTCAAATAACAAAATTAAATTCAGTTGTCATTTGCTGGTGGTGTGTTGAAGTCTGGCCCAATCCAACCCTTGTTCATCTTGATCAGAGTAAGCCTGTCCGCATTTTCAGTTGACAGGCGGGTGCGTTTATCAGTGATGATTCCACCTGCTGCACTGAAAACACGCTCTGATAAAAGGCTAGCGGCAGGGCAGGCCAGGACTTCCAAGGCGTAGAGAGCCAATTCATGCCACGTGTCGAGCTTGGAGACCCAATAATTGAAAGGCACCGATGAATCTCGCAGTACAGTTGTTCGATCTGCAAGGTACTCCTTCAGCATCTGCCCGAACTTAGCATTTCTGGTGGCACTACCCCACACGTCAGGGGCTGTGGTCCGTGAGGGGCTGAGAAAACTGTCCCACATCGTAAAGACAGTTCCCCTGCCTCTGGCGGATTGGACTTGTGCCCCTCTCGGCCGTACGCCTTGGTTGTCCATCGAATCCTGACCTATGCCGCTAGCGTTTTGTGAGGGGAAGGATTTCACAACTTCCGTGACGATGGCCCTCTGGAACTGCAGCATTTTGGCTGACCTCTCTGCCTCAGGAATGAGAGACATAAAGTTCTCCTTGTAGCGTGGGTCTAAGAGTGTTGCCAACCAGTACTGATTGTCGGCCAAGATGTTCTGAACGCGAGGGTCACGAGACAGGCAGCTTACCATAAAGTCAGCCATGTGCGCCAGACTCTTAACAGCCATCACTTCAGTATCCAGACCAACACGATGACTGAACATGCTGTCCTCCTCCTCCTCCTCCTCATCTCCCCTGTCCTCTGGCCAGCCACGCTGAATCGAGGGTATGACTGGTGTGCATGTCATATCCCCAATTTGGCCTGAGAGTTGCTCCATGTCTTCATCCTCCTCCTCCTCCTCGTCATAGTCCTCCACTACACGTTGTGATGACATGAGGCTGGGCTGTGTGTTTTCACCCACACCCACTACAGTTTCTTGCTCTAAGTCATCGCGCTCGGCCTGCAATGCATCCTCTTTTATTTTCAGCAGAGACCATTTTAGAAGGCAGAGTAGTGGTATGGTGACGCTAATAATGGCGTCATCGCCGCTCACCATCTTGGTGGAGTCCTCAAAGTTTTGGAGGACGGTGCATAGGTCCGACATCCATCTCCACTCTTCAGGTGTTACGTGTGGAGTTTGACCCATTTCCCGACGGCTTAGGTGATGCAGGTAGTCCACAACTGCCCTCTTCTGCTCACATATCCTGACCAACATGTGCAGCGTTGAATTCCAACGCGTGGGGACATCACACACTAGTCTGTGGACCGGAAGACGCAAACGGCGCTGAAAGCTTGCAAGGCCGGCTGAAGCAGCAGGTGACTTGCGAAAATGTGCAGACAGACGCCGAACTTTTACCAGCAGGTCAGACACCTCCGGGTATGACTTCACAAACCTCTGAACCACCAGGTTGAGCACATGGGCCACGCATGGAACATGCGTCAGCTGCCCTCGCCTCAAAGCTGCCACCAGGTTCCGGCCATTGTCACACATGACCTTTCCTGGCTTTAGGTTCAGAGGTGTGAGCCAGTGATCTGCCTGCTGTTTCAGAGCTGTCCACACCTCTTCTGCATTGTGGGGTTTGTCACCTATGCAGACTAGCTTCAGCACAGCCTGTTGCCGCTTTGCAGAGGCAGTGCTGCAGTGCTTCCAGCTTGGGACTGGTGTGGAGGGTACAGTGGATGAGGATGCGCAGGTGGAGGAGGAGGAGGCTGAAGAGCATGACATTCTGGAGCTGTAGAGTGTCGGTGAAACCATGACAGAGGTAGGGCCTGCTATCCTTGGTGTGGGAAGGACGTGTTCCGTCCCTCGCTCAGACTGGGTCCCAGCCTCCACAATATTAATCCAGTGTGCCGTCAAGGAGATGTAGCGGCCTTGCCCACAAGCACTTGTCCACGTGTCAGTGGTTAGGTGGACTTTGGCTGAAACAGCATTGTTCAGGGCACGTGTGATGCTGTTGGACACGTGGTTATGCAATGCGGGGACGGCACATCTGGAGAAATAGTGTCGGCTGGGGACTGAGTAACGTGGGACAGCAGCCGCCATCAGGTCGCGGAATGCGTCCGTCTCCACCAGACGGAAAGGCAACATTTCTAGCGCTATGAGTCGCGAAATGTGAGCATTGAGGACTGTGGCATGTGGGGCATTGGCAGCGTATTTGCGCCTGCGTTCAAATGTTTGCTGAATGGATAATTGAACGCTGCGCTGGGACAAGGACGTGCTTGATGGTGGTGTAATTTGTGCTTCAGCAACTTCAGGTGCTGGACCGGAGGCTTGTTCGCGGCCAGCATGGACAGGGGATTGGCTTGCATGCACAACAGCCGAAGACGTAGCAGTGACATCAGCACGCACCGCTCCTCGACTCTGTGCTACTTCCCACAAAGTTGGGTGCTTGGCTGACATGTGCCTGATCATGCTGGTGGTGGTCAGGCTGCTAGTTTTCGTACCCCTGCTGATAGTGGCATGGCAGGTGTGGCAAATGGCCTTTTTAGAGTCTTCTGGAGCCAACTTAAAAAACTCCCAGACTCGGGAAGACCGAACATTTGCACAGGCACCTTGAGTCGTGTTGTTGTTCCGCCGAACGGTTGCCTGCCTTCTGCCTGCGGACGCAACCCTGCTTCGTACTGGCTGTTGGGATGCTACGCCTCCCTCCCCCTGTGCACTGCTGTCCTCGCTCTGCATATCCTCCTGCCATGTAGGGTCAGCTACTGGATCATCCACCACGTCGTCTTCCTCTTCCGCACCCTGATCCTCCTCCTGACTTCCTGGCAATTGTGTCTCATCATCGTCCACCCCTTGTTGAGACACTTTGACAACGTTCCGTTCGTCATAACGTGGCTGCTCAAATATTTGGGCATCTGTACATACCATCTCCTCATGACCCACTTCAAGAGGAGGTGGCGACAGGCCAGATTCTGCGAATGGATACGTGAACAGCTCTTCCGAGTGTCCTAGTGTGGGATCTGTAATGTCCGTGGACGTGTACTCGGCCAGGTGGTAGGAAGGAGGATCAGGTTGTGAAATGTGCGGTGCAGTATCACGGCTACTGACAGTTGACTGTGCGGAAGACAGGGTGTTTGTGGAGGTGCCCATCTGACTTGAAGCATTATTCGCTATCCAAGTAACAACCTGTTGACACTGGTCTTGGTTCAACAGTGGTGTACTGCTGCGGGCCCCAAGAATTTGGGACAGGACGTGCGAGCGAGGAGATGTGGCCCTTTGTTGTTGCGAAATTAGTGCTTGCACACGACCTCGGCCTCTGCCTGCACCACCATCACGTCCACTTCCTTGTTCCTTGCCAACCGCCTTGCCAACGCCTTTGCGCATTTTGCCTGTATAGAGCGACAACTGTCTGGTGACTGTGGAGGTCACAGGAGATTAGGATTTTAGTTCCCTAACCTGTAGAAAGGTATGACGTACAACAGTGTGGTGACTGTTGAGATGACAAGAGTTAGGATTTTAGTTCCCTAACCTGTAGAAACGTATGACGTACAACAGTGTGGTGACTGTTGAGATGACAACAGTTAGGATTTTAGTTCCCTAACTTGTAGAAACTTATGACGTACAACAGTGTGGTGACTGTTGAGATGACAAGAGTTAGGATTTTAGTTCCCTAACTTGTAGAAACTTATGACGTACAACAGTGTGGTGACTGTTGAGATGACAAGAGTTAGGATTTTAGTTCCCTAACCTGTAGAAAGGTATGACGTACAACAGTGTGGTGACTGTTGAGATGACAACAGTTAGGATTTTAGTTCCCTAACTTGTAGAAACTTATGACGTACAACAGTGTGGTGACTGTTGAGATGACAACAGTTAGGATTTTAGTTCCCTAACCTGTAGAAACGTATGACGTACAACAGTGTGGTGACTGTTGAGATGACAAGAGTTAGGATTTTAGTTCCCTAACTTGTAGAAACTTATGACGTACAACAGTGTGGTGACTGTTGAGATGACAACAGTTAGGATTTTAGTTCCCTAACCTGTAGAAAGGTATGACGTACAACAGTGTGGTGACTGTTGAGATGACAAGAGTTAGGATTTTAGTTCCCTAACCTGTATTAAGGTAGTACGTACACCTGTCTGGTGACTGTTTTGATGACAAGAGTTAGGATTTTAGTTCCCTAACCTGTATTAAGGTAGTACGTACACCTGTCTGGTGACTGTAATGGTTTGAAGAGAGGATTTTAGTCCCTAACCTGTATTAAGGTAGTACGTACACCTGTCTGGTGACTGTTTTGATGACAAGAGTTAGGATTTTAGTTCCCTAACCTGTATTAAGGTAGTACGTACACCTGTCTGGTGACTGTTTTGATGACAAGAGTTAGGATTTTAGTTCCCTAACCTGTATTAAGGTAGTACGTACACCTGTCTGGTGACTGTAATGGTTTGAAGAGAGGATTTTAGTCCCTAACCTGTATTAAGGTAGTACGTACACCTGTCTGGTGACTGTTTTGATGACAAGAGTTAGGATTTTAGTTCCCTAACCTGTATTAAGGTAGTACGTACACCTGTCTGGTGACTGTAATGGTTTGAAGAGAGGATTTTAGTCCCTAACCTGTATTAAGGTAGTACGTACACCTGTCTGGTGACTGTTTTGATGACAAGAGTTAGGATTTTAGTTCCCTAACCTGTATTAAGGTAGTACGTACACCTGTCTGGTGACTGTTTTGATGACAAGAGTTAGGATTTTAGTTCCCTAACCTGTATTAAGGTAGTACGTACACCTGTCTGGTGACTGTAATGGTTTGAAGAGAGGATTTTAGTCCCTAACCTGTATTAAGGTAGTACGTACACCTGTCTGGTGACTGTAATGGTTTGAAGAGAGGATTTTAGTCCCTAACCTGTATTAAGGTACTAAGTACAAGAGTGTGGTGACTCTAATGGTCACAGAAAAGCTTGGATTCCAATCTGTATCACCCTGCCTAGATCCTCCTAGATTAGTCCTGAGAAGGACTGTTCTGGTCACTGGAAATCTTGGACTCCGATCTGGATCACCCTGCCTATGTCCTCCTAGATTAGTCCTGAGAAGGACTGTTGTGGTCAGCAGCAGTTTGCAGCCCTGATCCGGATCTACCTATGAGGGCCGCAAATCTGTCCCTAATCAGCAGCAGACACTCTCCCTACACTCACTGTCTGGATGGCTGTGTGCCGAGCACAGCGCGCCGGGACTTATAAAGGCTCGGTCACGCTGTGCAGGGCGGCCAATCACTGCTATGCCACAACTAACAGGGCTGTGGCATTGCAGTGGTCTGTCAGCCAATCCCTGCACGTGGGCTGGCTCTCAAAAGAGCGCCAACATGGAGAGATGACGACCACGAGCACAGCACGAGTATCGCGAGATTACTCGGTGCTCGGCGAGTCGCCCGAGTACAGTGATACTCGTGCGAGTACCGAGTAGTGCCGAGCATGCTCGCTCAACACTAATAATAAATAGTATAGGGAATAATGTATTGATCACTAGGGGTCTGATTGCTAGACTATACTATAGATGGGATAAATTATGTAAGTGGGACAAACCTTTTAAGTGCCGTGGCCAATGCGATGACTTTACATAATATCAACTAGATGGCTCACACCCTTGATGATAATGTGATTGGTGAAAAAACAGCTTTAAGTATTAATTAGAAATTAATAATAGTTTGTTTTCGCTGTTATTTTTGTGTGTATAGGATAGAAGTGTGATATATGATTATTTTCAAAAATGTAATAAAAAATAATAAAAAAAACAGCTTTTTGTATAAACAGGAAAAAAAGATATTAAAAACTGGAAAGCAGAAATGGAACTCTGAAGAGAAAGTATTACTAAATTGTAAGGCGTCTACTGCAATTTACAGTCCTTTACAATTAAAAACAAATTTCGAACAGGTTGTCTAATTTGCATTTATGCAAATGTTGCATTGTCTCTAAAAAGAGCAGATTTTTACAGAGCGCGGTAAGATCATTGTCAGTGATCTCATGGTACAAAGCGGGGGCTGCGGCACTGTCACCCGATAGAGGGTCCTGGCCGACTCCAGCCGCAGCTGAATGCTGGAGGTGGAGCGGCAGAATATGTCTGAAGTGACACCTGTCCTTTGCTGAACTCACTTGTCATATATTTTAATGAATAATTAAGAGGAGGAGGGAAGGAAATGATCCGAGGAATTAAGGAGTTGACAGGAACACTCTACGCTGACCTAGCGGCAGCCTTTGCTGTTTACAGCCTCCAAGTCCTCATTCCTTTTTTGTAATTGCCTGCCAATTTAATATGTTTTAGGTGAGCAAAACATCTTAATCTTTAATGATGTAAAGATTCTCTCTGCCTGGAGCTGAGAGTGGACTCCTGCCAAGTCTGACCATTTAATCATGTCACAAACAAATCACCAGGAATTAAAAGACCGTTTTAGATAAGAAATTGAAATTAAAGTATCATAATAAGCTCAATTTACCCACCAATGTGCAGCAGTTTCTAGGCGTTGAGAAGCCTTCTGAAAGCATCAAAGTAAATGTTTTGATTTATAGAAAGCACCCCTTGTCTGTAGATGTAATTGTACATATAGTTAAGCTTTAAGACTAACAGCTCATAGACGTCCAGTCCAGTAATTGAAGGAGATTGTGGTTATAGAACTCAGTGCCGGTATGTTACAAATGGAAGAACAAAGGCGACAATACATATAATAAAAGGTTTATCACAATATGTATGTAGCAGGTATACTAACTCTATCTGAATATCTAAAAACAATTGGGCAGCACTTAATAGCAAAATCCATGTAAAAAACTGTAAAAAAAACTGGTATCTTTATTGGCCCATGTGAACAGGTGGCACCATTTCAGCTCAAGAGAACGTGACCCTTTGTCAAGTTTTCTTTTGAGTTGAAACGGGGCCACCAGTTCACATGGACCAGTGAAAACACCAATTTGTTGTTTGAAATTTGCTATTTAGTGTTGTCCACTACTTTTTGGCTTTTTTATATAGCACAGGATGGTGGTTTGCAGCTTCTAGGCTGACACCTATACTTGCACTTTTGCATGTACTACTTTATTTTCTTATTCTTTCTTTCTCTCTTTCTTACAATCAGTCAAATTAAACACAAAAAATTTAATAGAATATTACAATGTACTTGCCGTGACGCTCATCACTAATGACAAGTCATGAGGAGTGATAGTTAAACATTCCAGGGACAGATGGAGAGTACATAAAGGATAAAGGGAATAAATAAAGGTGTAGTTAGCTCACAGTCCGAAGTTAAAATACCTGGAGGGTAGCCAAGCAGAGCAAAGGGGATAAACAAACGGATGGTCAAAATGATGTCCAAGAACAGTCACAAGAATACAGGCCAACCACCACTACTAAACAGAATGCTACGACTGGCAGTTTTCTGGGAGAAATTGCACACTTAAGTAGCTGGGCAATCAACGGGAACAGGGAACACCTGAATAACCCAGCACCTACCATAATTACATTGGATGACTGAGCTTGCACTCAAAACACAGAAAGCTCAGCACGCCCCAATACTAGATTGAACAACTTATCTGTCACTCACTAAACTGACAGCTCAGCACACCCTGACTCCATAATAGCAGCAAACAGTCACTCATTACATCCTACAGTAGACACACTCAGTGGAGGGAATCTTGACACTAATAATACCCTTGAAAGGCTGCAATTATTATCATAATCACTAGGTGTCCACACTTGGACACTTATGACCTACACATCTCCCAAAAGAGTATCACAAAATCAGGTTTAATACCACAAATGCTGAGCCAACATATCTGATAAGATATCAGTGTATTTATATGCAAAATACACCTGACAGAATGTCATGAAGAGTAAAACGTTGCTCCCAGATTTAAACTACAGTTGTGGCCAAAAGTATTCACACCCCTGCAATTCTGTCAGATAATACTCAGTTTCTTCCTGAAAATGATTGCAATCACAAATTCTTTGGTATTATTATCTTCATTTAATTTGTCTTCAATGAAAAAATACAAAAGAGAATGAAGCAAAAAGCAAAACATTGATCAATTCACACAAAACTCCGAAAATGGGCCAGACAAAAGTATTGGTACCCTCAGCCTAATACTTAGTTGCACAACCTTTAGCCAAAATAACTGCAATCAACCGCTTCCGGTAACCATCAATGAGTTTCTTACAATGCTCTGCTGGAATTTTAGACCAATCTTCTTTGGCAAACTGCTCCAGGTCCCTGATATTTGAAGGGTGCCTTCTCCAAACTGCCATTTTTAGATCTCTCCACAGGTGTTCTATGGGATTCAGGTCTGGACTCATTGCTGGCCACCTTAGAAGTCTCCAGTGCTTTCTCTCAAACCATTTTCTAGTGCTTTTTGAAGTATGTTTTGGGTCATTGTCCTGCTGGAAGACCCATGACCTCTGAGGGAGACCCAGCTTTCTCACACTGGGCCCTATATTATGCTGCAAAATTTGTTGGTAGTCTTCAGACTTCATAATGCCATACACACGGTCAAGCAGTAAAGTGCCAGAAGCAGCAAAGCAACCCCAAAACATCAGGGAACCTCCACCATGTTTGACTGTAGGGCCCGTGTTCTTTTCTTTGAATGCTCTTTTTTTTCTCCTGTAAACTCTATGTTGATGCCTTTGCCCAAAAAGCTCTAATTTTGTCTCATCTGTCCAGAGAACATTCTTCCAAAACGTTTTTGGCTTTCTCAGGTAAGTTTTGGCAAACTCCAGCCTGGCTTTTTTATGTCTCAGGGTAAGAAGTGGGGTCTTCCTGGGTATCCTACCATAAAGTCCATTTTCATTCAGATGCCGACGGATAGAACGGGTTGACACTGTTGTACCCTTGGACTGCAGGGCAGCTTGAACTTGTTTGGATGTTAGTCGAGGTTCTTTATCCACCATCCGCACAATCTTGAAATCTCTCGTCAATTTTTCTTTTCCGTCCACATCTAGGGAGGTTGGCCACAGTGCCATGGGCTTTAAACTTCTTGATGACACTGCGCACGGTAGTCACAGGAACATTCCGGTCTTTGGAGATGGACTTGTAGCCTTGAGATTGTTCTTGCTTCCTCACAATTTGCTTTCTCAAGTCCTCAGACACAGTTCTTTGGTCTTCTTTCTTTTCTCCATTCTCAATGTGGTACACACAAGGGCACAGGATAGTGATGGGCGAATCCTAAATTACTCGGAATCGCTTGACTCTAGCGAGTCCGAGCCCGGGACTCACTACTCGTTGCGAGTCTAGCGAGTCCAATGTTAATGAATGGGGAAGCGAGTAATAGTGAGTAGTGTGCGATTTACAAATCACAGATGTGTCTCGGAAGCTTCAGCCTGAAGCAATCCTAGTTTTGCCATTGATTTGCATTGGACTCGTTTACTGTGCAAGTAATCGCTGGGAAACTCGCAGAGATAAGAGTCCTGCTGTCTGCTCTGTGTGCAGGCTGCCGCAGCTCCAGGGTCCTAGAGCCCGCCTGCTGCCTGATGTAGCAGAGCTGAGATTGTTCATAGGGGATGCACAGGGGATGTAGCAGAGAGGACATCGCGTTTTGGACTGCGTCGGACGGAAGAGGATTTTTTTAATTAAAGATGGAGTCCCTAATGGCTTTTTTTTTTATTTCTAATAAAAAACTTTTCTTTGTGTTGTGTTTTTTTTTAAAACAATTTAATAGAAATTCATGGCGGTCATGTCTAATGTTGGTGTGACCGCCATAAATTTCGGGCTTAGGGCCAGCTGATAATACAAAGCTGGCCCTAACCTCTTTATTACCCAGCGTGCCACCGCCACCAGGGCCGCTGGAAGAGCGGGGTTCAGCGCCAGAGGATGGCGCTTCAATGAACGTGCCATCTTCTGGGTCGGCTGCGGGCTGCAATTTGCAGCAGGGAGTGCCCAGAAAGCTTGGGCATCCCTGCGCTGCGGATTCCAGCCCCCAGCTGCTTAGCTGTACCTGGCTAGACATAGAAATTGCGCGGAGCCCCACGCATTGAAATTCATGAAATAATTAAAAAAAAGGGCTCCCCTATATTCTTGTGTCCGGCCAGGTACAAATAGGCACCTGGGGGTCGGGGGCAGCCCGTCTCTGCCTGCTGGATCCGGCTGGTTCCAGAAATACGGCGAAGCCCATGTAATTTTTTTTCTGAAAAATCAATAAAACAATCCTAAAAAAGGGACTGCATCTTTATTAACCCCTCGCCCATGGTCCAGGGGTTAATAAAGATGCAGTCCCTTTTATTTACATTGTTTTATGGATTTGTCAGAAAACAATTTCACATGGGCTTCGCCGTATTTCTGGAACCAGCCGGATCCAGCAGGCAGCGACGGGCTGCCCCCAACCCCCAGGTGCCTATTTGCACCTGGCCAGCTGTGTGTCTGGCTGTATGTCTGTGTCTGGCTGTGTGGATGTGAGTGTGGCTGGCTGTGGTTGAGTGTCTGTGTGTGTCTGGCTGTGTTGGCTGTCTGTGTGTGTGCAGCTGGCTGGTGTGTAGCTGGTGGTTGTCTGTGTGGCTTGCCGTGTGTCTGTGTGTGTGGCTAGATGTGTCTGTGTGTGGATAGATCTGTCTGTGTGTGGCTAGATGTGTCTGTGTGTGGCTGGCTGTGTCTCTGTGTGGCTTATTTCTGTAGTGAGCTCGGTTCTGCTCTCTTATCTCTGTAGTAAGCTCGGTTCTGCTCTGTTATCTCTGTAGTAAGCTCGGTTCTGTTCTCTTATCTTTGTAGTAAGCTTGGTTCTGCTCTCTTATCTCTGTGGTAAGCTCAGTTCTGCTCTCTTATCTCTGTAGTAAGCTCGGTTCTGCTCTCTTATCTCTGTAGTAAGCTCGGTTCTGTTCTCTTATCTCTGTAGTACGCTTGGTTCTGCTCTCTTATCTCTGTAGTAAGCTCGGTTCGGCTCTCTTATCTCTGTAGTAAGCTCAGTTCTGTCCTCTTATCTCTGTAATAAGCTCGGTTCTGCTGCCTTATTTACTATATGTATCAGCCTGTTTTTAAATCCTTTTGCCTCTGCGGCTTTAAAGTAGCGGCCAGTGATAAACTGGCCAAAGGTGGACCGCCGCCGCAACTCGCGGGCCACTACCTTGTGATTGCCCCCCAGGCTGAAATGTGCCAGCCTCTGCTTGTCATGTCATTGCATTGTTACTCTTTAGTAATCTAACAGAGTTTATTAGTAAGGTATTCCGAAGAGAAGAATGTACAAACTCCATACAGATGTTACCCCCTGCGGCAGCAATGCTATCCACTGAGCGGCTGCATTGTGTCTTATTCTCTGACTCTTTCTACCTTATAATGAAGTGATGATGCCTCCTCCATATATTGCTCCTCTTACAGTGAGAAGAGCCGATTGTGTGCATTTAATAGCCATCTGTATAGAATGATATTTCTTCCACATCACATCCCTAACTTGACCTTATGAGAATGTAATTATCGTGATAACAGGCGTCTACCATAGCATATCCCATAGCACTAAACTTCTCAGTGCTAGGATGTGTAAAGAATGAGTAAGGTACCATTTTAGTTGCCGCCTCAGGCAAGACACCTATTACAGATAATTTGTAAGAAAAAGGTTCATTAAAGGACTGCAGCTGTTCAGGAAATAAGTTTATGGGGTAAATAATACTGACAGCTTGCACTGCATATATAAACATCTGTTTCGTTTTAACACTTCGGGAAATATGGAAATTTAATTTTTTAAGAAATGAGAATGAAATATAAATAGATGCGACTTCATTCTTCTGAATTAACAATTGATTTTGTTGACGTGAAGGGTTAATAAAACCTGTCACTGCCAAATATATCAACTGTGTTTGTGTCATCCTTTTTTCAGCAACTCTAGATAAAGAAGAAATGCTATTCTCCATAATTTGGATAGCACTCCTGATCTACTATCTCCATAAAATACAGCGAGGGAACAAGCATCCTTTCGCTGCAGTCTCTGTGATCATACTGACGCTGACACTGAGTATTGACAGGTTGTCATTAAGCCCAGATTGATAATATTCAGGTCCTGTGAGTAAATAGTTAAAAAAACACAACATACAGGGAAAAATCCTATATTTGCAATAGAACCCAAGGCAACTCTCATTTTCCCATTTATTAACCCTACACATACCCTCCAACTATAATCCACAATGAAGGTCCCATGAAGCACACGTTCCTGACTCTGCTTCATCCAGAGGCTGCAGAGAGGAAACAAGTGTCCTCTTGCTGCATTGGCTGGCTTCACACTGCAGTTTTTCACTGATCAGTGTCCATCCAGTTTGTGTGCCAAAACCAGCAGAGGAACCAGGAGAGGAACTTGCAGAGACAAACTTTAATTGAAAGATTGACACCTGTCCTGAGTTTTGAAGACACTCCTGGTTTTGGCACCCAAACACTGATGGACACTGATCAGTGAAAAACTGCGGTGTGAAGCCAGCCATTGTCTGTAATCATACTGAGTGCCATGAAACTGAACCTTTGCCATTCTGGCTATTCTTCAATCCGTTCAAATCGTAGTCTTCTGTTTTCTTCCATGTCTCTCTGGTTTTGCTTTCCATTTTAAAGCATTGGAAATCATTTCAGCTGAACAGCCTATCATTGTCTGCACTTCTTTATAAGTTGTACCCTCTCCAATCAACATTTTATACAAAGTACACTATTCTTCTGAACAATATCTCAAACGACCCATATTTCTCAGGCTTTCAAGGAGAAATGCACATACATGTGCTGGCTTCGCCCTTAAATAAGGGCCACCTGATTCACACCTGTTTCTTCTCAGAATGATTGATTGACCTGACTAATTGAACTCCACACTGCTATTATTTTTAACACACCTCCTTTCAATTAATTATTCAAATGCAGAAACTCAAAAACATGCAGATCATGAATGCCAATCCTGTTGGACTAACAATCTACTGACTGCAACAACTGGTAAATTGTTTGACATATGATAATATATTTTTTACCAAAAACAGTGAATAGTCTGGTTAGTCATATTGGACTGCTATTATTTTGATCACTACTGTACTAAGAAATCTGGACAGACCCTATTCACTTATAATGAGATCCACAAGGTTTCTGGCATTCTCCATGCTTGGAATAGTTTTTTGATCACACATATACCTGGAAAACACACAAATTGCCAAATATTCAGTGTGAACAGTGCATAATATAGATTTAGGCTAGAGTCACACCTGCGTTTTTTAGTCATGGGTTAATACATCATTTACAGTAAGCCGGCTATTGTCGGCTCTGTAGATTTTTATCAATGAAGCCGTGGCTCCCTTGTCAGCTGCGCACATACTATACATAATATACGTATAGTATGTGCCGCTGTCCAGGGTCCTGTAGGCATTTACATTAGATCTATGGGCAGCGCACTCCCATAGATCTAATGTAAATGCCTACAGGACCTCGGACAGCGGCCCAAACTATACATACATTACGAATAGTATGTGTGCAGCTGACAGGGGAGCCACGGCTTCATTGATAAAAATCTACAGAGCCGACAATAGCCGGCTTACTGTAAATGATGTATTAACCCATGACATGTCCACAGGAGTGGGCAGCATGTCTCTAGGGGGGTTGGGCACCCCCTAGAGACATGTTGGCCACAACTATTATTAATTTTTCATCTTTTATTATACAGTTAACACTTTGTTCATCCCTGCAATCCGGAGTAATCCGGTTACCGGATTGCGGCTTCATCCACACATGTTTGATTAAAAATGTGTGTGAAGCCAATTGTGTTCACCGCATCTGGATCTGGATGCGGTGAACGCAATTGGCTTTAAAAGTGTGACCCTAGCCTTAGGTCTCTGTATATGATCTTACCTATGTTATTGCCCAGTATATAAATGTCTAAGACAATGACAGACAGCGCTGATACATTGGCAAGTTTAACTTTACTTTTAGAATGAAGTCGGTATTTACTGCAGTTTTATTACAATGTTTTCTTATGACTTATCTTCGTGCTCCCTTTTGCTTGAAGGCGAGTTTGCTTTCATTTCCCGAGGCCTGCCAGATTTACTCTGTTTTATTTGACTGGGAGGGTAGTGAATGAGGGATGAATATTTAACAGTAAACACTTCTTATCCTCGGTAATCTTCCAACATTTATTTCTTTTCCTTAGATGTATATATTTCAACCAAAAAACTATTGTTATCTATATAAACTGAATGATGCTTAGCCCACAAGGACTTAGTGCTGGGTAATTACATTTCTCCTGTTATAAATTGTTTCTCTTTACTAGTCTAGAGGGCAATCAATCCATCCCAGGAATTGCCTATTATCCAGACTTCATCCAATAAATGGACAGAAAAAAAATCTGCAAACTAGGTCACAACATCAATACCATTGGCATACCATTAATTTCAGATTGACTCACATCTACCGCCACTGGGCATTAGCAGAAAGGGAAATAGGGTGAAAAATAACTATTAAAAATGAATGAAAAGAATTAGAGCTCGTATATGATAGAGACTATGAAAAATATAAGCACAACTGATTTAATGGCCAGGAATAGTAGTGCTCCTTAATGTCAGCGTATTCTGAAATGGCTACCGTACTGACAGGTATGCCTAAAAGGGTTTGTCTACCCATGTGGTACAAGTTTGAAGTTACATTATGTGGCTACAGACTTGTGAATCCTGACAGTGTGCACACTGCGCTCTGCCAGGATTCAGCAGCATCGGGAGATGGCATGCCGAGTAGAAGTGCATAGACTTGCTCAATACAAATGAAATGAGCAAAGCCGGACATGTCTTATCAGAATATACTTTGGATCACTACCAACTTTTGTCTCTAAATAAATGACAATAAATTGAACTGATGTTTTCTTGCATTTATTCACATCAAGTGTGCCACATTATTTCGTTATAGACTGGATTTATTGTTACCTCTAAGCACCTTTTTCGTGGTTGAGTCAAGTCTATTTTTCTATAGGTGCATGAACCCAAAGCCTGGACACTCCATTAAATAGTAATAATAATAATAATAATAATAAAGATTTATTTATATAGCGCCAACATATTCCGCAGCGCTTTACAATGTAGGGTACAGAAAATATACAGTAAGTAATTACAGTAGAGAACAAATACAGTACAAAAATTGGATACAAAACAATAGGCATATAATCAATGTAACAAAGAAAATACAAGAAATAAAACAAGAAATGAAGGTGACCCTGCTCAAAAGAGCTTACAATCTACAACGGGATAGGGGCTGCACAAGGTACAGGGGCTCATTGCACTGATGGTCCAGGCATTTTGAGGAAATGGGGCATAGAACTAAGCTTACATGAATGGTCATCAGACAGTCTGTGTAGACCTTTATGGTTTGGTGGAGTTTGTAGAAGAGTAATGTCCAGAGGGATAGCCCATTCACTGTCTACAGTACAAAGGACTTCTATCAGGGAGTATGATAGGCCGCCTTAAAAAGATGAGTTTTTAGGGATCGTCTGAAGCCATGCAAGTTGTGGATAGTCCTGATTTCTTGGGGTAAAGCATTCCAGAGGTTTGGTGCAGCTCTGGAGAAGTCTTGGAGCCACGAGTGGGAGGATCGGATTAGTGCAGATGTTAGTCGCAGGTCATTTGAGGAACGTAGAGAACGGGTCGGGTGATAGACAGAGATGAGGGAGGAGAAGTAGGGGGGTGCTGCACTGTGAAGAGCTTTGTGGGTGAGAACAAGCAATTTGAATTTGATCCTGTAGTATACGGGCAGCCAGTGCAATGACTGGCACAGAGCAGAGGCATCTGAGTAACGATTGGCCAGATGGGTGATCCTGGCTGCTGCATTAAGGATGGACTGGAGAGGAGAAAGTCTGGTGAGGGGGAGGCCGCTTAATAGAGAATTGCAATAGTCAAGGCGGGAATGGATTAGGGCCACGGTGAGGGTTTTTGTTCTTTCCATGGTGAGAAAGGGGCGAAAGGCAAAGCCCATCTTTGGCTCTGATATCTGAGCTTCATGCTCCATGTTTGGACTTTGATTTCCAAACCAGCTGTGGTTTCCCTGATGTGAACTCAATAGTCATGAATGGGGCTGTTGAGTTGGGGGTCAGGGTACATGTGGACAGTCCAGATATCAAATTTGGAAATGGTGCATGAAACTTTAATGTAAGAAGTCAGCATAAGGGGCAACTTCTTTCATAGGCGCACCCATTTTTAAGGCTAGGGTCACATTTGCAGTAGGAAATGCAGATCCTGATCTGGTTTTGAATTGTAAAAATGCTCCAAACCGGATCAGGATCCGCAGCCCATAGGAGCCCATTATAAAACTGGATTGCACTACATGCAATTGCATGTAGTGCAATATGGTTACCGCTTCTGGATTTGCAGTCTGCGGTAAAAATTATGCAGGCTGCAGTATTCAGAGCGGTTTCCAAACCGCAGCAAGCTTTCTACAATGGGCTCCTATGGGAGCCCATCCGGCTACCGCAAGGCACATGTGAATGCCTGCGGTAGACGGCTGCTTTGTTCATCCCTGCTGCTACAGGGATCAACATAGGGTTAATGTTATTAATAGATGTGGGCAACATGTCTGTAGGAGTGTCCACCCTCCCTAGAGACATGGTGACCATATGGGGCAGCATATGAAGGGTTAATTAGGTGTATTACTGTATTGCTGGCTATTGTCGGCTTTTACTATTTTATTAATTAAAACCAGCGGCTCCTCGCTATATGGAGGAGATACAGTATGTAATGTGCTTACTGTATCTGCCACTATCCAGGGTCCTGAAAGCTTTAACATTAGTTCTATGGTGGTGCGCTGCCAATAACGGCAGTCTGACCCTAGCCATATATGGTTTCTGCCCTCCGATACTATAATGGTGAGCTGCCTATACTACACTTGTGTAATGTTTAGAACACTTGTACATCACTTATTCACAAGCTCCTCCTCACTCATCACCTCACCCATATGGGATGTCACATCATACTTGATTGTGCAGCTCTCCCCGCAGTAATCATTTGGAAGTCCGATAACAGATGCTTCGTCATTCCTATCACGAGGACGTGGTGTCACAGAAGGTCCTGCTGTGAACCAAGCTCTTATATCTACTTCTGCGCAACCACACTTCCTCCCATTGGACTGACTGTGGAGGAAGCAGATATCAGAGACTGGTTCACAGCAGGACCTTCTGTGACATCACGACCTCGTGTTTGGAATGAGGAAATGTCTGTTATCAGACTCACTGATAATTACTGCGGGGAGAGCTGCACAATCAAGCGTAACATCCCATACAGGAGGGGTGACGGGTGAGGAGCAGCTTGTGAATAAGTGATTTACAAGCGTGCTAAACAGTATACAAGTGTAGTAGGCAGCTCAGCATTATAGTATAGGAGTACAGGGGCCATACAATATTGTTTTCATCTCCCTGCACAATCCTAGTATCAGTATGGCCTAATCATGCTCTCTCAAATTCACCCAATGACTACAGCGAAGTAGGTGAGGAGATTGTAAGCCACTTCCCTCCTCTCAGATATATGCAAATTTGCACTTCACTAAAGAAGTGGAGAAACTCCAGTGCCACATTTAAGCAGCTTCCTCAAAGTTATAATCGTTTTCCAACAAGCTTTTAATATAACTAAGGGATTTGTGCCAGATCAGAACCCCAAACTACAGACGCTGTGTTTCGGGGTACCTGCCCCTCATCAGTGTAATGTGTGGGATATTCTGATGTGACTGAGTGAGTGGGCTAAGACAAGGTCTGGGAACTTGCTATCAACCTTATGGAGACAGCGAAGTTTGAGGAGATTGTAAGCCACTTCCCTCCTCTCAGATATATGCAAATATGCAAATTTGCACTTCGCAGCGTCTGTAGTTTGGGGTTCTGATCTGGCACAAATCCCTAAAGGCCACGTCACACGTTTCAATTTTATGAACGATATTGTTAGCGATTACGTGCACGCGCGATCGCTAACAATATTGTTCAGATCGCTGGTGAGCTGTCACACAGACAGACTCACCAGCGATCAATTGACCAGAAACATTGTGGAAAGGATTTAAATATCGTTTCCACGATGTCTTGACGACTGATAAGCCAGCTCCCAGCGCCTCTCACAAGCGCTGGGAGCTGGTATCCAAGGTAAACTGCGGGTATCTAGGCAGCGCGCGCTGCCTAGATACCCGACGTGTACCTTAGTTACCAGCCTCCTCCGCTCACCGGCTGGTATCTAAGGTACACAGCGGGTAACTAGGGTTGTAACTGAAGTTGAAAGTGGGCCTATTACAATAAGTCTGTCCACATCCCAACGTGTTTATAAAGTACCGGGATTCATCAGGGCAATTAGAACCAAAGACAGCAGGAAGATGCCTGCATATGAGTACCACCAAGATGATACCTGGGGTACCAAGTCCGGTGAGGAGTGATATCTCAAGCTGTCAGGTTAGTGATGAGTGAGTAGCTAAATATTCATAATTGCTATTCTCATAATGAGTAGTTTTTAATCCTCGCATATTTGTCAGAATAGTGAGTCTTATTGTTAGTTAATTAGTGATTAGCCTACACATATCCGGCTATAAAATGAGTCTTTCTGGGACGGGTGTTAGGGTGGGCTTTTTTATGGTTTCAATGCCTAAAACACCTTCAGAGAAATCCTACCATTCAATCTGCTCTCACTGGGGTACCGACTCCCTTTGTGTATTGAAGGGAGCTGGCAACACGTCTCAGATCAATAACGATCAACACATCACTTATGAGCACCAGCGATACTCACCCAGTAACGAGTATTGTGAATATCCTACTATCCGTGAGAGTAACAAGTAGTAACAATTACACTCCCTCATCACTATGTCAGGTCCCTTTAGCCCTCTAACCTTGCAGCAGGCATGTGTGGACCAAAATTCCCTGCCTAACTATCCCTGTCTAATGCTATTCTCACAATCCAATGTGGAAACAAATTCTTCATAATACTCATTTTCCTTATGCTAATTAGGGCTTTGACTAGTCGAGTAGGCATGGTTTCTCCAGACTAGTCTGTACTCTATCTATGTTATCGCGTGCCTGTGGGTGTGATAATATAATTCCCAGGAGCCGTCATCACATGCAGTTCATGGAAATCTCCCGTCCCTCTTGCCCACAGCATCACTGCACCTCCGCAGGTGGAACTATGGATTGAGGGGCACTGCACATAGTCCTGATCATGTACAGTGCGGCTCTGAAGCCAGGACATATACACACGACACAGAGGTGGAGAGACGCTGTGGGCACGAGACCCGAGATTTCCATAAACTGCCTGTGATGATGGCCCCTCAGGGGCGTGATAAGATGGAGAGAGGCAGACTAGTCAAAGCCACTAATGCCCCATCAACTACTCAAAGCCCTTATTAACATAGGGATAATGAGCTTTATGAATCATTTTCTTCACATTGGATTGTGAGAACAGCATTAGGCAGGGGATTTTGGCCAAAACATGTGCCTGCTGCTAGGTTAGATGGATTAGAGGATCTGACAGATTCCCTTTAACTTTCCGGTTTTCCGGCTCTTCTGTACAACAGACCGAGTTCCAAATAACAGGAGGAACTGAGAGTTGTTCTGTTCAATGATCTGCTTTATCTGTCCTTGTGACAACCTGTCCTGCGTCATAGAGGAAACATGGTCACATTTAATTTTGAGTCAAGATTTGATTTTTTTATCATATGCAATAATCTCGGTATTCATAGAAAGACTGTAGAAAAGTATGTTTTTTTTCTGCCCTCCTCCCATGCAACAAGGTAAAACTGATTTTGGTGCATGTACCAAAGTAATATATCTATCAAATGTCCAGGTTCACATTCTCCTTAACTTGCCATCCATTCCTTTTGAATGAGCAGTTTCTCTTCATCAGCATTTTTCAGAACTTTAGGTGCTGGAGCTTCCTTTCCCTCACTTCTCGGCATGCATTAATGATGACATTCTGCAATTTCTTGCCTGTCCTGAACTTACATCCGATCTCTGAGGTATATCATGTATGCAGATTAGTGGACAAGAGACCGGGAGAAGAGACAAAGCTAAATTAACAGATTGCTAAATTATTCGTTATGATAGTTGTTGTTGCCTGAGATCCAGGATATGAATAAATGCAGCCAGCTTGAAGCCTTGTGCTTTTATATTGTCACAGGTCTCCTCAATGACTTCTAATATTCTTATAATCTACAATAGTGGAAACATTAGTCCACGTAAGCATAGGTGGCTTTCATAACATGATTTCCTTGGAGCACAATTGAACCGTATGGTGTAGATTGAAGCAAATCTACATCTGGTATGGAAACCATGTTTTTGGAACAATTATAAATTAGAGCAAATCTGAAGAAAAGAGTTCAGTATCATTTGCTGGAAGCTAGATTTGCCTCATTACTTTCAATAACCATATAACAACCGACAGCCAGATTAGTTCTGCTATCTTTTTACTAGTTGTCTATTACATTTAGAATTAAAGGGGTATTTCCCTCTTCAAGAGCTTATCCTAATATGTAGTAGGTGTAATAATAATATTAGCAAATACCTCCAATTAGAAATGGAGTATATTTCTCCTGATTAGCTATGTTTCCTACCTACACTACAGTTAATTAGAGTCTCAGGTTACCTCAGGCAGGGACAGTTCTGATCTCATACTGTCAGCACACAGCTCCTGTGATGTCCCTTCTTTCACATTGGCCTTTCTCTGTGCAATCAGCTGATTCCCCCACAGAGCTCCTCAGCTGATTGCATAAAGCAGAGCCAATGTGGACGGAGGAGTCAGATAATGGTGGGTTTACACGTTTCAATATCGTTCCGATATCGCAACTCAATGGCGCGGGAGCGCGCATTTAGTGCACGTTTCTCCCGCATCGCATCGGAGGTTTACACGCTGCGATATCGGGATCCAACGTCCGTGTGATGTCTACGCCCCCCAACCCAGGAACGACCATTTAACATGGGAGTGAATGGGTGACGTTGAACATCGCATCATAGTTGGGCTGTCACACAGCACGATCCGGCTCCAATCTCCATTCAATATCGGAGCATTGAATAGCACGCGCATTCAATCCCCGATATCGCATTGACATCGTTCCTGCATCGTATTGGACGTTCACACCATACAACGCAGAAACGATATCGGCTCAAATGATCGAACCACGTGACTTTTGATTGAAATTGGACTCCGATATCGCAACGTGTAACCCCGCCATAAGATCACAAGATCCGTGTGCTGACAGCCTGAGCTCAGCACTGTCCCTGCCTGAGGTAACCTGAGACTGACCAGATGTGAATGCCCCCCCCCACACTTATATGGACGTATCTAGTGTATAGAGCTGAATAAGGTTCTCCCTGACAACTAGCACATGTCAGGTTTAGAAACAGCCCAGTGGGGACATCTTCTGGAAGGTTTTTGAAAGGTTTTCTTCCAAATTTCACTTCTGAAGTATATTTGAAAGTTTATTATAATCACTTGCTCTACATTATTATTACATAAAAATTTAAATGGCGGTCACACTTTAAATATTTTTTGAGAGTTAACAAGTCTTTGACAAATTAAGGCTATGTGCACCCAATGTCATTTTACCTTGGGCAAACATGATAAGCTTTGGAAGCAGAAGACTCTTCAGAAAAATGTTTTTTTTTTTTTGTTGTCTTGTCTATCTTGTGGCTTTTTTTGTATGAATAAAGGCTCATGTACACGACCTTATAAACCAGTTGTGTGCTATTTGATGTTTCCTCAGATACTACAATGACCCATGTTACTCAGTGGGGCAGTTCAGATGACCGACCTTTTCGGACAGAATCTGTGAAAAAGAATTGCAGCTGCGATTTGACTCTGAAATTGAATGAGACTCACCCATTCAATGGATGGGAGAAAGAAACTGGATCCCATAGCAAAGCATACTAAAGATCCCATAGTAAAGCATCCGATTTTTACAGATACATTGCAGTTCTGCTGAATAGGTAACTGTAAACGCTCCTGTCAATTATTAACAAGTGACACTGTAAAAAAACGAATTGCACACAGATAACTAGTAAGAATGTTTTTTTCTAGATTGTCACGTGAACCTGGTCAAACACAGTGATCTACTACAACAGAGGTCCCAACCACACTGACCTTCAGAGCCATATTCAGTTCTGAGAGAGGCTCGCGAGCTACATCCAGCTTCTGCCCCCTCACAGTAGCGACACCCAGAGCCCCCATCATTGGTATAAGGGTATGTTCGCACGATGTGTATCTTGCCACGTATTTGGTGCGTATAAGCAGCAGATCTGCACTAACTATGCAGCAGCATCGTGTTTTCTAAGCAAAGTCAATTGGATTTGAGAAGTCCTGTCCACATGGTGCATTTTATTCTGCTTTTAGATACGCTATGTATTTTAATACAAAAAAATCTGCAGCATGTCAATTCTTCATGCAGATACGCTGCAGATTTGACCACAAAAATGCTGAGTCATAGAAATGTCAATGGAAAAAGCACCATATTGCCAGGTTCACACATACAAATCCGTTTTTTAAGCCCTTAGAAAAACGATGCGTTTTTCTAAGGGTGCCAATGGTGTCCCCTGAGGTCCTGGATGATTTTGGCAAATTTTGTGGCTTAATCATTTTTTTCATTAAAAACGCGTATGCGTTAATGCAGGTGCCTATATGTGCCATGCGTTAACACATGCCTTTACCATAGGGCCCCATGTTAAAAAAAGGTTGCATTTTTTTGAAAGCACCCCAAAATACAGCTAGCAGCGTTTTTGGGCTGCTGCATAAAAATGCATGCGTTTTTAAAAAAAAATGCACACACATGCATTAATGCATATGTGTTTTTGGACTAGGAAAAAAGTGTCCAAAATGTTCCCAAAAACGGATTTAAGGCAAAAACGATTGGTATGTGTGAACCTGGCCTTTCTGCAGCAGATAAAAGACGCATCGTGTGGATAGCCATGTGTTTGGTGCACATCTCACACAGCAGAAAATATGCACCACTTTTCTCCTGTGCGAACATAACAGCCAAAGCTATTCCATTAAAATCACACTGAGGCAGTATACCAAGATCCAGGGGTTCCTACCTAACCCCCATTCAGATCTGCTCTTCCATGTGGGGCTACTCATAGAAGTCACCATCAGGAGACCTGCTCTTCATAGCTGTTTGCTAGACCTGGTGCTAATGCACCAAGCTGGAAGACAGTCACGAACCGCACATCAAATGCCTGCAAGTGGCTCCCCAGCTATAGGTTAAGGACCCCTGTTTTAGAAAAATTGACCCAATACTTCATTTAACCACTTTTTGGCTTTGGATACTTGAAGTGGTTAAAAGCAGATCAAAACTTGAAGACCTGAACAGCAGCTGTTTCTTTATTGCAGAGCTTTGGTGCTTTTTCAGCTACCGTACACAGCGTACCTGCCTAAAAATATCTTGTATTCGCATACCCTTATATTTTGTGGAGCTGCTGCTGGTGTATTTATCTTCCAGAGCACTGTGTAGTCTGGGAATAACTATCCACTTCTCAGGTCACAGCGAGTATACACAGGTGTCCTCAATCACCTATAGCAAACAACTAAGAAAATGGTGAAGAATTGTAACATAAAGTTTACTAGAACAATACGTCACTTTGTAGTTAAATAAAAAAAATAATACTAACACAAAACAAGAAATTTGATCAAAACATGATATATAATGTATCAGATACAGTATTTATTATAATATATAGATATACTGTATGTTTGATGAAACTACAATGTAATACAGAGCTAGAAAATTTTGATATATATATATATATATATATGTATATATATAGAGGGTCAAACCCTGGTACATGGAGTCTGCGCAGCCCATACATAAGAGCCTACAGCTCCATGTGCCGCTGTAAGGTGTGGGGTTACATGAAACAAATACCTTGTATGACCTCAAATTAAATATGGCGTCACATAGATCCTAGAAGAATGCTATGTGTGGTCCTATAACTCAAGACGTTATACTCACAGCAATAATGGTATGTGAAGACACCCTATACTAGACAATCTAAACATGTACTAAGTATGGGTAGGGTCACATTAAGAAGGCAAATTGCAATTGCCGCATCCAGATCTGGATGTGGTAATCGCAAGTGCCATCAGACACATTTTTGTAAAAAAAATGTGTCTTTATCTCCACATGCGGTAACCGGATTGCTCAGGATGTGTAATCCGGAGCAATCCGGTTACCGTATGCTTTGTTCATCCCTGCTACTGCAGGGATGAACAAAGGGTTAGTCTTAATAATAGATGTGGGCAACATGTCTCTAGGGGGTGCCCACCCTCTGTAGAGACATGCTGTCCACACAGGTGGGCATGTGAGCGGTTAATATGTGGAATTATAGTCTTGCCGGCTGTTGTCGGCATTTACAATTTTATGAATGAAACCGGAGGCTCCTGATTGTGAAGGAGATACAGTACGTAATCTTCGTACTGTATCTTCCGCTATCCATAATCCTGAAAGCTTTAACATTAGTTCTATGGCGGTGCGCTGCGCATAGACCTAATGTTAAAGCTTTCAAGACCCTGATTAGCAGCTCATACAGTACATAGAATACGTACTGTATCTCCTGCACAGTGAGTAGCCGCCGGTTTCATTCATAAAATTGTAAATGCCGACAATAGCCGGCAAGACTATAATTCCACATATTAACCCCACAAATGCCCACCTGCTGTGTGGACAGCATGTCTCTAGGGAGGGTGGGCACCCCCTAGAGATATCTTGCCCACATGTATGATTAACGTTTAACCCTTTGTTCATCCCTGCGGCAGTAGGGATGAACAAAGCATATGGCTGCCGCAGGCATTCACAAGTGCCTTGCGGCAACCGCATGGGCTCCCGCAGGAGCCCGTTATAGCAATCCTGCAGCGGATTGCAAATCGCTCCGAAAACTGCAGCCTGCATGATTTTCCACGCAGGCTGCAAATCCGGATGCGGTAACCAGATTGCATGTAGTGCAATCCGGTTTACATAATGGGCTCCTATGGGCTGCGATTCCTGATCCGGCTTTGAGCTTTTTAACAGCTCAAAACTGGATCAGGATCTGAATTTTTAAACACAAATGTGACCCCAACCTATTACAGTGGTTCATGTGCTTTGATAAATTTGGTGTACGTTTGGACTGTGTAGTCTAAGTATACGATTACTTAATTTGCGCCAATAGTTTGTGTTAAAATTTTGGCACAATGTTGGTGCATGGCGTAAAAGTTCAAGCCGCCTCCAACTCCACTTTTTACCTTGCTGATCTAGTCAATAAAAGGTCACATGTTTTTTTGCACATATTGCACCAGATTATTGGAAAAAGAAAGACTGCAAAATAGAGTCTTATTTCACATATATAAGAATTATGGCCACTTTACACGTCCCAACGTCAGTCCGATATTGGATCCAACGCCGCGGCAGAATTTCAAGATCGCATAGGAGATGTTACACAGCGCGATATCGGCAGGCAACGCTCCAGCGATGTGTACACCCCCTTGTACGGCCAACCCAGGAACGACCATTTAACATGGGAGAGAATAGGGGATGTTGGACTTCACATCGTTGTTGGGCTTTTACACAGCCCGATCCGGACACAACGTCCAACCAATATCGGCCCGTTGGAGAGCAGGCTCGTTTGATCCCTGATATCGGTTTGGCAACGTTCGTGCATCGTATTGGGTGTTTAAACCATACAATGCACAAACGATATCGGGGCCAACGCACGAACCACGTGACTTTTGGTCGGAGTTGGACGCCGATATTGGGACGTGTAAAGTGGCCATTAGGCTAGGGTCACACTTGCAGATTTTTCATGCTTTTTTGGAGACCTGAGTTTTTAAAAATGCATATAAAAATGCATCCATAGGCCCCCATGTTAAAAAGTGCATGTCCTAATAGCAAAAATGCATGCCCCAATAGCAAAAGCGTATGGCTAAAGTGCCATGCGTTTTTGCACTTATGTGAGTAGCTGCCATCAAAAACGCATGCAAAAACGCATTGTACATTAGTACCATTTAGTACCATTCAAAAACGCATGCGTTTTCCATATGGGCCCATGTTAAAAAACGCATGCGTTTTTAAAACAGCACCCAAAAATAGTTCATGAACTTTTTTGGGTGCTGATTCAAAAACGCATGGAAAAATGCATGGGTAAAAAAAACCGATGCAGAAATGAAAAAGCATGCAGAAACGCATGCTTATTTTTAAGGCACCAAAAAAAAGCATGCCAAGTGTGACCCTAGCCTAAGTCATATTAATGGTTGCGCTCACCTCAGGGAATTGTGAGAGTCACAACCTCTCTATACGTTAGAAGTAGGCAAGCTGCACATGTCCACTTCCAATAAAAATCTTCAATATATAAAGCTATGGATTATCACATATGCTGCCGATCAATAGTCACAGTCTGGATGGTTTAATGAAGGTTTATTTGCCTGTGTGTCTTGTAGCTCTCGCTCGCTAATTCTTCAGGGCACACATCATTACATTGTCATAATGAAACTCCTATATATAAAATGTCTGCGGTGTTTGATTTTCGCACCTTTGTATCCATTTTATATATGGGAGTTTCGTTATGACAATGTGTGCATTGTCCAGCTGAACCCCCAGAACCTGAACTTCCACATGTCCGCTCATCTCTAATTGTCACATTGATGAAAACTGGTTGGATGTACATCACACTAAAATATTATTTACAGTCTACTCTCAAACCAAGGTCAAGAGCCCGTTCCACAAATATGAGTAATGTTTCTATGAGCTATAATAAAACTGGTTCCTCTAATATACAGGCCTTGTTCCAGCTCAGCATGTACAGTGCCGTGAGAAGAGAAACCTTGTATTCAGTGTGAAGTCGCTCTGCCGCTAATAAATATCGCTTTCCTCGTTCCGACTCATAACATGGCATATTGTTCCCTGATCAAATGGCTCCTGCGAGAGGCTGATCCACACACATTCGGCATTCTTGGTCACTTTTGGATTAATCACCAAGCTCGTTTGACACATTTTTGTAAGTACACATCTTTTAATATCTGGTCTCACTAAGACAACTGACTGTAGCAGTTATTAAATCTCTAAATCTATTATCTTTCCCCTCCAGGTGCGACCTTTGAGCTCTCAGCATTAATAATGGAGAATTTCTTTCCAGTTACATTTCACTGTCAGGATTCAGCCACTTTGAAATGAGATTAGAAGAGTGAGGAAGAAATGTTGAGTTCTTTTTCTTCACGTCCTTTCACCGAGCAAATACTGCTTCAATCTCTCGTGTATTTACATTAATGGAAATCGTGATCCTAGCCGGGAAAAGACGCTTTAATGTCACCTACTGGGGAGATGTAGAAGAATCCCAGTAAAGAGTTAAAAAACTTTACCTTTATCCTCAAAACTTTAAGGTCAGACGCAAGGAAGCAAGGCGAAAATTTGTCTGTCACATCATCCACGGAAGGATCTCAAAGAGCATCCCCGCGACCAGATGAAGAGCAGACTCCCAGAGACAGATAATAGAATCAAAAAGCACTGTCGCTATCAAACATACAGTAATTTCATCAAGTGTTCTCTCTGAAAGCAAAGAACCCAACGCGATTCTCGCCATTGACCTGTCAGATGCAATCAGGCCTGTTCTTTATCCAACTTTATGGCGGATCTTCTTTTATGTACTGTGAGTTTTATTATTGTTTTTGTAAGTCTTGTAAAATGATAAAAGACCTCCAGATGTAATGATCTGTCTGAATGGAGAATTTAGGTATGTAACACTATATGCATTATGCTATTAACTCCAGCGAAAATGTGTAAATCATATTATAAGAGAGCTCTATCAATGGTCAACTCTTTAACAAATCTTACAGCATAGCCAGGGATTAAAGAGAACCTGTCACCCCCCTGCTGTATGGCAATCTAAATGCAGAACTGAATGCAGCATGTCTGCTGCATTCAGGGAAGAGGTCCCCCATGTGTCTGTGTGCTGTGTACCCTGAAATATAGGCTTAGAAAATCTTACAATTAGAAGTCATGGAGGCAGTCCCTGTGGCTGGAGAGAGCTCGATTGACTGGGGGGGGGGGACATTCCCTCCCCCTCTGTCTGTGCTGCCTCCTGCTGTGCTGTTTATGCTTTGTTCAGACACCAGGGCAGGAATCTGGAGCTGACATCAGGACAAATTATTTATATCTGCTTTGCATGACAGAGAGCAGGAGAGGAGGAAGGCAGAGCCTGCACAGCAGAAGCAGCACAGAGAGTCAGAGGGGGAGGGAATGGCCCCCATTACCCATTACCGCCATCTACTTATATAATCCGCAGTTGGGATTTCGGGCGTTGTAGCCGAATCCCAACATGCTTTGCGCGGGACTGCGAGTGATGACGCGCAGCGTCATCACGAGCCGCAGACCCGCACTACTCTAAAAAAAAAAAAATCCTCACCTCTACCCGAGCCCGCGCTGTCTCCCGCCGTCTTCTGCCGTGTTCCGATAGGCTCCCGGTGGCTGTGCAGGCTCCCGGTGCCTGCAGTGATCTTCTATCTACTGAGAGTGAAGGACCTGTGGTGATGTCAGAGTCACGTGACACCAGCTTACTCCAGGCAAATCGCGGGTCACGTGACTCTGACATCACCACAGGTCCTTCACTCTCAGTAGATAGAAGATCACTGCAGGCACCGGGAGCCTGCACAGCCACCGGGAGCCTAGCGGAACACGGCAGAAGACGGCGGAACACGGCAGAAGACGGCGGGGGCTCGGGGTGAGGTGAGCATAATCTTTTTTTATTTTTTTTAACCCCTGCCTTGCACGAGCGCACCACAGACACCTGTATACTCACCACACCACACACGCCTGTACACTCTGCCACCACCACAGACGCCTGTATACTCCACCACCACACACGCCTGTATACTCTGCCACCACACACGCCTGTACACTCTGCCACCACCACAGACGCCTGTATACTCCACCACCACACACGCCTGTATACTCTGCCACCACACACGCCTGTACACTCTGCCACCCACACACGCCTGTACACTCTGCCGCCACCACCACACACGCCTGTACACTCTGCCGCCACCACCACACACGCCTGTACACTCTGCCGCCACCACCACACACGCCTGTACACTCTGCCGCCACCACCACACACGCCTGTACACTCTGCCGCCACCACCACACACGCCTGTACACTCTGCCGCCACCACCACACACGCCTGTACACTCTGCCACCACCACACACGCCTGTACACTCTGCCACCACCACACACGCCTGTACACTCTGCCACCACCACACACGCCTGTACACTCTGCCACCACCACACACGCCTGTACACTCTGCCGCCACCACCACACACGCCTGTACACTCTGCCGCCACCACCACACACGCCTGTACACTCTGCCGCCACCACCACACCCGCCTCTATACTGTGCCGCCACCACCACACACGCCTGTATACTCTGCCGCCACCACCACACACGCCTGTATACTCTGCCGCCACCACCACACACGCCTGTATACTCTGCCACCACCACACACGCCTGTATACTCTGCCGCCACCAGCACAGACGCCTGTATACTCTGCCACCACCACACATGCCTGTATACTCTGCCACCACCACAGACGCCTGTATACTCTGCCGCCACCACCACACACGCCTGTATACTCTGCCGCCACCACCACACACGCCTGTATACTCTGCCGCCACCACCACACACAGCCTGTATACTCTGCCGCCACCACCACACACGCCTGTATACTCTGCCGCCACCACCACACACGCCTGTATACTCTGCCACCACCACACACGCCTGTACACTCTGCCACCAGCACAGACGCCTGTATACTCTGCCACCACCACACATGCCTGTATAATCTGCCGCCACCACCACACACGCCTGTACACTCTGCCACCACCACACACGCCTGTACACTCTGCCACCACCACACACGCCTGTACACTCTGCCACCACCACACACGCCTGTACACTCTGCCACCACCACACACGCCTGTATACTCTGCCGCCACCAGCACAGACGCCTGTATACTCTGCCACCACCACACACGCCTGTATACTCTGCCACCACCACCACACACACCTGTATACTCTGCCACCACCACCACACACGCCTGTATACTCCACTACCCACAGACCCACCTGTATACTCTTCTACCCACAGAGCCGCCTGTATACTTTACTACCCACAGAGTCACCTGTATAATCTCCTACCCTCAGAGCCGTCTGTATACTCTGCTACCCACAGACCCGCCTGTATACTCTGCTACCCACAGAGCCCCCTGTATACTCTGCTACCCACTGGCCCGCCTGTATACACACAATTCATTTCACCCTGCTCCCGATGCAATTGCATCGGGCCTTTTTACTAGTGGCATATAACTGTAAGTTTTTCTAAGCCTATATCTTGGGCAGAGGCAGAGGCAGAGGTCAATCCAGAAAATCAGTAATTCAAAGCAGGAATACCAAGAACAAGGAAATATATCAGGAAACCAGCAGAAGCACACAGAGGATTCAAATAGACTACAATATTTCCTAATTGGCTGAAGTCAGAGTTAATGACTGCAGCTGGGCTGTCATACAAACACATCCCCAAGTCAGACATCCCCAGCCCCAACGTTGGAGTGAACACAGTGGCGCCTGGTGACAGACACAAATGTTGCATTAGCAGACTCTGGGTATGTGACACGTGTATGCCTGATGAAGTTCAGTAAGACTGAAACACCTCACTTAAACACTGTAGACGGATGAATAAATAGTACCTTTACCCTCCAGACAGAGTGCTGGATTTCTTCATCACTTTGCCTGTTTCAGGGATTTTGCCCCTCATCAGTTAGTGATCTCTTTCATTGTGAGAGATAACTTGCATACTCTTAGCTCATTGACCATTGCCTGTAAGACCCATTGCTCAGTTGGTCTCTTTAAGGAGAACTAGCCCCTCCCCACATTCACCCAAGTGTGTCATAATCAGTGAAGTAGACAATACGCTTCACTGATGAGGGGCAAACTCCTCGAAACAGGTTGTCAAGAGATAAGTGTCTGGCTTGGCATGCCTCTCTGGCTAAAACTTGCTAAAGAGTCAGACATTGACTAAAGGGAGCTACCACTCCTATCTGGTACGTCCAGGATAGTTTCTTTCATTCTGTATTTGGTGTTTATGTATGTGAATACATACATATATAAAAATCAATGGATATGCTTTAAATGAGCTGTGTATGATCAGAGTTTCATCCGAGTTGGATCTGTTTTCCTTGGATGAGGGGAAGAATAATAAAGAAAAAATTGCAATCTGATTTTTTTCACAGGCCCATAGACCTGAAAGGTTGAGTGCCATCCGATTCATGGAGGCAAGTTTACATGTTGTGATTTTTTTCCTTGGACCACTTGGACATGTACTCATTGGGCTGAGCACAATCCGATGTTTTGACGGGTCTCACTAGGTACAAAAATACGGTCGTCTGCATGAGGCCTAAGATATAGTGGTTTCTACATGGAATTGCAGCTATGATTTTGTGCCGCCCAGCTTAGGGGACCGGGATACCCGGCGCAGGGTCCCTTTCCTTGGGGGAGTCACTGGTGGCTGGACCCAGGCCGTGGCCCCAGGCTGGCACACTCCTAAAAGGGGGTATTTACAGGGGATTTAGAAGTTTATATAATTTATAAAGTTTGTAGATGTTATTGTCGTGACGCCACCCAGAATAATGTGGCTATATATGGCCACCGCTGCCTTGTACTGGCCAGGGGATGATGGTGAGAGGCAGCTGAGATGGTATAGCCCTTTTCCGGGTAGGGCTGTAGGGTCCCCTGGACAGGTGATGTTAAAGTTAATGATGGATGAAGATGGAAGTATGGTGAGGAGATGTTAAGGGCACAGACACTTACTTGATTCACATCAAATTCTCTCAGTGGTGATGGTCCCAATCCTGGATAGATGGTAGCTGTTAAATCAGAGGCTGAGGCACAGATGAGGTTTAACTGGTTTACTTTCAACCAAACTATAATACAACAAGTCCCGTCTCCGGAGTCTGCAATAGGGGTTCAGTTGCTCAGGCCCCACCGGGTTCTTTACCTCCTGCTTGCGCTGTCTATGTGGCCCTGCTGCCGTGTGTGAACTGGCTGCCGGCCCAAATCTGTCCTCTCTGGGTCCCACTCAACAGGCAACTTGAGTCCTTTGTCTCTCTGCTTACCCCCTCCGGGAGTACTGCTGTTAGTATGTTGCTGTGTCTGGCCCTGTGAAGCTTGTTGTTCCCTCACGTTTTTCCGGTTGCTGTATTGTATATAACTAATGCAGCCACGGATCCGGTATCCGTATCTGCGCTTTTTATCTAGGGTAGATAGTGATGCTACCCGATTCTGAAAGTGTTTCTCTTATCAGTTTTCTCCTCCTCAGACCGATGGCTTGGCCCTGGAAATTGTCAGTCAGTCGTCAGGAACTCAATGCAGCTCCTGTCACTCTGAGCTCTTGGCTCCAACTGTCTGAAAATTTACCTCAAACCAGTGTTTTATCTCTAGGGAAGTCTCTGGTGTCTCTGGAGCTCCCCCTACTGGCCAAAGGTGGTAGTGCAGTGGCATGGCTTTCTAAGTGAGTGCAACTATTATGATCTTATACTGTGGCTAATACCCGCAGGGGCGCCACATTCCCCCTTAGTTAAGAACAGTACTCCGGGACTGTGGGACAATAAACATAAGATATAACAGATAATATCTACAGAGTCTTAAAAAAAAATAAAAAGTTACAAAAACCACTCAAGTTTTAAAAACAATAGAGTCTTGTAAAAAGTCACTTCAAATAGCGTCCATTAATACAGCTCTGTCCTTGAGGGCTATTTATTTGTTAGGAAAGGCACTGCAATTAGCGTCCATTTTTCCAACAAAGTTTATGAATAAACTTAAGAATGTTTAAAAAACAGTCTTTCCGGAGCTTTAATTTACCGCCTCCGGGCTGATAAATGAAGAAAAGAGTTCAAGAATATGCAAGTAGTTCATACAGAATAGTCTCTGTAGGTACTGAGCTTTTTAACGTTACATCTAATAACTACTGATTAACAACTAAACAAGTTCCTTTCAGATATTTCTGGTTGTAATATCTATTTACATTTGGTAGTCTGCATATCTTGCTGGTAATTGACCCTGAGTACTACGCTGTGATCTGCGTAACGCTTGTGTACTGGGTGTACTCAATGTGATGGTGTGAGTGGATGTATACCTAGTAAGTACTTCTGGTTCTGCTAGGGATAATTCCACATTTGTGGGATTGGCAATTCCACCGTGTCCAGGACTATTATTACTAGGAATTTGTTCTTCCTGTCTTGGAACGTCTTGTGGTACAGGGTCTGCTTCTAATTCTATTGGTCTTGGGGCTTCTGGTATTACAGGCTCTGGTGTTTGATAGAAGGCCATCATGGGAACTACTACTGCACCATTGTAGGTTGGCCAGGTTTTAGGAAAGTCTCCTAAATAGGTGTGATATACTCCATCTTCTTCTTTTTCGTCAACAGGTTGAACCGGTACTGGTTGAATAACTTCTGGTTCAGGTTGAATTACTTCTTTTTCTTTCAATGTCTCTGGACATAGTTTTAGATTGTCTCTTGACACTAGTACTGATGTTAATCCACCATCTTTGCTTATAAGACACATTTTAGGATTGTTCACTCTCATTGGTAAAACTGTATATGGGACGGATTCCCACTGATTGTCCAGTTTATTAGTGCGACGGTTTCTCTTGAGCACTTGATCACCAGGTTTTAATGGGGTTGCTAGAGCATTCTGGTTGAAGTATTGCTCTTGTCTTTCTCTAGTTTTCTGGAGATTCCTTTCTACGCATTCTTGCACTTGGCGATATTGTTGTTGGCGTAGGAAGTCCCAGTTGGAATCCTGCACTTCTGCGTCAGGTTTTACAATACCCATTTCTAGATCTATTGGTAGCTTGCCAGGTCTTGCACGCATAAGGTAAGCTGGGGTACAGTTTGTGGAGCTTACCGGGACATTGTTATAGAGGTCTACCAAGTCAGGCAATTTCTCTGGCCATAGGTTTCTCTCTGTCTCTGGTAAAGTCTTTAAGAGATCGATTACAATATGGTTCATTTTTTCGCATAAGCCATTTGTTTGCGGATGATAGGCTGTTGTACGGATCTTCTTGCAGCCATACATATTGCAAAATTCTCTGAAGATCTCTGATTCAAATGCTGTGCCTTGGTCTGCTAGTACTTGTTCCGGATATCCATGGGGTCTGCAAAAGTATGTCTGGAACGCCTTAGCTGCTGTTTTTGCAGTGAGATCTTTCACGGGCACTACTACCAAGAAACGTGAGTAATGGTCCACTATGGTTAAAGCATAGACATAGCCGGACCGGCTTGGTGTCAATTTCACGTGATCTATTGCTACGAGCTCAAGTGGTTGCTTGGTAACTATAGGCTGGAGTGGTGCTCTTTGGTTTTTTAGATCTTTTCTTCTGAGGTTGCACGGACCACAGTTTCTGCACCATTCTTCAATTGATCTTCTCATTCCAACCCAGTAGAATCTTTCTCTTAAAAGTACTTCTAGCTTTTTCCACCCGAAGTGACCAGCACCATTGTGATAAGCTTCTAGGACCATTTTTACATCTTGTTTAGGCACAATGATCTGCCATACTAGCTCATGCGTCTTTGGATTGGTATATCTTCTGCACAGCTTTCCTTGGTACAGGAACATTTTGCCTCTCTCTTTCCAGAGTTGATGTGTCTCTTTCGGTGCATTTTCATTGGGATACGCACTTTGCTCAGTCAGCAGTTCTTTCACCAACTTCACAGCTGGATTGCTGTCTTGAGTGTCAGCCCATCTGTGGTGTGCTAATGGGTTGAGATTCACCTGTTGATGTTTCTGGTAGGCACTGGATTGATACTGTCCTACCTTGGGACGATGGAAGGCGGGTAGTTCAGTTTCTTCAAGTTCTACCGGTTCTTCTTCCACGTCTCTCAAGTGCGGCATCCGGGATAAGGCGTCTGCATTTCCATTCTTTTGGCCTGCTCTATACTTGATCACGAAGTTGTAATTAGACAGCCGGGCTATCCATCGCTGTTCCAGCGCACCTAGCTTGGCTGTATCCAGGTGGGTCAATGGGTTGTTATCAGTATAGACGGTGAATTCTGCAGCTGCCAAGTAGTGTTTGAAACGCTCAGTCACAGCCCAGACTACTGCCAGTAGTTCTAACTTGAAGGAGCTGTAATTTTCAGGATTTCTTTCAGTAGGCCGGAGCTTTCTACTTGCAAAGGCGATGACTTTCTCCCTGCCTCCTTGCTTCTGAGATAGTACTGCTCCCAGTCCCACATTACTGGCATCTGTGTAAAGGATGAAAGGTTGATGGTAATCGGGGTATGCCAGAACTTCTTCTCCGGTCAATGCCTTCTTCAACTTTTCAAAGGAATCTTCCCTCTCATCACTCCACTGGAAAGGAGGATTGCGGTTTGAAGGCTTCTTCGACTGCCCTACCAGGATGTCTTGTAGAGGTGCTGCTAGCTTGGTGAACCCTTGGATGAATCTACGATAGTAGCCCACCAGTCCCAGGAATTGCCTCACCTGTTTCACGCTAGTAGGTCTTGGCCAATCCCTTATTGCGGTTACTTTCTCGGGATCCGGTGCTACTCCTTCTGAACTTACAACGTGTCCCAGGTATTGTACCTTTGGCTTTAGAAGGTGACATTTTGATGGCTTGATCTTCATACCATACCGGGATAAGGCTTCGAACACTTCTGCCAGATCTTGTAGATGTTGTTCGTAAGTCTTTGAGTAGACTATTACATCATCTAGGTACAGAAGGACGGCTTCAAAGTTCTTGTGTCCGAGACAGCATTCCATCAATCGCTGAAAGGTACCGGGTGCGTTGCAGAGTCCGAACGGCATACAATTAAATTCACAGAGACCCATCGGAGTGGTAAACGCTGTCTTCTCTTTATCTTCCTCAGCCACAGGGACTTGCCAATACCCACTTGTTAAGTCTAAGGTGGAAAAATAGTTAGCAGATCTTAAAGCGGCTAATGACTCTTCAATTCTAGGTAAGGGGTAGGCGTCTTTATGGGTAATGTGATTAATCTGCCGGTAGTCTACGCACATTCTCATGGTTCCATCTTTCTTTTTAACTATTACCAGAGGGGCTGCCCAGGGGCTACAACTGTCTCTTATTACCCCGGCCTGTTTCATCTCCCTCAGCATGTCTTTAGCACATTGATAATGAGCGGGCGGTATGGGTCTATATCTCTCTTTTATTGGTGGGTGGTTACCAGTAGGAATTGTATGTTCTACCCCTTTAATCTGTCCGAAGTCTAATGGGTGTTTACTGAAGACCCGTTCATATTCTTCTACTAGTCGGTACACCCCTTGTTTTTGGTGGGTAGGTGTTGAATCTGTACCTATATGCAGCTGCTGACACCAATCTTCTAATTCTCCACTTGAACCATTGTCGTCCGCCTGACATGACGGATTCAAGGGCCCAATGGCTGTGATGGCATTGTTGTCAACAGTGTATAGCTTGGCCATTGTAGCGTACCTTGGTAAAGTGACCTCTTCCTCTCCACAATTCAAAAGACGTATGGGCACTCTTCCCCTGTGTACCTCGACTATTCCTCTAGCCGTTAATATTGTGGGTCTACTATCAGTGTACACAGGCTCTACCAAGGCTTGGTAATCTCGTCCTTTAATACCAATGGCTGCTCTACACCATACCAGCATTTCAGTTTTTGGAGGTATCACTATAGGATTTGGGTCACTTACCCTCACACTGCCGATTTCTCCACCTGCAACCTCTACTTGTTGCTTCAGCACCAATGCTTTTATCTCTCTCCAGAGAATTCTCTGCTGGCAGGATTGGGCAGTTTCCGCAAATTGCTGTAAAATAGTAATAACCTCGGAAAAACAATTTTCTAAAACATTCATACCTATCAATACAGAAGGTTCCCGTCGGTTAACATCAACAATTATGATACCCTGATTCTTTAATTCTACTCTACCAATCTTAATGGTCATCTCTCTAAATCCTACTTGCGGTACCAATTTTCCATTACTAGCATATATACTTAGCTCAACATTAGATGGTCTTTTATCAATGTCTGAATCTGCCCAGTACCTCTTATAAAGGATATGTGGTATAGATGAAATCTGGGAACCAGTGTCCAACAAGGCATTGAGGGGAATACCGTCCAGCACGATGGGGATAATGGGACGTCCTCCGACGTACTTGTCGTGCCAGGATGTTGGGCCTTGAAAGTTCACTCCTGCGAAGCGGCCCGCATTCCCAGGGGATCCTTGTTTAAATCACAATTGCGGGCGATGTGGCCTGGCTTCCGGCAACGGCGGCAAATAGGCTGTCCATCCGGCTGGTAATGGTCGTTGGGTCGTCCTCTCCAGGCTGGGTATCTCTGGGGTCTCATCCAGGGAATATCCTCTCTGCGGTTCGCCAACTCCATCTTAGATGTACTCTGTGATTCTCTCATTTCCTGCATGGTTTTAGCCATTGAGGTGACAATGTCTGTTAGAGAGTCAAGCTTTTGCTGGAAAGCATCATTAACACTGGCCTCCAGGGGCTTAACTGATGTCACTGGCATTCTCTGTTGTTGAGGGGTTTCTGTAATGGATTGCTCAGGATCCTGATCCCAAAGTGCCTCTGCCTGCTGGAGACGAATAGCGCTCTCCTTTAACTGGGCAAATGTCACTTCAGGGTCCTTGAAAGTCAGCATACTCGCATGCCCTCGATGAGAAGGGGTTAATAGTCCCTCAATGAATTGATCTTTTAGCAATTTATCAGCGCCAGTGTTAAACATTGGTTCAGCCAGTGTAAGCGCTTTAAGGGCCTCCTGTAAATTCAGGGCAAAGTCTCTCACACTCTCATTGGCCTTTTGTTTGCAATTGAAGAATTTGGTCTTTGCTTTGCTACCAGCAGTAGTTTCAAATACTGCCTTTAATCCAGCTAGAATATGCTCAGCAGTGTCTTTTAGATCAGCGGACCATGCTGTGACTTCTCGCTTGGCATTACCACTTAACTGTGCCATCAGCAAACCGACACGCTGAACTTCTGCCATTGGAAACATGTTTAAAAGGCCAGCAGTTTTTCTTTAAAATCATCAAAAGTATTAGGCTTACCTTCATACACTGGAAGCCATGGAGCACCTGGGGTATATGGCATCAACATCGGCATAATGGGCGCTGCACCTTGAGCCGCTGTGCTGCCGAGCGCTCTGTTCTGTGATTCAGCTGCATTTGTGTCGCCGGGTGTTTCGGCGTCTCCGTGCTGCGACATGTTGCGCCCCCTTAGTTAATCCGGACCCTTCCGGTCCTCTGCCTCCGTCGGGATGGCGTATAATCGTTCCGCTGTGCAGCAGGATTGGTTTTCCCCTTTTGCAGACGTCAGAGCTCTCAGCTTGGTACCGCCCACAAAGACACGCCCCCTGCTGCTTCTGCTCGCTGTGAGCTCAGTAATGGCGGAATCTGAAATTTTTCAGTCAGATCAGAGCTCAGGGCTATGACACAGTTCAAATAGCAGTCTCGTGCTGTGGCAGTTATGAGGTAATTAGTGATGATGCAATTTTACCTCAGAGGCTGGCGGCCATTTTGTTTCAATGTTAGTCAATGGGGAAAAGTCTATTTCAATGGTTTCCAATGGGAAAATCACTTTTTGATAAAAAAGTCAATTTTTCTCGGATTTTCTCACAATTTTCGGCATTAATCACGGCACACAGTACCCGATTTAACCAGGCACGGTAAATCCTGTTCGTGACGCCAAAGAGAGATGTGCCGCCCAGCTTAGGGGACCGGGATACCCGGCGCAGGGTCCCTTTCCTTGGGGGAGTCACTGGTGGCTGGACCCAGGCCGTGGCCCCAGGCTGGCACACTCCTAAAAGGGGGTATTTACAGGGGATTTAGAAGTTTATATAATTTATAAAGTTTGTAGATGTTATTGTCGTGACGCCACCCAGAATAATGTGGCTATATATGGCCACCGCTGCCTTGTACTGGCCAGGGGATGATGGTGAGAGGCAGCTGAGATGGTATAGCCCTTTTCCGGGTAGGGCTGTAGGGTCCCCTGGACAGGTGATGTTAAAGTTAATGATGGATGAAGATGGAAGTATGGTGAGGAGATGTTAAGGGCACAGACACTTACTTGATTCACATCAAATTCTCTCAGCGGTGATGGTCCCAATCCTGGATAGATGGTAGCTGTTAAATCAGAGGCTGAGGCACAGATGAGGTTTAACTGGTTTACTTTCAACCAAACTATAATACAACAAGTCCCGTCTCCGGAGTCTGCAATAGGGGTTCAGTTGCTCAGGCCCCACCGGGTTCTTTACCTCCTGCTTGCGCTGTCTATGTGGCCCTGCTGCCGTGTGTGAACTGGCTGCCGGCCCAAATCTGTCCTCTCTGGGTCCCACTCAACAGGCAACTTGAGTCCTTTGTCTCTCTGCTTACCCCCTCCGGGAGTACTGCTGTTAGTATGTTGCTGTGTCTGGCCCTGTGAAGCTTGTTGTTCCCTCACGTTTTTCCGGTTGCTGTATTGTATATAACTAATGCAGCCACGGATCCGGTATCCGTATCTGCGCTTTTTATCTAGGGTAGATAGTGATGCTACCCGATTCTGAAAGTGTTCCTCTTATCAGTTTTCTCCTCCTCAGACCGATGGCTTGGCCCGGAAATTGTCAGCCAGTTCTCAGGAACTCAATGCAGCTCCTGTCACTCTGAGCTCTTGGCTCCAACTGTCTGAAAATTTACCTCAAACCAGTGTTTTATCTCTAGGGAAGTCTCTGGTGTCTCTGGAGTCCCCCTACTGGCCAAAGGTGGTAGTGCAGTGGCATGGCTTTCTAAGTGAGTGCAACTATTATGATCTTATACTGTGGCTAATACCCGCAGGGGCGCCACAATTTATTCTGGCAACCATTAATATGCCGAGTTACAGGGTAAACTCGTATTTGACTGCAGAATTTACCAACAACACATATCTGCAAAAGTTTAGTAGCCAATTCTCTCACCCCGGTTTTATCAATAATGGATTTCAGCATAGCAATTCCCAGTATAGACCAGAAGAGGGTTAATGTACTTAACATCTGCCTACAACCTAATGAGGTGGAATTCTAATGGAAAATGTTAATGCTTTTGCGTTCCTGCTTCCTTCTCCTCACCACAATTTGCAATCCTTCATTACTCAGACACTATTATCTCTTAAGCTATGCAAATAACCCAAGTTTGGAACCATTTAAAGTATTTAGACAAAATTAAAAAAGGCTTGGTGCTGTTCCCAATGAGCCATGGTAACGTCTCCTCTGTGTGTCGTTCCGCACCTCTCATGTGACCTTCCCCTCTCTCCGATCCCCTCTTGTGCTTTTACGGTTTCTCATAGACCTAGCAGCACTAACATATTTGCAGTCGGAGAGCTCTCTCATTAGGTTTTCACAGTGGGGGTGATGAAATACTAGAGAAGTACACATAATATTGTTATTTGGGGAAATTATCATTTATATACAGAAAGGAATCAATTTGCCATTGACTAAGCAGAGCCAAGATTATAGAGAAACTGACCTCTGCTCTCATGAATTAATGTTCTCTGGATCATTATGTATATACCGCATTGCCATAAACTGTAAGCGCTTCGGAAAACTGGAGAATTTCCCTCCTTCTAACAGAACTGTTGCTGGCTTCTAATATATATGACTGTGATATGAAACCGATCGAGCTTAATATATGCAGTAATACATATAGCTTTGTATAGATCAATGCTGTGGCGGACCTAGAGCCCGGTTGGCCCTGCTGCAGCCCTGGTGAGGAGCAGGGGAGGGGTTGGGGGGTGCTGGCGGCGAGGGCAGTCGGCGGGGGGGGCGGTTACTGCTGATGCGGCTCTCCTGCCTGGTAGTACCTGCGCCCTGTGCTGGGCCGGCTGATGCATTTCTGGGAGCCGGGGCGGCAGAGGAGGGGCAGGATCAGGCAGCTTCCTGCTTCCCTTGCCTGACCCTCCTCTCCTCTGACATCGGGTTACGGGGGTCAGCTGGAGGCCCCCCGGCAGGTTTATGGGGCCCCCTAGCCGGTCGGGGCCCTGGTGCAGCTGAACCAGCTGCACCACGGTAGGTCCGCCCATGGATCAATGTCTATTTTAACAATTATTTCACTAATACGTCACATAGTATATCTTATTCTCCAGTTATTAAAGTTTAATTACATTTTGTCCCAAATATTTTTATCAGAAGTATTGACACTGATAAGCTGATCACAATGTGTCTAGAGATGAGCAATGATCTATGGAATTGGTGGTAGGGAGGGTGAACCTTGTTCTAATCACCACCAGACTCTGTCTCCCCGCCCTTGAACCTATGGGTTAATCAGCAGTCGCAAAGTGCACTTCCTGTTGATTAACTCATTGGTCTGAATTCAGAGAGAGAGAAGCCGGCAGTAATTGGACTCAGGGCTTGTGTGTCACAATGTGATGTGAGAACCAGGATTGTGAATGGCGCCATCACGGAAGGTGAGTACAGCGTCTTTTATTATACCTTGAGACGACATGTGGATTTGTCCTAGTAGTGGACAACCCCTTTCAAGAAAAATACAGTTACCCTGTAGCACCACCACTGGTAAAATTCAGAATTACACAGTTGCCATTAAAATTATTGGTGTGTCTATTGGGGTGTGAGTGTCCACACTGAGGGTGGATGGGCAAAGTAAGTAGAAAATCCTCTCATGAATACTAGACCCATGAAATGTAAGCCCTTGTGTGGATATCAGCTCACCCTTAGTGAAAAATATGGTATATCATTTACAAAAGACAGATATTGATACAGAAGGGTTAAAATTTTTCTAGTCTTAGATTTTGTCTAATATTGTCTTTTCTTACATACATGCAATATATTGAGAACTTACCTGTGAGAGGAGGTGGTTTAGTAGAATATCCCATGGGAACCTTGCATAGAGTGTTACCTTATGTAACTGGTATAAGGAGCAAACTTACTGTCTCAGTAAACATAACTAATTTTGCACATTATCTGTGTACATCATTATCTCTCCAAGCTCGTATTGAACAAATCCTACATCCCTGATTAGGCCTTACTGGTGATCCCATAGTCTGACTCTGGGTCACAACTGAAAGCTATTACAAATGCATGGATATGCCTGGACATTAGGGCTACATACCTATGATGAGCTTTTGGAGCACATGTTGAGTATTTGGTGAGTTTTTTACCTCAGTATTTGTAGCCAAAACCAGAAGTAGATCTAAAATACAGAAGTGGTGATGGCTTTTTATTATAGGTCCTGTCTGGATCCTGCTCATATAGGTACCGATACACATGGTCAGGTTTTTAAATACAACAGATATGGACTGCTCTGATGCGGGTTACCTTGTCGAGGTAGAGCGGCTTAGTATACATTTTTTGCAAAAAACGTATCGACTAAATACCCTGTTTTTTACACTTTTTTAGCAGCACTTGCTTTTTACAGTTTTTTTATTACAACAGAGTATTTTTGCACGTTTGTTTGACTGTTTTTTGTGATTCAGTCTTTCGGTGGTGTGAACAATGTCTTACAGATTTGTTCACTGTGTGCATGGCTCATTAGTTTTTGTCTGGTTCAAAACTAGTGTATTTTATTTAAAAAATTGTTCTATTTGCTTCCTATTGCCCAAAGACTCCAGTTCAAAACCCTAACCATGACATACAAAGCCATCCGCAACCTATCTCCTCCTCCTCTCTGCCTGAAATCCCCATCCTTCTCCTTTCTTTGTTTGGATGACGTGTCCTACATCATTAACACACATACTTACATCATACTGCTGCCCAGGCACCTTTCTCTGTCCTGCCAAGGGCAGAGCAAAGTATTGTAATGTGCAGGTGCAGGGAAAGGTCAAAGAGTGCCAGTGCATGTGCACCACAATACTTTGGTCTGCCCTCAGCAGGACAGAGTAAAGTGCGCAGTAGCGCAATGGAAGACACTGTGTTGGTGAGAGTCTGATGTGTTGGGGTAGAGCGTTTCAGAGTATGGAGAATGCACGGGAGAAATCTTCTATGTGATTGTAGAAGAAAAGATAAGAGAGGAGTAGAGAAGGAGATCTTGTGAGGATCAGAGGTTACATGTAGGTGAGTACTGGGAGACCATGTCACAGATATACAGAGGAGATAGGTTGCTGATGGCTTTGTATGTCATGGTTAGGGTTTTGAACTGGAGTCTTTGGGCAATGGGAAGCAAATAGAACAATTTATTTAATAAAATACACTTTTTTTGGACCAGGTGGTTCAGTTCTTAGCTTCACTCCTGTGTCATGTAATGCTACATTCTTATGATCAGGTTTAGGTATCCTATATCACATGTTATTACTTGCTACAGGAAATTCTAGGCTGTCATTACTACTAAAGTGGGTACTGCTTTATATTTCCTAAGAAAGGACCTGCAATGATAATAGGGGGGCACCACATAATAAACCGTTACTAACAGGAGGTGACAATGAGCAATTCATAGCGGTAGGGGATATTAGCTGTTGCATAATACCCATTTAATTCCTACTGGCTCCACACTCAGGGTACTTGAAAGGAAATTCACACATGAGACCCCCAGCCCCCCATTTGAAAAGGGCTATTTAAACCTGAAGAAAATCATTAAAACTGTCCTTTGTATGTGATATACGATTGCCTCCAATCCTTCGCTTTATATATGGCTTTGCCTTGAAGCTGTGTAATACTGCCGGCTGCAGCTCTCTTGGCGTACCTCAGCTCTCCGATGCCTGCCTTCATCTACTGTCAATCATTTTTTTCTCCCAGTACTTTGATGGAGGCTGATGGTAGAATTCATAGAAAAAATTATAGAGAGCTGTCAGAAGATACAGAGCAAAAAAAATACCGGCTGGGGAAAATGTGTAATTAAACTGTCTTTAAAGATGTGGTGGAGAAGAATAGAAATGAAGAAGGTGAAGGGAAAAGAAAACTCATGAAATGAGATGTGGCAAAGGAAAGAGAAGTCGGTACAAAGACAACACAGCGAGGATAAAGGTCATACATAAAGGAGCCAACCGTGAGAGCACGAGTTATAGACTTAATACTATTTACTTAGAGTAGAAGATGGAATATGTAAAAATACTGGTAATCTAAGGCTGGAAGTACTTCTAGCATCCGACGTCTCATGCCCATGTTTTCTAATATGTTCTCTCTCTTTTTGAGTTGGTGCTCTTCATCAGCATTCTGCCAACGCTATAGGTGTAGGAACCTCCTTTCCTCATATGCATTGTTTCTGCTGTTTTCCAATCAGTTACCTGCCCTGAATTGATAGTCTCTATTCTGTCTATATATGCAAACAAAGAAGGGAACTGGGACAGATAGACCAAGACTCCCCTCCACTCCCTATAAGCATCTCATGGTACCAGCCTAGCAGTTACACATTATAGTAATGCTTAGAGGGATAGGGTGACTTAAAGGAAACCTGTCACCCCCTTTGGACATTTTAAACTGTGCCCACCAGCTTAAACATAATGTAAATGGGGTTCTAGAAACCCCTGTATGTGCCCAGACTGACCCGTCATACCTGTGAAAACAATTTTTATTGTGTCCAGAGGTGGCCTCCTATTGAGTCACGGAGGATTCTGTATTGTCATGGTGACTAAACCCCTTGCCGCCCCTCCTGGCTGCAAAACCTGCCCAGCATGTTTTAAACTTCCCGCCCCTCCTCTGGCCGGCGCCTGAGTGACAGCCGCACTAAAGGCAGCGCAGTGGAGCGGGTGTCTGCGCGCCATTGAAAATAGTGCAGATGTCTCGCGAGACTTCACAAATTTCACAAGACCTCTAGCGAGACCCCTAGCATACCTGGAAAAACTGTTGTAAATCAACATGGCCAATATCACCTAACATCACAACTGCATCAAAGAGAAGTTGCTCTAGCCACCACAGTAGGGATGAGTTGATTGTTTAACCAAATATAGCTGTTTATTTTCAAGTTGATTTCGTGCGGCCCCCGAAGGATGGTAGAAATTTCCAAATGGCCCCCGGCAGAAAAAGATTCCCCACCCCTGCTATAAGGGCATGAATCAAGTTATCTGGCAATGTACTAGTGTTTACTTAAACTAAAGGCTTTATCACCTGGTGATTATCATTATATCACTACTCACGGGTACCCTGCAGTTTGGCATGACCCCTGCTGTGATTGACACCACACTGTCACTGTACGATATCTATAGAGAGCCTGGTGTGTGCGGGGGCAGCTGTCTCAGCTCTGCTGTGTTCCTAAAACTAAATGCTCTGATTGTGTCAGAATGGCTGCAGCTAATAACCTCTGTGATACATCATTGGATTCAGGGTTTCTTTGTCTACTTCATATCACTGTCAGATGAGTTAGCAAAAACCCGCTGACAGATTCCTTTTAATTTTTAAATAAGGTGATTAGCAGATTGGCTATTTGGTTCATTAATTAACATAAAACCCATGCACAAGATTTTTCCAGCATTGTCCTATTGCCTGTGTCTTTACCATCCATCATTCTCCGTGTGTTTCTCTATGGTCAGCTCAAATTGGGCAGGAGAATCAAATCGTGATGGCTGAAAATTGCAGAAGATAGCAGAAAATTGGTGAATTGTCTCACCCATGTTATACAAAATAGAGACAAATTTGCACATTGTGCTTCGGAGACAAATACAGCAGACACTCACTATTGCTATAAAGAAAATATTTTTTAGTATATTCTGTATCATTTCTCATGAATGCCAAGGTCTCCATTGTCACATTACTTCTAACAAATGAATTAAAAAAATCATCAAAAAGTTCATTTATTTCAGTAATTCAATATAAAAAGTGAAACACATACATAGAGTCATTACAGAGTGATCTATTTCATGTGTTTATTTATGTTAATGTTGATGATTATGGCTTACAGCCAATGAAAACCCAAAGGTCATTATCTCAGAAAATTAAAGTAGGGAGGATGAAGGGTCTGAGAGTTAAAATATGACCTAAATAGGTATCAGAGGCTTCACCCTGTGTTCATTATTAGTTATGCTGAATCAATTGAATCAATGTCAGTAATGTTAAAAATAAAAAAGGATAATATATTCAGAAAAAGAACCTTATGGATCAAAAGTTATTGGATGCACAGATTTTTGTTCTTCAGCGACTAGCCATTGTGAGAGCAGCATGGGACTCATCCACAACATCTGGAGTGCAGCGGATTCCCCATCCCTCCCCAAAGTCTCGTGCCTTTATGATGTCGAACACGATGAACGATTATGAATCGAGAAGCATCAGACCCACTTTACATGTTGTTTGTAAGCCATAATATATGTTATTGTCATGAAAATTGTCTTATGGAAGAGCTCCACTTAGCGAAATATGTGCCCCAATCTGTCACTTCACTGCTATAATGCCATCTCCTACCAGATGCTGCAAATTATAATAAAAGCCGTGCATGGTATTTAATCCATCTGACCTCATTTTAATTACTGTACTGCACTGAAGAGCCAAGACATATATGTATGAGTAATCCAGTAATAAAATAATATACATGAGTATAGAGAAAAACTGTATTATAAGTGAACAAAAAATAAAGACAAAGAGTTGCAGTTTACTTTATACTCTGTACGGCTACACAGTGAGATCAAAGTCACCATGGATCCGATAGAGAAATTGCAAATGCTTGAAGATAAGTGGAATAAAAAGTGGATATCACAGTCGCTTTACATTACTATGCTCTTGTGTCCTACAAAGCCATAAGGCTTTACACCCCATATATTAAAAAGGCCGGAGGGAAGGAAACCTCTCCAAAGCTATGTTGCACTATTATTATTACTATACATTATTGCGCTAGTGGTCTCTTCTGTGACCAGAAGTGTCAATGTCCTGTTTATAGGGTCACCCAACTGCTGAGGCCACTGATTGGCTGTAGGGTCAGCTGACTGATTAACAGGATGTCATCACTTCTAGTCCCAGCAGAGACGTCCGGAGCTGTTGTAACGTGGCACAGGGCGGTGGCTGTAGGTGATGTACTTGTCTCTTAAACCCCGGCATGTTACACGAAAGTGCGGGTCCTTGCAGGCCACATGATACCGGTAAGTTTGTTGGACAGTTCAATAAGAGAGACCATCATTTCAAAGTACGGTAAACTTTACTGAACGATAACTTGTTAGAGATCATATACAGTAGATAGCTGGTGCATAGGTTATCAAAAGTTTCTTTTACAAGATGGATCATTTTCATACACAAGTCTCTTTGCTTCTCCACACACAATCTCTTTATTTCGTCAAGGTTACTTGTCACCTCAACAAATCTCTGTTATTTCATCACAACTGAGCCGAACACAGTCTGTCACTAATAACACATGTCACAATACACATTATACACCGCAACAATACTTGTGTCTTCAAGGAAGACCATACCAGTATGTCCATCTTAGTACATTTCCACTTTCTTTAATGGTGGTCATCCTCACCCATCCAGAACATGAAAGACACAAAAAATTCGCCACACACACAAAGTTAACCAATATGAAGTCTTTTCTCTTTCCTGAGAGCAACACAGACCCAGTCCTACTAGGTTAGGTCCCTGGAACTGCAGCCATCCAAGTTTTTTTTCTAACCCATCACCAGTCCTTTGAGTTGATTTTGTCTCTTTTAGCAAAAGTCCCCAAGACAAACACAATACAATCCATTCCTTTAGGGATAGCCCTTTGTGTCAAGGGCACAGTACATTGTCCCCCATCATTCCTTATCACGGGGATCCACTCCTTTTACTTCTCTCTTGTGTATTAGACAGGCACACAGTTTGTTAGGGGCAATGGCCATCCTGATATGGACACAGTGACTAGCAGAGGGAATACAATCAGTGTCTTCGGCTGGCGAAGACCAGATGTTGGACAAAGTTCAATGAAAGATACCACCATTCAAAAATAAACACTTTGGTAGGGATTATGTACAGTAGATAGGGAGTATATAGCTTTACAAATGTTTTCTTTAATAAATAATAATAATAATAATAATAAAGCTTTATTTATATAGCACCAACATATTCCGCAGCGCTTTACAATGTAGGGTTAGAGTACAGAAAATATAATACAGTAAGTAATAACAGTAGAGAACAAATACAGTACAATAATTGATACAAAACAATAGCCATAAAATCAACGTAAAAAAGAAAATACAATAAAGAAAGCAAGAAATGAAGGTGACCCTGCTCAAAAGAGCTTACAATCTACAATGGGATAGGGGATGCACAAGGTACAGGGCTTATTGCACTGATGGTCCAGGCATCTTGAGGAAATGGGGCATAGAACTAAGCTTACATGGATGGTCATTAGACAGTCTGTGTAGACCTTTTTGGTTTGGTGGAGGTTGTAGAAGAGTAATGTCCAGAGGGATAGCCCATTCACTATCTACAGTACAAAGGACTTCTATTAGGGAGTATGATAGGCCGCCTTAAAAAGATGTGTTTTTTGGGATCATCTGAAGCCATGCAAGTTGTGGATAGTCCTGATCTCTTGGGGTAAAGCATTCCAGAGGATTAGTGCAGCTCCGGAGAAATCTTGGAGCCGGGAGTGGGAGGATCGGATTAGTGCAGATGTTAGTCAAAGGTCATTTGAAGAACGTAGCGAACGGGTGGGGTGATAGACAGAGATGAGGGAGGAGATGTAGGGCGGTGCTGCACTGTGAAGAGCTTTGTGGGTGAGAACAAGCAATTTGAATTTAATCCTGTAGTGTACGGGCAGCCAGTGCAATGACTGGCACAGAGCGGAGGCATCTGAGCAACGATTGGCCAGATGGGTGATCCTGGCTGCTGCATTAAGGATGGACTGGAGAGGAGAAAGTCTGGTGAGGGGGAGGCCGCTTAATAGAGAATTGCAATAGTCAAGGCGGGAATGGATTAGGGCCACGGTGAGGGTTTTTGTTGATACCATGGCGAGAAAGGGGCGGACTCTAGAGATATTCTTCAGGTGTAAGCGACAGGAGCGGACAAGAGATTGTGTGTGGGAGGAGAAGGAGAGATCGGTGTCAAACATAACACCCAGACAGCGAGTCTGCTGCCTAGGCGTTATCGTGGTGCCACAAACTGAGAGAGAGATGTCCGATTTAGGAAGGTTAGTGGATGGGGGGAGCAGAAGAAGTTCAGTTTTGGAAAGGTTTAGTTTCAAATAGAGAGCGAACATGATATTGGAAACTGCAGCTAGACAGTCATTGGTGTTCTTTAATACCGCAGGGGTAAGGTCAGGGGCTGAAGTGTATAGTTGTGTGTCATAAGCATAAAAATGGTACTGAAAGCCAAATCTGCTGATGGTGTGTCTAATCGGGGCTGTGTAGAGAGAGAAGAGGAGAGGACCAAGGACTGTACCCTGAGGGACTCCAATAGTGAGAGGAAGAGGGGAAGAAGTGGAGCCAGCAAAAGATACACTGAAAGAGCGGTCAGAAAGATAGGAGGAGAGCCAGGAGAGAGCAGTGCCCTTTATGCCAATGGAGTGCAGCATAGAGAGTAGGAGCTGATGGTCGACAGTGTCAAAAGCTGCAGAGAGGTCAAGGAGAATAAGCAGAGAGTGGTCACCATTACGTTTTGCTGTCAGAAGGTCATTGGTCACTTTGATGAGGGCAGTTTCTGTAGAGTGAAGGGGGCGGAAACCAGACTGTAATGGATCTAGAAGAGAGTGAGCGGAGAGGTAAGGGGTGAGGCAGGAGTAGACCAGGCGCTCCAGGAGTTTAGAGATGAAGGTGAGATTGGAGACTGGTCTGTAGTTATTTGTGCAGGATGGGTCGAGAGTGGTTTTCTTTAATAATGGAGTAATGATCGAGTGTTTAAAGGAGGAGGGGAAGATGCCAGAAGAGAGGGAGAGATTGAAGATTTTGGTTAGATGAGTGGTGATGACTGGAGAAAGGGACTGGAGCAGGTGTGAGGGAATGGGTTCAGTAGTACATGTGGTGGGACGAGAGGAAGAGAGGAGCCTGGAGACTTCTTCTTCTGTGACTGCGTCAAATGTGGAGAGTGAACCGGAGGATATGTGGGGAAGAATGGGGGTGGCAGTGCTTGGAGGCTGAGAGCTGATTTCCTGGCTGATGTTGTCTATTTTCTCCATGAAGTAAGAAGCCAGGTCATCAGCACAGATGTCAGTGATGGGGGCCTGCACTTTAGGACTGAGGAGAGAGTTAAAGGTGTCAAAGAGTTTTTATGGATTGTTGGATAGAGAGGAGACCAGGGTGGTGAAGTAGGTTTGTTTGTCGAGGTGAAGGGCAGAGTTGTAAGTTTTGAGCATGAATTTATAGTGGATAAAGTCTCCTGGTGAGCGAGTTTTCCTCCATAGACGTTCAGCACTCCTAGAGCATCGCTGGAGGAATCGAGTTTGTGATGCGAGCCAAGGCTGTTTTGTTCTCTGTTTAGAGGTTCTGAAGGTGAGAGGCGCTACTTGGTCCAGGGAGCGTCTGAGAGTGTCATTGTAGTGGTTTACTGCCTGGTCTGGACAGGAGATTGAAGAAATTGGGGACAGAGATGAGATGAGAGAGTCTGTGAGTGCATGAGGGTTAATGGCCTGTAGATTTATGGATGTGTGATAGGTAGGATTGGGCTGTGGTGGCCGAGGGTTAGTGAGTGAGAAGGAGAGAATGTTGTGGTCAGGGAGAAGAGGTGAGTTATCTAAGGATGAGCAGAGCCGGGTAAAGACCAAGTCAAGGGTGTTACTGTCTTTGTGCGTCTCAGAGGTTGAGAGCTGTGAGAGGCCAAGAGAGGTGGTTAGAGATAGGAGCTGGGATGCAGATGGGGAGATGGGGCTGTTTATGGGAACGTTAAAGTCTCCCAGAATAAGGGTTGGTAAATCTGAGGACATGAAATGCGGGAGCCACGCGGAGAAATAGTCAAGGAACTGGGTGGGTGACCCTGGGGGGCAGTCTACCACTGCTACTCTGAGGGTAAGGGGATAGATGATTTTCATGCACAGTCTCTTTACTTCTCCACACAATCTGTTTGCTTCTTCAGGTCTGCTTGTCACTAGTACGTCTAGAAATCTTGGTTCCTTCCCCACAACCCAGCTCAGTATTACAGTCCAGTTAATGAGAGTCCTATTCTCAACCATCGGTTCCATGTCTTCTTCCTTTTAAATGAGTTAGTATACCACCAACGTAAATTAGCACCTGTACTTTGTGTCACCCCCCCCTCATTGTTAGATTGTAATCTCTTATGAGCAGGGCTGTCATTATTTTGCTTTAATTATTGTATTATGCTTTGTATTGTATTTTGTATTGTATTTAGTGATGAGCGAATCCTAAATTACTCGGAATCGCTTGACTCTAGCGAGTCCGAGCACAGGACTCGCTACTCATTGCGAGTCTAGCGAGTCCAATGTTAATGAATGGGGAAGCGAGTAATAGCGAGTAGTGTGCGATTTACAAATCACAGATGTGTCTCGGAAGCTTCAGCCTGAAGCAATCCTAGTTTTGCCATTTATTTGCATTGGACTCGTTTACTTTGCAAGTAATCGCTGGGAAACTCGCACAGATAAGAGTCCTGTCTGCTCTGTGTGCTGGCTGCCGCAGCTCCAGGGTCCTAGAGCTCGCCTGCTGCCTGATGTAGCAGAGCTGAGATTGTTCTCAGTCTGCTCATTCCCTGTGCATAGACATCTATATCTATGCACAGGGATGAGCAGAGAGGACATCGCGTTTTGGACTGCGTCGGACGGAAGAGGATTTTTTTAATTAAAGATGGAGTCCCTAATGGCTTTTATTTTTATTTCTAATAAAAAATTTTCTCTATGTTGTGTTTTTTTTAAAACAATTTAATAGAAATTCATGGCGGTCATGTCTAATATTGGCGTGACCGCCATAAATTTCGGGCTAAGGGCCAGCTGATAATACAAAGCTGGCCCTAACCTCTTTATTACCCAGCGTGCCACCGCCACCAGGACCGCTGGAAGAGCGGGGTTCAGCGCCAGAGGATGGCGCTTCAATGAACGCGCCATCTTCTGGGGCGGCTGCGGGCTGCAATTTGCAGCGGGGGTGCCCAGAAAGCTTGGACACCCTGCACTGCGGATTCCAGACCCCAGCTGCTTAGCTGTACCTGGCTAGACATAGAAATTGCGCGGAGCCCAACGCATTTTTTTTAAATTATTTCATGAAATTCTGAGATTCTGACTCTGAGACTCTGACTCTGAGACTCTGACTCTGAGACTCTGACTCTGAGACTCTGAGACTCTGACTCTGAGGGTGAGACTCTGACTCTGAGACTCTGACTCTGACTCTGAGACTCTGACTCTGAGACTCTGACTCTGAGACTCTGACTCTGAGACTCTGACTCTGAGACTCTGACTCTGAGACTCTGAGACTCTGACTCTGACTCTGAGACTCTAACTCTGACTCTGAGACTCTAACTCTGAGACTCTGACTCTGAGACTCTGACTCTGGCTCTAAGGGTGAGACTCTGACTCTGAGACTCTGACTCTGAGACTCTGACTCTGGCTCTGAGGGTGAGACTCTGACTCTGAGACTCTGACTCTGACTCTGACTCTGAGACTCTGACTCTGAGACTCTGACTCTGAGACTCTGAGACTCTGAGACTCTGACTCTGGCTCTGAGTGTGAGACTCTGAATCTGAGACTCTGACTCTGAGACTCTGACTCTGAGACTCTGACTCTGACTCTGAGACTCTGACTCTGAGACTCTGACTCTGAGACTCTGACTCTGACTCTGAGACTCTGACTCTGAGACTCTGACTCTGACTCTGAGACTCTGACTCTGAGACTCTGACTCTGAGACTCTGACTGTGAGACTCTGACTCTGAGACTCTGACTCTGAGACTCTGACTCTGAGACTCTGACTCTGAGACTCTGACTCTGACTCTGAGACTCTGACTCTGACTCTGAGACTCTGACTCTGAGACTCTGACTCTGAGACTCTGACTCTGACTCTGAGACTCTGACTCTGAGACTCTGACTCTGAGACTCTGACTCTGACTCTGACTCTGAGACTCTGACTCTGAGACTCTGACTCTGAGACTCTGACTCTGACTCTGACTCTGAGACTCTGACTCTGAGACTTTGAGACTCTGAGACTCTGACTCTGAGACTCTGACTCTGAGACTCTGACTCTGAGACTCTGACTCTGAGACTCTGACTCTGAGACTCTGACTCTGACTCTGACTCTGAGACTCTGACTCTGAGACTCTGACTCTGAGACTCTGACTCTGAGACTCTGAGACTCTGACTCTGAGACTCTGACTCTGAGACTCTGACTCTGACTCTGAGACTCTGACTCTGACTCTGAGACTCTGAGACTCTGACTCTGAGACTCTGACTCTGAGACTCTGACTCTGAGACTCTGACTCTGACTCTGAGACTCAGACTCTGAAACTCTGACTTTGAGACTCTGACTCTGAGACTCAGAGACTCTGAGACTCTGACTCTGAGACTCTGACTCTGAGACTCTGACTCTGAGACTGACTCTGAGACTCTGACTCTGAGACTCTGACTCTGAGACTCTGACTCTGAGACTCTGACTCTGAGAATCTGACTCTGAGAATCTGACTCTGACTCTGAGACTCTGACTCTGAGACTCTGACTCTGACTCTGAGACACTGACTCTGACTCTGAGACTCTGACTCTGAGACTCTGAGACTCTGAGACTGACTCTGAGACTCTGACTCTGAGACTCTGACTCTGAGACTGACTCTGAGACTCTGACTCTGAGACTCTGACTCTGACTCTGAGACTCTGACTCTGAGACTCTGACTCTGACTCTGAGACTCTGACTCTGAGAATCTGACTCTGACTCTGAGACTCTGACTCTGAGACTCTGACTCTGACTCTGAGACTATGACTCTGACTCTGAGACTCTGACTCTGAGACTCTGACTCTGAAACTCTGACTCTGAGACTCTGACTCTGAGACTCTGAGACTCTGACTCTGTGACTCTGACTCTGAAATTCATGACATAATAAAAAACAAATGTGTGGGGCTCCGCGCAATTTCTATGTCTAGCCAGGTACAGCTAAGCAGCTGGAGGCTGGAATGCGCAGCACAGGGATGCCCAAGCTTTCTGGGCACACCCCGCTGCAAATTGCAGCCCGCAGCCGCCCCAGAAGATGGCGCGTTCATTGAAGCGCCATCCTCTGGCGCTGAACCCCGCTCTTCCAGCGGCCCTGGTGGCCGTGGCACGCTGGGTAATAAAGGGGTTAACACCAGCTTTGTTATACAAGCTGGTATTAAGCCCAAGATTCTTAATGTCAGGCCACGTTTGACCCGGCCACTAAGAATCTCCAATAAAGGGTTAAAAAAACACAACACAGAGAAAAAAATTTATTTGAAATAAAAAAAAAGCCATTAGGGACTCCATCTTTAATTAAAAAAATCCTCTTCCGTCCGACGTAGTCCAAAACGCGATGTCCTCTCTGCTACATCCCCTGTGCATAGATATAGATGTCTATGCACAGGGAATGAGCAGACTGAGAACAATCTCAGCTCTGCTACATCATCTCTGTGAGCATGTGGGCTCTAGGACCCTGGAGCTGCCGCAGCCTGCACAGAGAGGGCAGCTGGACTCGGCTCGCAAAGTAACAGCAGTTACTTTGCGAGTTTCCCTGCTATCACTGGCACAGTAGCCGAGTCTAATGCAAACAATGGCAATCCTAGTTTTGTCAGCGTTTGCCATTGATTTGCATTGGACTCGTGCGAGTAAACGCTGGGAAACTCGCAGAGTACCGAGTCCTGCGAGTCCCTTACTACTCGCCGAGTAACGAGTCCTAGCGAGTAGATTCGCCCATCCCTAATTGTATTGTATTGTATTTTCTGAAAACTGTTTCTTTTGATTGTTTGAATATGAACCTCTGAATTGTGTAGCGTGAATATGTTGGCACTATATGAATAAAGATTATTATTCTGATGCTTTGGGAACTCCTGCCCTGGGTACTCTCTCTTCATCTTTATCATGTTGTCTTCCTTCCTAGCTTATTACCTCTCTGTGTTACAAACTTGGCGCCATAATAGTAGGCGTCCTGTCACCAGACCTATCTCTAGTCAATCACTCTGATCTTTGGTTAATTCTCTCTCATTCCCTATTGGATCACGCAATCTGATGTCCTCGTCACCTCTCGAGTCAGGGCCACCCATGTTATGCGGCTTTTCAGATTGACCAGACCTTAGGTCCACTCTTACAGCACGCTGGGCCCTATCTGCCCTCCTGACAGGAAACTGTCACTGTCCCTTCTGTTTAGCCCCTCCCACTCTGGGATGGTCGCAAATATTAACCCCAACTCTCTCTACTGTTGATCCGATCAGAATCTGTCACTAATAAAACATGTCACAATACACATTATACACCATGACAATTCTCGTGTCTTCAAGGGGGAGCATAGCCGTATGTCCATCTTCTTACACTGTGGGATAACCGTAGTGAGGTTAAGGAGAGATAAGTTTTCTTTATCTTACCACAAACCCTTCCCTTCAACTTCTTTTAAAAAAGTGGCTGAAAATCCTTTTAAATTGTGCAGTTTCTAGCCTCAATATATTGTCAAATACAACTTAGTATCTTAAAACTCTGCAATTAACACCAACATCACACCTCTTGTTACAGGACTGCTGGAAGCTGATGTGTGGTGAGAACTGTTCAAAGTTGTGCGCTCTGGAAATGATAGTGTTAAAGAATACCAGACTCTGTGAAATCTGTGTTCTTAATTGGGTTCATTAACCTCATTATTGGGCTGTTTTAACCCTTTGCTTTTCAGATTGTTCATCTTAATGGGAATATTGAATTGGTGAGATGTTCTTTATGGTCCTTAAATTGGAAATCCTGTCATCTCTGTATGTCTTCGTTCTACTGGAAGAAGAAAAAAATCAGTCTTCGGTCTCAGAGCGGTTGTCTTGTAAATAAACCCCTCTTCTACATGCTCTATTGGGCAGTGTCTTCTGCTCAGGTCTCCACCTATGAATTCTGTCTGATTACAAACCACGACTTTAGGATAGATCATGGGGTTCCTGACCGAAACTCAAGTCTCATTGGTATATATGAGGCTGTTGATTTCAGATCAGGAGAGCCGAGATCAGTCCTGACTAGTGCTAAGTGAGTGTAATCGTTACTATTGGCTACTTACACAGATAGTACGGTATTCACAATATTCGTTACTCTGTGAGTATCGCTGGTGCTCGTGAGTGATGTGCTGATTGTGAATAATCTGACACACATTGCAAGCTCCCTTCAGGACACAAAGTGAGCTGCACCTCAGGGAGAGCAGATTGGGTATTAGGGTCCCTGAGTGGCACAGCAAGGTGTTTTATGCAGTAGAAATGCAAAAAAGTCTTCCCCCCCACCCTGCCCCGGAAAAACTTGTTTTATAGCCGGATGCGTGCGGATGAAGCCTATCACTAATTGACTAACGTTAGACTCGCTATTCGGACTAATACAGTATGCGAGCATTAAAAACTACTCGTTACGAGTATAGTGAGTTTGAATATTTTGCTACTTGTTCATCACTAGTCCTAATGTCTTGGTCTGTAATCAGACTAGTTAGGGAGTCACTAACAATGAGCAGCTCTGGTTGCCTGACTCAACCACAAATTGCTGGTGAAACATATGGTAAAAGAAAAATGTATGACAAAAAACAACTTTTCGACTGAAGGCCATAACTGATCAGCACATCAACAAGGGGGATCACAGAAATGTAGAGTTGGAAGGGACCTCCTGGGTCATCTGGTCCATCTGCCTGCTCAAAGCAGGATTCACTAAATCATCCCAGACAGACTCTGTCCAGCCTCTGTGTGAAGACTTCCATTTTAGGAGAACTCACCACCTCTAGTGGCTGCCTGTTCCACTCATTAGTCACTCTCATTGTCAAAAAGATTTTTTTAATATCTAATCTATGTTTCCTCCCATGCAGTTTCACCCCATTGCTTCTGGTCTTTCCTTGTGCAAATGAGAATAAAATGGATCCCTCTACAGTGTGACAGCCCTTGAGATATTTGTAGACTGCTATTAAGTCTCCTCTGAGTTTTCTTTTTTGTAAGTTTAAAGATGTGTAAAGCAATTTAAGATATTTCTAGATAGGAAAAAATAATCCAAACTCCAGAGTAAAGGCCCTATCAAACCACCCCCCACAGAAATCTCAATTACCTGGATTTGTTTATTGGATGAGAGAAATGAAATACCGAGTTCATGTGACCAGTTTCTAATTATATTGTACAGTGTATTTACTAAGCTATTTTATAGGTTTATATTGTCACTGGTTAGGAAAGATCTTCTAAGTTCCTCTTCATAATGACTCTGCTATGAGCTAAACGGTAGTTTAGAAAACAATACTGATTAGCGTACACTTCAAGAACTACGAGTCCAATGCTGCCCACAGTTATTTTTGACATTGGATTTATATTATGACTACATCAAAACATCCACATCATTGGCTCTATGGAAAAAAGTTTCCACCTTTTTTACTCAGTGATTTCTGATCCAATTGGTAATATAAATGTATTTATAAGGTTTGTGTCTAGGGGGTCGACTTTTCCCCTTATGAAGTCTAAGAAGCTGATGTGGGGAGACTTAAAAGCCAGTTAAGATTCCCCCTGTGTAAGATCTGTGAGGAAAAGATATGCTTCTTCATTGCCACTTATCACCATCTTAAAAGTCAATGTCCAACCTTAAAGGGGTTGTCCTGGCTTTAATTTCTCAATGGGTTGAAAGAATAATAAATTAACAAACTGAGCTTTAACTAACCATCCCTGAGTGCCACAGCCAAATCAATGGGCTTAGCGGCTCTTCTGATGTACACAGCAAAAGCCACTGAACTTGGTGAATGGCAGCAGTGCTGTCGTAGTGACATCACCGCTGCAACCGATCAGCAAAGACCATAGCCATAACGGAGTGCATTACTGCACCTAGGGAGGAGAAGTAGAACATTACTTTATGAGTCACTAAGCCTTTGAAATATTGAAAGTTAAAAAAGGACTGTCCCTTTAATTTAACTATTTTGCGTGGAATACTTTATTAATGTATCCAATTGCATTGAACGTAAAACAGGCTTCACATTCAATACAGCTAAGGATACAGCAGTATTACCTAAATGGGCTGGCCTGCTGATCTTGCCCTGGGGGGCAGTCCACTTTGTCCAGCCAGGGGCCAAGTGAGGACAGGGGGGTTGCTGGCGCTCCAAAGGCCAAGTGAAGAGCAGGGAGGGGGTGCTGCCGCTCCTTGACTCACCTATCAGCTGGCTGCTGGCTCCGATCCAGTTCCGGGTCCCGCTGACACTCCAGGCAGCCGCTCTCACTGTCAGGGCGGCCTTAAACTAGGACTAAACCACCGGCCTGGGGGGCAAATGCCACCCTGTCACCTGGGCCAGTCCGCCCCTGCTGAATAAATTCCAGTAGGACTCTCTTTTAGCATAAAAAAAAAAGTGATGCCATTCCCTAACAAGCAGTCCAAACAGGTTCATATTGAACATGACATATTGTAACAAATAGTAGTAGTATGGAGCCCTGAAACACGTTAACTAATGAATCAATATTATATTCACCCTTTGATGTCTCGTGGAACACGACAGCATGGTTTTTAACCCTTTATCCCCCCTACTTTAATGTTCTGAGATAATGACCTTTGGGTTTTTATTGTCTGTAAGTCATAATCATCAACATTTACAGAAATAAACACTTGAAACAGATCACTCTGTTTGTAGTGACTCTATATAATATATGCGTTTCACTTTTTGTATTGAATTACTGAAATAAATTAACTTTTTGATGATATTCTAATTCACTGAGATGCACTAGTATATGAATAATGCAGAGAACAACCATAGTGTACAAATATTAGTACATATTAGTGTATTATTGGGGCTAGCTACCCTGCGTCAGTGACAACGCCTCTCAGAGGAAAACAGAATTGTTTAATAAGAAAATCATGGCAAAAACAGCAATTCGCTTGGTTAAAACTTTTAAACTAGTGTCCTCATGCATAAAATTAATATCAGTAATGTTAGTGATACAAATATGCAAATTAGGCTAATGAGGACTAATGCAAATGAATCCCAATTCCCTCTCGTTAGCACTTTAGCCCAATATTCTGACACTTCTGATGGATTTCGCAGGGCGGCAGCTGAGGGTTCAGCGGATGTTTTATAAACCTCTAATTTATAGCATTGTTCTATGCCAAGGAAAAATAAAAATCAACCTTCAGCGGAAAAATATATATTTTTTGTCCCGATGAATTGTAATCTCGGCTCCGGCTCTGCTGTGTGCTGAATATTGAAATGTATTTCTGACAAGTGGTGTTTGTATTAACTCCACTTTAAGGTGGAGGAGACAGACGATCCATCATCTCTAGCAGGGCTCTGGATTTTGGTTGTACTGCATATGCTATTTAATGGATTAGGTTAATAACAGGCCCCATAAAACTACTATGAAAAGTGGTGCAGTCATTTTTAATAGTAAAATGCCATAGAGTATGTAAACATTTGCCACAGCGAATTCCATCAGCCCATCTGTACCTGCCTCTTTGCTGCCACTGCTGTATGTCTAAATGGCTGCAAATGGAAAGTCTTTAGAATGCAGGCAATAAAACAACTAAATATCCCATAAACAATGCCCCGTTACCAGAGGGAGCAGAAAAGGGCTGAAAACTCCACAGAAATCCTATTCAATCTCACAATCAGAATGGGAATAGAGCCTCTATTTACAGAAAGGACCTAGCCAAAGGTTTAGGAAGCGGCCATCTGCGGGGAACATCTCAAGAAAGGAGCAAATGAATACAGGGTCTTATAGTGAAGTTATACTTCTAGCATCAAGCAATTCTAATCATTTCCATTAGGTTAAAGTGTAAATGTCATTTCATTGAAAAAAAACAAAACACAATACTGCACTGGTTGTTAATGATGGGTCACATATCAGCTAAGATAATGCATTTTTGTGCCATATGACTTATTTTCTTACATTTTTCTTTGCTCTTTTAAAAACTGCATTTTAGGGTTGTGTGGCCATGGCCAGCAGCTGATAGAGAGCAGTGCAATTTGACAGCAGAGAAGGGGTTAACAGAGATCGACACTTGGCTGTGTGGAGCCAGATGACAGATCAGAGAAGCTTGTGCCAAGGAAAGAGGAGTGATCCTGACATTCTGACATTACTTAGCAACGGTGCTGTAGCCTGAAGTAATCTGATACATTTTCACCTTATCAGCTGCAGTCAGGAGCTCACACACTGTGTAGACCACGCCCCATTTACCCTTATATGGTTACATTCAGTGTGAGAAGCTTGAAGACGGATCTGATTGATAATGAACATATGTCTGCTTCACACACAGTGTATTGCGGACACCTTGTGGAAGGTTTATGAATTGATTTCAACCAGAATTCTCTTATGAAGTATATTTTAAAGTTTATTATAATCACTTGCTCCACATTATTATTAAATAAAAATTTAAACAACGATTATGCTTCAAGTTCACATCAGTATATTTTTGATGAAAAAATGGCCTGATAGCCAGCGGTCATTTCGGATAAGACATGCAAGACTCGTGCGAGTATCTCACATGTGTCTTGCTCAGTGTTTTTCCGGCCTTACACTGGGAAAAGGGAGGAGGGAGCAGAGCATTGAGGTACTTAAATGATTTACAATCCATAGCAACAAAATAGTAGAACATTTTTAAAGGGGCTGTCAATCCTTAGGCTACAAGTCATGCAGTCACTCTATGTGTTTCTCTATGTGACTGCCAATTTGTGAATCCTCACAGTGTGTACACTCCACACTGTGAGGTTTATGTGGTGCCAGCAGGGGCACATAACTGCCAGTATGTGGTTTGTAGACATGCAGTCACATGCAGAATAGATGGGCAGGGACTCAATGTAAGTGTATTGAGCAAGGATGGATACAGCACTGACACTGGAAAATCCTCACAGTAGATAGTGTGCACACTATGAAGGTTCACCTTTGTATTTAGAAATCAAATGAGCACTACAAAAAATTCTGTGCAAAGCAATTCATAGCCTAAGAGTATCCCATAGACATGTCACACAGGCTGTTATATATTCCCCTGTTTTTGTAGTCCATAGCTGGACTATGATTGGCCATAATCAATAGTCCATCCCCAGCTGCCTGGTTTTACCTTGGCTGGCAATCAAAAATACAGGGGAACCCATTATTTTAAATTATTTAAATAAATAATTTTAAAAAAGTGTGGTGTCCGCCCTATTTTTGATTGCCAGCCAAGGTAAAACCAGCATAGTGAAGCCCATAGTTATTGGGCCTCCCCAGGATACAGAATAGCAGCCAACAGTCACCTCAAAAATTAGTGCAATTATTAGAATACCTTTTCCTGATGCCCTGGTGCAAAGTCATCAGGTTGATAGAAAGGGTTAAAGACAGCTGAGTGTTGACACTAGGTGTTCGGTACGGACTCCGAACTTTACAGTTCGGGTTCGCCCATCACTATAAGCAATACACGAATTTATCATATCAGACATCTCACGAGAGTTCTTTTCTTACACTTTTTTTCTTCTCTCCCTCTCTCTTCCTCTCTCGGTGTCTTCCTGATATTAATTGATTTCGAGGGGATTGAGCAGATGAGAAGTTCTGCCATATGGTCACATTCTTCCAGCCAGGAAGCTTCAAGCAAATTCTATATATAGATTTAGAAATGCATCAATCATGAATAGCACACATTGCTTTATAATGATTGTCTTGTTATATTCTGTAAGTGATGGACTACCCTGAAAGAGAACAATCTGGGGAACTCATATGCCATAGATATGTTGCATCAGTGGAGGGAAATCCAAGAATGACAAATATTGGGGCTTACAATTTTTGTCCCTCGCGTTGATTCATGTGTCTTTTCAATGTTACATTTCAATGTTCACCTTGAATGTGATGAGAGTACAAGAGGGAATTCTTAAATATCTCCAGTACAAAAATAATATGACATGATCACCTAAGCTCTCACATACTGCAGAACTGAGACTGATTTCCATTAATTACTATAAGAAATTACTATAGGAAACTTAGAACAAGAATTTATTCTCATCGCCACACAATAAAAAGAAAGACTTATGGATCTACCTGTAGCCAAGCATTTTTGTAGTTTTGATCACAGTGCAATAGATATGAAGCTGCTCATATTAAAAGGTATTTTCAAGTCTCAGAGAGATAGAACAATAATAATAATACTTATTCATGTATATAGTGCTATTAATTCTATAGTGATTTGCATGCATTTGCAACACTGTTCACATGGGGCTCACAATATAAACGCCCCATCAGTATGTTTTTCCAGCCTGGGAGGAAACCAGCGTGCCCAAAGGAAACCCATACAAACACAGAGAGAACATACAAACTCCTTGCAGATGTCGTCCATGGTGGGAATTGAACCCAGGACCCCAGTGCAGCAAGGCTGCAGTGCTAACCACTGAGCCACCATACAGTGCTAACCACTGAGCCACCGTACAGTGCTAACCACTGAGCTACCATAGAGCGCTAACCACTGAGCCACCATACAATGCTAACCACTGAGCCACCGTACAGTGCTAACCACTGAGCCACCATACAGTGTTAATCACCGAGTCACCATACAGTGCTAACCACTGAGCCACCATACAGTGCTAACCACTGAGCTACCATACAGTGCTAACCACTGAGCCACCATACAGTGCTAATCACCGAGTCACCATACAGTGCTAACCACTGAGCCACCATACAGTGCTAACCACTGAGCCACCATACAGTGCTAACCACTGAGCCAGCATACAGTGCTAACCACTGAGCCACCATACAGTGCAAACCACTGAGCCACCATACAGTGCTAACCCCTGAGCCACCGTACAGCGCTAACCACTGAGCCACCATACAGTGCTAACCACTGAGTCACCATACAGTGCTAACCACTGAGCCACCGTACAGTGCTGACCACTGAGTCACCATGCTGCCCTTTGACACATTCAGAGCAGGAATAAATATTTCACATGGATTCATGTCTTTTTACATAAATTAAAAGGGCATTTGGGGGCATCATATCTTTGAACAGACCCCAATTAGAGGACAATAAAACTTTCACACTTCTTATCAGTGAACTGTTCCAATAGTTACTGCCATGACTCTTTCACCCCATCCCATACTGATCATTCCTGTTTTGCTCCACCTCACTTGTCTTGAGAACTGTACTATTCCATGTCATGTTGTGTACATATATGTGGCACATCAAATGTTGTGTTATGAGCCTGAAGAAGACACCAGAGTAGTCTTGAAAGCTGCTATTTATTACCATGTTGTCAGTTAGCCATTAAAAGGTATCAACCACTGAGGACTCTCAGATTCTAATACTTTTCTATAAGGATTAAATGAGTTTCTATAATTATCAAGAAATATTAATAATTTATGAAGTTGTTACCTTTTTCTTTTACTAGAACATTTTTTCTAATGGTGTTTAAGCATACCCTGCAGTGTAAGCAATTCCCCCTTCAGGTGAGGCAGCCATAGAAGAGGGAGGTATAGCAATCTCACCTGGGCACTACTAAAAGTCCCAATTTTGTTATGACAGAGATGCAAACTATTGTGATCCAGGGGCAAAGCTTGGCAAAAATTGGTCATTTGTGAGTAGTTCATGGGTCTTTTGGGGCCATTCCTAACATCATGGCTTACCGATCCTTAATTTTGCTTTCTAAACATACATCTATGTTGCCTGTGTGACCCCAGAAGTCACTGAGCCATGGGGACCCAAATATTGAAAATGACATTATCGGTGGGGGGCACAGTTACAGATATTGTATTACAGTTACTATTGGCTGATTTTGTTATTTTTATGGCTATGGAAAAAAAATGTTCACTCCATAGTTACCTTTCGGAAGTATTTGGAATTTATAATTTAATGTTTTACATAGACAATGAAAATGCTCTCAGTTGTTCCTTAGCAGCATAATAAATTCTGCAGCATTTGATCAATTATTAAAGGAATCTGTCTCTAGGTTTTTGCTGAAGGTTTGATAAAATCTCTGTTTTATCAGCAGGAGATTATCACTAGAGGACTAGTAAACCTGTTGCTATGTATTCCTCCACATACACGAGCTCTGTGTAACCCATCCTCACAACTGATGGGCAGCTTTCTGACTGTGGACAGTGTACACAGAAAGCTGCTAATCAGTGGTGTGGGCGAGATTATACAGAGCTCAGCATTCAGAGAACTGGCAGGTGCAGCAGATGTAACAGATATAACTACAGCACCCAGTAAAGTGAGTGACATATTCCTGGAATCAGGGTCTTTGCCTTACATCATGATGGGGTGGCAAAAATCAATGACAAATTCCCTTTAAGCAAAAAATGGAAAAAACTACCGTAAATTGAAATTCTGTAAAAGCTGCAATAATGGAGCGAAGCTTTACATATTCTGGCCTTGAATATGTTCACTCTTCAGCCAAGCATGACACTACCCATAGTGCAAATTGCATACATAAATCTGTATATTTGTAGAGGTAATTGGTAAAGGACTAAGTTCCCTAAGGGCTCGTTCAGACAAGAGTATAGATTGGACATGTGCTATGTGATATTTTATTGTATAACAATCTGAACCTGGGTCCTTAGTAACGCAGTGCAGATGACCAATTCTTTTTGCTCTGATTTGACTCTGAAGTTGGATGAGGCTCACCCATTCAAGTCTATGGGTGCTGGATAAAAAACCAATATCACACTATATTCATGATAATTGTGTCTACTATAAATGCTCCTGTAAATGATTAATAACTGCAGCTAAGTAGAATGGATTGTACACGGAGGGCTTTTGTGGATGACAATTGGACCAATTCTTTATACTGTTGTGTGAACATTTGTATTATTGACTACACGGTGAAAACAGCATTGCTCTGATATATCATACGGTACTATGGCTATACCGCAAGGCCGTGAAAACATATGGTAACGGGAGTCAGATCTTAGATCTGCGCTGCAGCCATTTGTGTAAATACTTGTCGTGTTTCATACAGCAAATTATCATTTCAGTCGGTAATGCAAGATCCAATCAGCTGTAATCACTACCCAGCAATGACGGCTGATTACACTCCAGCTTCCCCTATATATCATAAGGGATTATGTCGGGAAAGTGAAGCACCAGGTATGGCGAGGATCTACGTCTTTCCAGAAGTCCTGGAGGTCATGACACACAATGGCGCTCCTACTATTGGTTGTGTTGTAGCAGGTTGGGGCTGCCCACTTTAATTTAACAGTTGTTTTGGGGACACGATTTTGTGTCCATCTACTATTATATTGGTATGACAGGTTCTTCTCAAGCGTTTATTAGGGCAGATGTCCTCAAATACAGCTTTCCGGTCCATAAAATGGCTGATAATGGAGGAGCATGTAACCAGATCTGTCCATCATCTTCATCCAATGGAAAAACACTTCATATTGGAAAGATGCTTTTTGATCGGAGGAGGTTGATGGACTGGTTTAGTTACATTATCATCATCAATAGACATAATATATGCAGAAGAGCTGCATTAATAGGTGCAGGAGACCAGCAAATCAACAATATATATCATATCTACAAACATTCTGTCAAATTAAAGATAAAGTGGGCAATCCCTCTAGATTTGTGAAACAGGGCACCCATGTGCAATGCAACATTTATAATACTAGTTTGTTCTTAAAGGGGTTGCCAGGTTTGTCTTAAAAGTTCAGCATCACTCTGTCGCAGTGCGCGCTGTCCAGATTCTCAGGAGTAGGCACAGCTGCGCTCAATACATGTGAATGGAGTGAGGCCGCACACGTCTGGTCGGAACTGGGCTGGAAATATGCATATCATCAAGTGCGCAACTACAATAGATGCAGGGGTTGCAATCACACAAGGGCCCTGGAGCCTTAGGGGGCCCCAAAAGTCCCTATGGCCTATAGAAAAAGACTAATACTATTAAAGATTTGCAATAATTGAGGGCCCCTGTTGGAGCTTTTGCATTAGGGCCAATGAACTTCAAGTTACACCAGTGTATGTCATATACTTGTGACACCAGAGAATCCTGACAGCGCATATTACACACACTGTGAGAATTCAAAGACTGCAGTCAGATAAAGTGACTAGCATCCAGCATGCACGGACCGGTGTTCTGGCACCACCATGGACCCAAGATGAAATGAAGCCGGCGAGTCCAGCTTCCAGATTATATTAATATCAATGATATTAATTAAATCATATTCAGATATCCAATAACATGGTACATTACATGAGATGGGCATGTCACATTAACTGCCACAGTAGCCGCACAGGGCAATGCGTTTTGGATGTTACATCCTTTGTCGAGCCACACAAATATTCAGGCTTGACAAAGGACGTGTAACGTGTTGCCCTGTGCGGCTTATGTGGCTGTTGTGACATGATTGTCAATCTCATGTAATGTACAGTGTTTATTGGACCTCTAAATATGATTTAATTAAGATCATTGATTTTCATCTAATCTCATCTTCTTAATTTCTTCTTAGATTAAGTGACGGCTGACTTTCATGTACCAACCAGTAGCACGATACTACCGCTGATCGGTAAACGTTTACCACTTGTGTCAGTGATCAATATATATAGGATCCAACAGGGCTTTATTTGTTTTGAAAGGAAGAAAAAAGTTCTGTACACAGAAAACACGGACATCAAATGGACCCTATAATAATCAATGAGGCCCCTCTGCTTCACTTTGCCTAATGGATACAATGGATTGCTTATTCTTGTTGCCTGTTCCTAAAACAGAATACATAAATTGAATGTACAAGCGGACATGTGAACAGAGCCTTAGAGATTAGGGTCTGAGTATAGAGCTTTACTACACGAGCAAAGAGAGAATCAGGGGGATTACGGCAATGACACTCGGCTCAAACTCTGATCAGAGTTTGAGCCAAGTGTCATCCACTGTGATCAGATTCTCTCGAATGAAAGGATTGTATCATAGATGCAGAGGAGATGAAGAACTTAATTTCTCCATCTTCTCCATTGTTGGACTGCTGATGACATTTCAGTGCAGTCCGATGTTTTGCATGCACCCACAAACTTGATTGGGTGTGCACCATCCAATATACGCTGCCACGCCCAGCATGCTGTGTTTTTTTTCTCTTGCTGATTCAGCATTAGAAAAAAATCACTGATTGGCACAGTCCATATTATAACATTGATTCGAGGCCTATCCAATAAACTATTGGATAGCTCTTGTCCATGTGATATGCTTGTGTGAGAGAGACTTAACAGCTACTCCTGCATCCAATATACTGTAGCTTTTTCCCTTTAGGCCATCCATTCATCTTATATGTCAATGTATATAGCATAATATAATAAAAGATCCTACTTACATGTCAATAGTGGAGTCTGGTAGACACCAATTAGATCAATATGGACACAATGTTTTTCCGTAGTCTGAATTTTGATCAGGTTGTGAGTGCTCAGCATTCGGATCTGGTCACTAATTGTCTAATGCCTTACGAAAACAACCTATCCCAATATATATTTTGCCAAGAGCCATACTAACAGACCCGACTCACTGAACTGTTTGGAGAAAGATGCCATGTTGCGAAAGTTACGAAAGGTTAACTTGCACCCAGCAGGAGCAGAATTATTTTTTAATGTGATCAATTTATTATGCCATAAAAGTTAATGAGTTTATACTGAAAGATGCCAAACCTCCTTTTATGTTATAATAGGGGTTTAGTACTTGTGCAGGAGCTCCACAATGCCTCATTAACCTCCCCCTGTGTCACAAGTTGGAAGGAAGGGAGGGGACCCTGTCTACAACCATAATGAAAGATGGATACACTTTCTCATCTTCGTACCCTAAAGCAATTTGGGATTTGCAGCCCAATAATCTTAAAAAAAAATGAGTTCAAATGCAAACTTTAGATTCTGTAGAATACAAATGTGTCTGCCATTTACAAGTACAAATCAGACATATAAATGAAGATAGTGATGAGGCCAGAGCTGTGGGGGGTACTCGGTCACCGGGTCTGCTGAATAGGGAGTCACAAGTGGACGGTATCCCGGTGCCGTGCCCTGGGGATCATTTGAAGGGGGATGAAGGGATTATTTACAGGGGAACGTGACGCCACCTGTAGGGTCTGGTAAGGTGGTACCAGCGCTGCCAGCCGGCCTCTGAGGTGATGGAGGGGGCAGCAAAGTGTGGTATAGCTCCCCACAGGTGGAGCTTTACCTCAGGGCAGCAATAAGGGAAGATGGTGAGGGAGGGCAGCGAAGGAGGATGATGGTGGATTATAGCTGATAAACAGTCACACATACACACAGGGTTAGTTGTTCCGGTACCTTTTTACTGAGGTAACATAACAGGTACAGTCTTGAGTATTAACCGGGTCCCTGGTACAATTTAGGATCAACTCCTTGGAAGGATATGAGGCCTCCTTTATTTCTATTCTCTGCCTTGAGGGATGAGTCTCTCCTGAGTTTGGACTCTCCAATCCTCTGATGTCTAAAACTAACAATCAGGCCCTTCTGCGGGAACCCGGTTTATCCTGTGGCCCCTGGTCCTCTGTTTGGTTAGTTTTTAATATTTCCTCTATCTTCCTTCAGGGCTAAACTTCACCTGAAACTGCTGGGTTTTTTTACTGTGGCTCTGTAAGCCCACAGCATCGGACTCCAGTGTCCGTTTGTTCCTAAGGGGAATATATTTTGGGTCCCTCTTCTTATTCCCTACCTCTTCTCCTTGCCTCCGGCCCCTTCCCTGGGGTGTGAACAGCCGACAATTGTCCCTTTTGGTCCTGGTATTTCTCTTTTTCAGAGACCAGCAGCTCAGCCTCCTTCTCCCTTCCTCTCCTCACACGAACTCCTCCCTAGCAACCGTCTCCTAGGACCAACTGTCTCCTCCTCTCAGCCTGGATCTCCCAGGGGAACTGACTTAATGCAGCCAGTAGAGCTCCCCCTTCAGGTCTGGAGTGGAAAGTGTTGTGTGCTGAACAAACCAAAGTGTCAATCCTTCCTTGTACCAGTGTAACCTGTGGCAATCCCCCGCAGGGGTGCCACATTCCCCCCTAGTTAAACTCAGTCCTCCGGGACTGAAACATTTTTCATAAACATAACAGGTTATAACTATTTACATTTGATTATTGAACAGAGTCTTAAAAATGAAAAATTTACAAAAACCAAGGAAAAATAAGAAAACAGGTTACCAGTCCATACAGCGCTAGTCCATCCGCTGCAGGCTGTTTAGGGGATGTTGAAACAGGGATTTGCCACTACCAGTCCTGTGGCTATGGTCCATTTTAAAAATAAGAAAAAAGGGAAAGTTCAAGAGTCCAACAGGTTAAGTCTTTTAGGAATTAAAAATCATAACTATATACAATACGGATGTATCTGCTTAGGAGGCCTGGCTTCACTTATACCACCCCCAGGCACTTTCTTTTCCTAACTTGATGTGCATGGGGGCCAGTCCAGTTCCTCCACCCTTCTATACACTACCATTAATAACATATTTTCATTCTGAACATATTTACATTTTAAACATTTTCACATTTTCCCACATTTTATCACCTACTCTCTGTATCTAAGTGGTGGCTGACCAAAGTTACTACGGGTTGACCTGCGTAGCACTGGTGTGTTACTAATGTCTGTACCTGATGCAGTGTATGCTCTCTCTCTCAGTCTATCAGATCTACGTGTTGTTGTAATACCGTAGTATTGGCGTAGTCTCTCTAGTGGACTGGCAGATTCACCGATTGCAGGGATCTCTGGTTCCGGTACAACGGGTGGTTCTTGTATTCTTGGTACTTCTACTGCTGATGGAAACGTTAAAGTTGGGATTAGATATGTACCTTCTATTTGAGGCCAATCTGCTGGTAACTCTCCAATAATTGTCTGGACTGTCTTTGGCTTCTCTTGCTCTTCTAGCTTTGGACAAGGTACATCTTCCTCTGGTTGAAGCTGTTGAGGGCACTTTTTCAAATGATCTCTGGACACTGTTGCTGTAGTTTCACCATGATCCTTACTGATTAAACAGGTTTTCTGGTTATCAAAATTGGATGGTAATACAGTGTATGGTTCTTTTTCCCACTGATCATCTAGTTTGTGCATTCTCCTTTTTCTTCTCAAAACCAATTCACCTGGTGTTAAGGGCGTTCCTTGTGCACTCTTGTTGAAGTTGGTTTCTTGTCTTCCTCTTGATCTTTCCAAACTTCTCTCAACGCATTCTTGGATTTTCTGGTATTGTTCCTTCCTTCTACTATCCCAATCTGTATCTGTAGTATCTGCTTCAGGAACTACTATGCCTATCTCAAAGTCTGCTGGCAATTTTCCTGGTCTTGCTCTCATGAGGTATGCAGGGGTGCAATTTGTTGAACTTACTGGGATGTTGTTGTAAATGTCAATTAGATCTGGTAACTTTTCTGGCCACTGGTTGCGTTCTTCTAAGGGCAGAGTTTTTAACATTTCAATTACCACGTGATTCATCTTTTCGCACATTCCATTTGTTTGAGGATGGTAAGACGTGGTGCGTATTTTCTTGCATCCGTAAAGGCGACAGAACTCTTGAAATATTTCAGCTTCAAAGGCAGGTCCTTGGTCTGTCAATACCTGGTCTGGATAGCCATGAGGTCTGCAGAAATAAGCTTGAAATGTTCTTGCTGCTGTCTCAGCTGTTAAATCTTTTACTGGAGCTACCACAAGGAATCTGGAATAGTGGTCTACCATGGTAAGAGCATAGCTGTAACCTGATTTACTGGGTGTAAGTTTGACATGATCTATGGCTACCAGTTCTAATGGTTCTTTGGTGATGATAGGTTTGAGGGGTGCTTTCTGGCTGTTACGGTCTTTTCTTCTTAATGAACATGGTCCACAATTTTTACACCATCTCTCTATGGAGGCTCTCATGCTGATCCAATAAAATCTTTCACGTAACAGTATTTCTAATTTTCTCCATCCAAAGTGTCCCGATTCATTGTGATACGCTTGCAATACCATTTGAACATCTCTCTTTGGAACCACAACTTGCCATACCATTTCATGTGTTCTTGGGTTGATATACCGCCTGCACAATTGACCTTGATAGATGAATAATCGACTTCTTTCTTTCCACAAATGTTGAGCTTCTAGTGGAACATTCTTTTCAAGTTTGGAACCTGGTTGAGTTATTAACTTCTTTACAAGACTTACTGCTGGATCACTGTCTTGAGTCTCTTTCCATCCATAGTGAGGCAACGGGTTTAGTTCAACAGTCTGACGATTTTGGTAGACTCGATCTTCAGCGATTTGCCATTTTCTACTTTTATGGAAAGCTGGGAGTTCTATTTCCTCTAAGTCATCTTCTTCTTCACTTCCTTGTGGATGTACTTGAGGATTTCTAGAAAGGGCATCTGCATTGGCGTTATTGCGGCCTGCTCGATATTTGATAGTAAAGTCATAATTCGACAGTCGAGCCATCCAACGTTGCTCCAATGCTCCAAGTCTTGCGGTATCCAGATGTGTTAACGGGTTATTATCTGTGAAGACAGTGAACTTTGAAGCTGCGAGGTAATGCTTGAACCTTTCTGTTACCGCCCAGACCAAGGCCAGGAACTCCAACTTAAAGGAACTGTAATTTTCTGGGTTCCTCTCAGTGGGTCGAAGTTTTCTGCTAGCGTAGGCAATTACTCGTTCTTTACCATCTTGCACCTGAGAAAGGACTGCTCCCAGGCCTACATTGCTTGCGTCGGTGTAAAGGACGAATGGTAGGTTATAATCGGGGTAAGCCAGGATTTCCTCACCGGTTAGAGCCTGCTTCATCTGTTGGAAGGAATTTTCTTGTTCCTCTCCCCATTCTAATGGTGACTCTGGAAATCTTCTCTTCTTAGATTGGCCTATCAGAAGATCTTGTATGGGCGCAGCCATCTTTGTGTAGCCCTTAATGAATCTTCTATAGTATCCAACCAGACCTAAGAACTGACGTACCTCGGTGATGGTCGTTGGTCTTTGCCAATCCTGGATTGCTGTTACCTTTTCCGGATCTGGTGCTACTCCATCTGCGCTGACCACGTGTCCCAGGTATTGGACTTTAGGTTTCAGCAGGTGACATTTAGATGGTTTGAGTTTCATTCCGTACTTTGCTAAAGCCTCAAATACCTCCGCCAGGTGTTTCAGGTGTTCTTCGTAGGTTCTAGAGAACACGATGACATCGTCCAGGTATAAGAGCACCGTTTCGAAGTTTCGATGTCCCAGGCAACTTTCCATGATTCTCTGAAACGTTCCTGGTGCATTGCAAACCCGAATGGCATACTATTGAATTCACATAGTCCCATTGGCGTTGTGAATGCAGTCTTCTCCCGGTCTTCTTCTGCAACGGAGACCTGCCAGTACCCACTAGTGAGATCTAATGTGGAGAAATAGTTAGCAGTCTTTAATGCAGCAAGAGACTCCTCTATTCGGGGTAATGGGTAAGCATCTTTGTGAGTGATTTTATTGACTTCCCGGTAATCCACACACATCCTCATTGTGCCATCCTTCTTCCTGACTAGGACTAAAGGGGCTGCCCAGGGACTACTACTATCTCTTATAACCCCGGCCTCCTTCATGTCCCTCAGCATTTCTTTGGCATGTTGGTAGTGACCTGGTGGAATGGGTCTGTGTCTCAACTTGATTGGTGGATGATTTCCTGTGGGTATGTGATGCTGTACCCCTTTAATCCTCCAAAATCTAATGGATGTTTGCTGAATATCTGCTCAAACTCTTGCACTACCCGGTACACTCCATGCTTCAGGTGAGAAGGGGTGGCATCAGTTCCTACATGCAACTGCTGACACCACTCCTCCTGCTGTCCTTTAGAGTTACTATCCTCCGCCGGACTAGGCGAGGAAACAGGTTCTACTGCCTGTATGTTGTTGTTACAAACAGTATACAGCTTTGCTACGGTAGCATACCGGGGTAACTTTGCTTCTTCTGCCCCACAATTTAGCACACGGATTGGTACTCGTCCCTTGCGTACATCCACCACCCCTCTGGCTGTCAGTAGTGTAGGTCTGTGCTCTGAAAATACCGGCTCTACAACTGCCTGGTATTCCTGTCCTCTACAACCTATCGCTGCTCGACACCATATCATCATTTCACTATTTGGTGGTATTACAATAGGAACCGAGTCTATTACCCGCACACTGCCAATTTCTCCCCCAGACAGATTTACCTGTTGCTTGTGGATGAGGGCTCGGATCTCTCGTTGGATAACTCTTGTCCGCCCATAACCAGCAGTTTGAGAAATCTGTCGGAGTAAAAACAACACTTCTCCAAAGCAGTTTTCAATAACATTTGTACCAATAACCATGTAAGGGCATTTTTCATTAGGATTATCTTCAACTACAAATAACCCTTGACCTTTCAACTCCTCCCTCCCCAACTTTATTGTAGCTGCTCTATACCCCACCTGTTTCTGTGGTTGGCCATTAGCTGCAATAATATAAAAATTGGGGTTTGGGGGTTCAAGATCATCATCAGACCAATACTGCTTATAAAGGATATGCGGGATCGTAGTAACCTGCGACCCGGTGTCCAATAGGGCCGACATGGGAATTCCTTCTAGTGTAATGTTGAGGTACGGACGGCCTCCCACATACCGCTTACACCAGTCTTTTGGGCCCAGTTGCTCTACTCCTGGGGTTTGGCCCTCGGACCCAGGAATCTCGTGTTTAAAGGGCATCTTCTTGCAAAGTGTCCTGGTTTGTTGCATCGCAGGCAGATGGGTTGTCCTGAAGAATCTGTGTAATCCCAGGGTCTGCGTTGGAATGGTGCGTTGGTCCCCTGCGCGGGCGACCTGGTTCTGCGTTGGAATGGTACGTTGGTCCCCTGCCCGGGCGACCTGGTTCTGCGTTGGAATGGTACGTTGGTCCCCTCCGCGGGCGACTGGGCTTTCCTTTGCATCCATGGGACATCCTCAGGGCTATCAGCTAGTTGAATTTTACTTGGTGGTGGTACCCCAGGCATATTTTGCAAGAGCTTTAGTACGTAGTCCATGTTTTTAGTTAACTGCAGCACCTGGTTTTGCATGTTATCATTTGCTACAGCTTGACTCTCTGCTTTTGCAGGTTCTGCAGGAATAGGTTTAAAGTCTATGGAAGAAGCATTAGTCTGCCATGATTGGTTGGCAGGTTCTGCAGGTGCTGGATCTCTTAGCACAGTTATAGCACGATCTTTTAAGTCACTAAAACTCACTGTTGGGTGATCCAATACCCACATATGCACTTGTTGGCGGTGATAGTCTGATCTTAATCCTTCTGTAAACTGCTCAGCAAGCATTTTATCCTCTTCCAATACACTGGCCGGGTCTATCTGTTTCAAGGACCGGAGTGCTCTTTGTAAACGGAGGGCATAGTCTCTGATGGTATCCTGCGATCTCTGCTTACACTGATAAAACAGCATCCTCAATTCAGACTGTGTGCGCTTCTCAAACACCGATTTTAGCTTATCAAACACTTTGGCAGCAGAGTCCCTGTCAGCATCTCTCCAGGACTCAGCCTCCAGCTCCGCTGCGCCTATTAATTGTCCCAGCACAACGGTAGCCTGTTGCTTCTGTGTCATAGCATACATGTCCAGCATTGCACACATCTTATGCTTAAATGTTGCTAACGTACCAGGTTTACCTTCATATGTTGGTAACCACTTGGCACCCGGTACATACGGCATGGTTATAGGCATTATTTGGGCTGCTGCTTCAGGTACTGCGTTCTCGCCATTTCCCCTGTCAGGGACCCGCACATCATCCGTGTCACTCATGGTGAGGCCCCCCTAGTTAATGGATGCCAACCTGTAAGATGAAAACTGGTTTCTCCAGCTGTCGGCGGCTCTGTAGATAGAGCGGGCACCTCAGGTCTCTCTCTAACAGGGAGCTGCGCTTTCTTCAATCTCTCCGGCAGAGTGGAAGGGGGCGGGGCTTATCTTCCCGCTCTTTCTCCTGCTGTGACGCAGTTGTAATTTCTGAGGCGATGTAATGGCGGCCGCACAAACAGTCAATTAAATAAAGTCTTAAGGCGCACTTCACCTGGTAAATACCAGGCTGGTTTGGATCCTGTTCGTGACGCCAGAAAATGATGAGGCCAGAGCTGTGGGGGGTACTCGGTCACCGGGTCTGCTGAATAGGGAGTCACAAGTGGACGGTATCCCGGTGCCGTGCCCTGGGGATCATTTGAAGGGGGATGAAGGGATTATTTACAGGGGAACGTGACGCCACCTGTAGGGTCTGGTAAGGTGGTACCAGCGCTGCCAGCCGGCCTCTGAGGTGATGGAGGGGGCAGCAAAGTGTGGTATAGCTCCCCACAGGTGGAGCTTTACCTCAGGGCAGCAATAAGGGAAGATGGTGAGGGAGGGCAGCGAAGGAGGATGATGGTGGATTATAGCTGATAAACAGTCACACATACACACAGGGTTAGTTGTTCCGGTACCTTTTTACTGAGGTAACATAACAGGTACAGTCTTGAGTATTAACCGGGTCCCTGGTACAATTTAGGATCAACTCCTTGGAAGGATATGAGGCCTCCTTTATTTCTATTCTCTGCCTTGAGGGATGAGTCTCTCCTGAGTTTGGACTCTCCAATCCTCTGATGTCTAAAACTAACAATCAGGCCCTTCTGCGGGAACCCGGTTTATCCTGTGGCCCCTGGTCCTCTGTTTGGTTAGTTTTTAATATTTCCTCTATCTTCCTTCAGGGCTAAACTTCACCTGAAACTGCTGGGTTTTTTTACTGTGGCTCTGTAAGCCCACAGCATCGGACTCCAGTGTCCGTTTGTTCCTAAGGGGAATATATTTTGGGTCCCTCTTCTTATTCCCTACCTCTTCTCCTTGCCTCCGGCCCCTTCCCTGGGGTGTGAACAGCCGACAATTGTCCCTTTTGGTCCTGGTATTTCTCTTTTTCAGAGACCAGCAGCTCAGCCTCCTTCTCCCTTCCTCTCCTCACACGAACTCCTCCCTAGCAACCGTCTCCTAGGACCAACTGTCTCCTCCTCTCAGCCTGGATCTCCCAGGGGAACTGACTTAATGCAGCCAGTAGAGCTCCCCCTTCAGGTCTGGAGTGGAAAGTGTTGTGTGCTGAACAAACCAAAGTGTCAATCCTTCCTTGTACCAGTGTAACCTGTGGCAATCCCCCGCAGGGGTGCCACAATAGCGTGAGTGAAAAGCAGCTGTCAGACACACTGCCGAAACCCAAAAAATGGAAGTCAGAAGTACTGATGTAAAATATTTTGTACAGAGGAGAACCTACTCTTATTTGTAGCATACTGTTTTATACAAGCAACCTGACCTATTTCATTCTTTTGGATCCAACAGATATGCCTATTTTGGATAATGCCCTGTTCTAGATGTCCATGCAGTCTCTAATAGGCCTGTAAACTATTATGTAAATAACCACTAGCCTGTAACAACCATGGAGATCAGGGAACATTTTTTCTTTCTTAATTTTTATTATAACTTAATGCGATGTGATCTAATGCTGTTCGTCAACACTGAGCTGGCCTGATTTCTGTCACGAAGTCACAGAAGAAGGGGACGATCAGCAAGATGGCAATGACTGGCAAAGGTAATTGGGGTAGCTAGTCTGACCTATAGACTGGGGGTCTCTAGCTGACTCTGTTCCCAGAAGTACCTGTAAAGGTGAGGATGTCTGGGCCATCACCCTTGCCCCGATCCTGACCTGCCCTAGACTATCACCCCCTCACCTTCACCCACGAACTGGGATAAGAACAGCAACTGCCACCCTTGATAGAAATCTCCAAAAAATAGAGCTACAGGAAGGATTCAGCAAGAACTCAAGAGCAGATGGATGGTTACTTAAGAGCAGATGGATGGTTGTGTAAAACTTACAGCAGGTCTCGCACTCTTAGTAGTTGTGGTAGTAGTGTTAAATTTACATCTTTACAGGGGTTTTCACTACTCACTCTGTAATACACTATAAAATTAATTATGACAAAACTTTAAATCTAAAAAGATGTGATGAAAAGTAGCTGTCATGCTATAAATATATAATATTTTATACCAGATGTAAATATCGCTGTTCTCGCCAAGTACCACAATTCTGGATGACATTCATAGCTTGGAGATAGTGGTGCTCAATGGTTCTGGTCAACCTCCAACAATAGCAAAAGAACCATGGCAGTCACATAGATATGCCATTAAGTTTCAAGTTTTATTGATAAATGAGCAAACGGAAAAAGTAAGGACAGACATTTTTATTATTCCATTTGTTGATTTATCAATAAAATAATCAATGACAAATCCCTGTGACTACCGTGGTTCTTCTACCGTTTTCAGCCAAGTGGACTTTGTCCTTAACTCTTCTTGAGCACTATGCTAAAAAGAATACATCTTTATACAGAGAAGCGGCCATATATCTGGAACAAAGAGGTGAATGAAGAAAAATAAAACTAGGCCAAATTCAGAAAATGGCGACATTTACACCATGTCAAACAGTTACCTATATACGACAAGTGATTAAGGCTGCCTTCACATTAGCGTTTGTGTCTGCATGCTGATGGCATGCAGACACAAACGCAGTCAAAAGCGCTGTCATTTTGATGTGTCCGCAGCGGAGAATGTCCGCCTGCGGACACATCACTGTGCAGGCTGGCCAGCCAATCGGCGCTGTCCGGGGGCGGAGATCAGCGCCGGAGATCTCCTCCCCGCCGCTGGTAAGCTCCGGGACGTGTCGGCGGGGAGAAACAGCTGATGTGACAGCTGTTTGAATCTCCCGCGCCGACACCGAGAGGAGATGTCGGCGCGGGAAGATTCAAACAGCTGTCACATCAGCTGTTTCTCCCCGCCGACATCGCTAGGGTATTACCGGCGGCAGGGAAGAAGAGATCAGCAGAGGCTCAGCTGATCTCCCGGTGGCCGTCGGTGATCTCCTGTGACATCACTGCCAGCCACCGGGAGATTTTTCAATGGGTCCGCAGCGTTCTCCTGCGCTGTCAAGCGCAGAACACTGCAGACCCATTGACTACAATGCATGTTTTGTGCGCTTGGGGAAGCTTGCTGATTTTCCAAGGTCCCCGAGCGCACAAAAAATGCAACATGCTGCGTCCCGGGAGCGGACGCTGGACCCTGGAAGGAGCAGATATCGTCCGCATCTGCACCCGTACGCAGCAAATGCTGCCAAACACAGGCACTATGCGTTCCTATGTTAAACATAGGAACGCAGTGCGCATGCGTTTGACTGCGTATGGGAACGCAGCATAAGCTGCGTTCACATACGCTAATGTGAAGGCACCCTTACCGTCCAAAGTACAACTGTAGTAGGAATTAAAAATTGATCACATCACAGTACGTATAGTGTGCCCATTATGGTATAATACAGCAGTCCAACGTTTCTTTGACTTCTACCAGGAAATGAAATCTTCTTCCGCTGATACAACACCCGCTGCATTACACCTGTGTCAGGCATAACTTGGCACCAGTCACAAGCCAATGGGATCCCTCACTGCTTCATTATAGATCACATGAAATGTTCTAATGCAGGAACAGTTGCAAAAAGTCATTGTCATTTTCTTCCTATGCGTAAATCAGTGTAGATGGTCTAATCAATCTCCAAACACCTGATTAGATCTGCTTGCAGCTTTCTGGCATTCTTGAAAGGCAATCAAGTCGCATTATGAAGGCATCCAGACATCTTTGTCATTTTGTTAATTATATTATGAGCACAGCACAGGGGACGAAAGATGAGTCATGGAAATGCTCTGATCTCCTCACAGTTTACTGCTCCATTCAGTAACTCAGGAAACGTGTTGCTAATAAAATGGAAATGTTCATATGTAAGTGGGTCCTCCCCTAGTGGATATGGATTAGTAAAATCCTTCGATAACTAAGCTAATATTACTAAACTTAGATGTGTCTGTCCAGAATCAGTTAATACGACTGTTTATGTTTGTCATGGGGTGGTATAACAGATAAGGAATCCAGAGGCAAGATGGTAAGGTGGGCAAGGGCATTCAGAGGAGCTAGTCTGGCCCTAGACTTAGGATTCCTGACTAGCTCTGTTCCCGAAGGTACCTCTGAAGATGAGGAGGTTCGGGCCACCTCCCCAGCCTTTCGCTCCTGATTAAGCCTAGGCTAAGAGTCCCTACCTCCACCTATGGACCGGGAAAACAGCTCCAATAAAAGTGAACAGCAGCAGCTCCAGCAAACATGTCTGCACAGCACGGACCTAGAAGGGGAATTAACTATTTCTGAGACACCTAATGGAGGGAAGTGGAGCTATTTTAAGGCTGGGGGAGTGGAGATCTGAAACTAAGACACACCCCTCCACCTAAATGCTATGACTCACCCTTCCACCTGCAGAGCTGCACACAACAGACTAAGAAAAAATATACAGATATAATCACAGCACCAGCACTCATGGACTGCAAAGTAGTCAACACAGGACAGTGTTCTTGTACAATTAGTAGCCTACTATATTGTTAAGCGCATATTCACACATAGTGGAAGTGTGACGTATGGTTATAAACAGTATCGTAAATGCTGCATGAGAATGCGTTTAGCTATGCTGGGTGTGTCTGCTTTTATTATGGCTAGGGTCAAATAAGCGTATGTACTCCCATCTGATAAAACTGATAACATTCTAAACAGAGTATAAGCTGAATGTGATCTGATTTTCTCGAATGAGGAGAGAAACATTTCTCCATTCTGACAAGTCCAGAAGTATCGGACTGCACTTGGATGTCATTTGAATGCAGCGCGATGGTCTGAAATGGTCTCCTCAAGATGAAATATAATGGAAACATCTACATGGAGATAGGCTGGGGTCACAGTTGACATGAGTTTTTTTTAGTGATTTAACAAAACTCATGCGTTTTTTCATGTCAGCATGAGTTTTTTAAGGTGTCTGATGGCTCCCTGCGTTTTTGGCTGCATTTTTAAATCTGCACCAAAAAATAGTGCATGTACTATTTTTTGGTGCGTTTTTATAACATGGGCCTCTATGGAAAACGCATGCAAAAACGCATGTACAATTAGTACCTTTTAGTGCCATTCAAAAATGCATGCGTTTTCCATAGGAGCCCATGTTAAAAAAACGCATGCGTTTTCTAAAACGCTTGCGTTTTTTTTAACATGGGCTCCTATGGAAAACGCATGTGTTTTTGGATGGCACTAATTGTACATGCGTTTGTGCATGCGTTTCCCATAAGGCCCCATATTAAAAAACGCATGCGTTTTTGGAAATGCACCAAAAACGCATTGTACAGTCACACATGCGTTTTTGCTATTAGGGCATGCGTTTTTTAACATGGGGGCCTATGGGTGCGTTTTTTACATGCGTTTTTGAAAACGCAGGTCTCCAAAAACGCTTGTGAAAAATGCAACTGTGACCCCAGCCGTACTCAGGCTTTTAGCAAATCGCTGGTGACTAGTTATTAGGGCGTGTAAGCTTTTTGTTGAAGAGTGATCAAAGATGTAAGTATGGCTATGTTCACACACAATTTGCGTTTTTTTTAGCACTCCTAAAAGCACTTGTGTTTTTTTAAGAGTGCCAAAAAATGTGCCCTGTGTGTGTGAAAGCTTTCAAAACGTTTTTGGACTTAGTCATTTTTTCACCAAAAACGCAGGCAAAAACGCAAGCGTTAACGCAGGGTGCATAAATGTGCCTTTTAAAAACGCATGTGTTTCCCATAGGGTCCCCATGTTAAAAAAACGCATGTGCGTTTTTTCAAAAACGCATGCGTTTTTTTAACATGGGCCCCTATGGGAAACGCATGCGTTTTTGAATGGCACTAAAAGGTACTAATGTACCATGCGTTTTTGCATGCGTTTCCCATAGGGCCCCATGTTAAAAAAACGCATGCGTTTTTGGAAAAACGCACATGCGTTTTTTTACAGCACCCAAAAACGCTGCATGCAGCGTTTTTTGGACTAGGGGTAAAAAACGCAAATGGAGCTGAAAAACGCAGCTACACTCAAATGTACCCTGCGTTAACGCACCTGCGTTTTTTTTAACAGCCCAAAAACGCAGAGATGGTCAAAAAAACGCATGTGTGTGAACATGGCCTATGAGAATCGATTAATGAAGCAGGAGGATTGTAAGGTTTGTTGGTGTCTAATGTAAATAAAGGGGAGCACATTCGGCAAAGGTTATGTAGTAGCCAATGAGGATTAGATCGAGGGAAAGTTAGATAGAATGGACTAGGCTAAACTTCCACTTTTGCTGAGTGCTTACATACAGTGTGACCACTTGATGCTATCTAACCTAAAGAAACAATTGTACACCTATAGGTATATACAAATACAGTTAGGCTGGGGTCACAGTTGACATGAGTTTTTTTTAGTGATTTAACAAAACTCATGCATTTTTTCATGTCAGCATGAGTTTTTTAAGGTGTCTGATGGCACCCTGCGTTTTTGGCTGCGTTTTTAAATCTGCACCAAAAAATAGTGCATGTACTATTTTTTGGTGCGTTTTTATAAACATGGGCCCCTATGGAAAACTCATGCAAAAACGCATGTACAATTAGTACCATTTAGTGCCATTCAAAAATGCATGCGTTTTCCATAGGAGCCCATGTTAAAAAAACGCATGCGTTTTCTAAAACGCTTGCGTTTTTTTAACATGGGCTCCTATGGAAAATGCATGCGTTTTTGAATGGCACTAAATGGTACTAATTGTACATGCGTTTTTGCATGCGTTTCCCATAAGGCCCCATATTAAAAAACACATGCGTCTTTGGAAATGCACCAAAAACGCATGGTACCGTCACACATGCGTTTTTGCTATTAGGGCATGCGTTTTTTAACATGGGGGCCTATGAGTGCGTTTTTACATGCGTTTTTGAAAACGCAGGTCTCCAAAAACGCTTGTAAAAAATGCTACTGTGACCCTAGCCTTACATAGTACCGTATATATATTTTCATTATATAGGTGCTTGGCACTCCCTTGGTATGGACAAGTAGTTCAGTGCAACTTCTCACCTACTTGCTTTCCATCTATGTTTGCCTCCTCTTTCTTCATTAACACCTTTCACTGCAGAGAAGCCATGGTGGAGATGGTAAATATGCGGGTGGGATGGTTAGCGCCAAGAGTACATCGAGCAAGTATGCTTGGTTTGAATAGTCATTTTGTTCTAACATGGGCTTGATGTGACATCATCGTTGTGGAGTGAGGCCCATGATGTCATGCCAGGCTGGCTAATCAAAAGACAAGCCGCAGATGCTGGTAGGCAGGAGGCCATTCTCAGGGCTCCCGTCCAGTGACCTGACTTTACTGACACGGCCAATTAACGAATCAATTCACACCAACTCAATAAAATAGGTCCGGAAAGGCAGCCAGTATTCTGAATCCTGCAGCCCCATAGTCTATACAGCTTTCTTTAAAGTCAGTATACAATTTAATATATACTTTTTGTAAGCATGAAGGCATAATCATTATTGGATACTGAAAAAAAGCCTCAGAAATGAGAAAATGCAGTAATGTGTTTATTGCCGTCTTCTAAGAAGAAAAATAAAAAACTGAATCGGGAAGAACAATACGTTTCCTTGGGTTATTTCATATAAAGTCACATAAAATCATTTTATTGATTTCAGGTCTTGAATTTCCTAAAGTTCCTATTTGAAAAGAACATTACTCTGAAGAAACGTGTAGATTCATTATTCACTGGGAGATCATTAAATGCTCAATTAGTTCCTATTAAGTTCTCTACTGAGTTTAAGCCATTCTCTCTCCTTTTCTTCATTAGAATATTAAAGACATTTTTGGTATTTTGTCTTGACCCATTAAAGAGAAGCTCTGCCTTGTGGCTACTTTAAAGACCATTTTAAGTCGATGGTTGATAAAAACATTTTTCTGTAATGCACTGGGTTATACAACAAGACAATAAAATATACAGTTAGGTCCAAATATATTTGGCCAGTGACCGATGGGTTTTGCATTCCAATGAAACAACTGCGATGTAATTTCCATATACACTTTCATGTTTAATTATAAGGGTTGAACAAAAATATCCTGTGAAACGTTTGGGAGTTGAAACCATTTTTCTACAAAGCCACCTCATCACAGGAGCTCAAAAGTAATTGGACAAATTTACTTTACCATAAATAAAATGTTCATTTTTAATACTTTGCAGAAAATCCTTTGCAGCCAATGACTGCCTGAAGTCTGGAAGCCATGAATGCCACCAACCACTGGGTTTCCTCCTATGTGATGCTTTGCCGCAGCGACTTCAGATGTTACTTGTTTGTGGGTTTTTCTGCCTTACGTTTTGTCAGTCAGTTTTGCTGTATTTGGTTGAATCTAAGCAGAAGGTATCACCCTGGAAAATGTTCTTGGGTGGATGTTGTGAAAGGGTTTTCTTCACCATGGAAAGGATTCTGCAATCATCCACCATTAAGGAAGTATTGCGGCTTGCGTAGATTGTTTACTGTGCGGTGCAAAGGAGCCTCTCCTACCAGAATTGAAGGTGCTAAAATGCAATGATGATCTACACATCTTCCAGGTATTGCCCACCTGCAGTCGAGGGTGGTGGCATCACAGGAAGAGTTCTCACCAGTGGTGTAACTTGAAGCTCATGGGCCCCAATGCAAAGCTCCAATGGGGCCCCCAATTATTACAAGTCTTTAATAGCATTGATAATATTATATAGGCCTAAGGGACTTTTGGGACCCCCTAGGTTCCAGGGCCCAGGTGAAATCACAACCCCTGCACCTGTTGTAGAAACACCCCTTCTACCTAGCTATCTCTAAGGGTACCTTTACACGCCGCTACTGGATGGTGGCTACAACCAGCTACTTCACGTGCACGAGCATGCACAAACGGTTGCAAAGGGTACCCGCACCACCTTTACACGCCGCAACACGGTGCGCTACAGTAGGTTACATCTATCTCTAGATACACCGCCGGGTGTCTCAAGTTACCTTCTGCCGAGCACCTTACCTCATTTACACACCGCTACAACAAGCTTATATGGGCGGACCTGGTGCAGCAGGTACAACACATAGGCGTGCCACAATTGTGGATTACGAGACGCTCGTAAGCTGATAGGACAATGCAATAACATCATGATTGGCCAGGCAGCACAGGAGGCTGAATAATACATGACGCTCGAGCAATTGTGTAGTGTGACTGGTCAGCTCCTTAAATATGCCTCCCTATGCAGCGACTACCAATCGTTATGCAGGAGTTTCCTCCAATGATCGTTGATGGGGCGCGGTAACCCGGAGCCTGTGTCACGCCCCAGCTACATACCAGGTACATAGGCTGGTGTCCAGACACCCCTTCTGTTGCTTCTTTACACGCCGATACAGGTCGCTACAATCGCCTGGGTAGCCACCTGTTTCAGGGCAGTGCTCTGAAACAGGTGCCGCTACTGGCGGGTGGCTACAACCGTCTTCACACGCCGCTACCACGGGGTGAATTGCCGGTGCAAGATACATTTCTCGCATGTATCCGGTTGTAGCCACCCGCCAGTAGCGGCGTGTAAAGGTACCCTAATGGTTTGGAAAAAATATTATGGCTGCAGAGAATCAGTGGTTACATAACATTGCAAAAGAAAAAGAAGTGAGTAGCAGAGTAGGAGACATAGGCAGCAGTTCAAAAAAAGAACTGTGTCTAATAAGTAAGTATCTATTTTTTAATATTTGAGGACCACAACTTATTCATAAAATAAAATGTAGAAGTGGACAACCCTCAAAAGGCAATCCGTCAGCAGGTTTTTGCTATTTAATTTGAGAGTTGCATGAGGTAGGAGAAGAGAGCGTGTCTCTTTAATGTGCCACTTATTAGGTTGTGTGCTGTAGTTTCACTTCAATGTTAAATTTATCAGCAATAGATTATCACTGCAGGAGTAGTTGACATGTGCAAAGCATTCCAGCTAATCTTTGAAACCCCAGCTCAACCACCTCGAGCTAGGAGCTTGCTTACAATGTACAGTACTATGTACACAGAAAGCTTTCAGTTAGTGGTGTAGGTTAAGGTTATACACAGCTCAGCATTCATAGCACTGCTACATCTGCAGCAAAGAAAACAAGGGTTCTATCAAAACTGCACCGAGCAGCCCAAGAAGTGATACATCGCTGGAATATGGGCCTTGGCCCCAACATTATGCTGCTAGATTACATAGCAATAACCTGCTGACAGATTCCCTTTAATGTAATTTAAATGTTAGCAAGAGATGTATTATCCAGTTACATAAAGTAAAATAATCACTTAGGCTGGTTTCACATCAAGATTTTTTGGCATCCGTGGCTGTCTGTTTGGGTTTGTTTTGGCCTCCCTGTATCCCTATGGGCACGGATGTGATCATATTGGTCCTTAAATGGCCTCCGATTGTCAGTTTTGTGATGGATCCGATTGTGTCAGATTTTTTCCCGTCCCCAAAATCGGGAGTCTGCTGCAATTTTGGTCAAATCAGACACAATCGGACAGGCACGGATCCAATGCTGTCCGCGGTAAATAACACGGGAATATATGGTCATCGGATCTGCTAAAAACTCGGATCGTTTCTCGGATCCGATTTAGTGCAGCACGATACTAAAATCAGATCCGTCACAAAATCGGATCGGACACATAAGTGTCTTCCGATCCGTTTCTGTCCGTTCCTGTCCGTGGGGTCCTGCAAAAATCAGGATCCACACGGACACACAAAAATCTTGATGTGAAACCAGCCTTAGAACCAAAAGACCAGGGATGGTATCTGTGAATCGTTCCAATTTGTAAAAATGTAATTAGAGTAATTGGGAATGATTTTAACTCTGCGTTAAGATCTAAAAATAATGATAGACAATAGGATGCATGATGGAAGCTGTCTAGGAACTCTCAGTATACAGTCTGCTCTGTGGGTAGGAGCCGGTGCTTGTATGTTGGCATATTGCCTACGGAATAAACAGAGGTAATGCTGTGCCTGCAGGAAGCCTCGCGTTCTTCCTACCCAGTCATTGCTCTTGGTTCAGAAATATAACATAAAATCCTCCGCCTGATTGTTGGTTTCAGTTGGGTGGTTTGCTTCCTTAGAATTTTTACACTCCCGCTGCAATACTCCCCCTGCTGCTAACAGGATGGGCTCCTGTAACGAGATGGAGCTGCCGGATGGGTTTTCTGAATCTGCAGCAGAATGTGTAAATAAATTGAAATGCTAATAATACAACAGCAGGATAAATTCGCTTCATGACCCGGGCGACCTCATCAGCATGAGCGCGTCCCATTGTGTCCCGTGGAGGCTCCGGCGAATGGGGGGAGGGGAAGAGAGGGAAAGAGGTTTCAGACATACACCCAGCTGAGGTCTGAAAGGGATGAGCTATAGATAGGTGACCTCATATTAACCATTGCCCAGACAGATTCTCAGCATCACTTCACTATTAATAGCCCAGGCAACTCCTACATTGGAGACTTAGAAGAAGAAAAGGAATCATTGGCGCGCATGGTGACCTGCATCCGGGTCTAAAACATCATGTACCGTCCTTGAGATCACAGGTAGCTTGAAGCTCCTTATCTTTCTCACACGCTACCATCTCGCTAGCGATATTGTAAGCGATCACGTGCACGCGCGATCGCCAACGATATCGCTCACATCGCTGGTGAGATGTCACACAGACAGACTCACCAGCGATGTGGAGCAGCGAGATCGCTGGTAACTATGGTACACATCGGGTTACTAGGCGCCGCGCATCGCTTAGTAACCCGACGTTTACCATAGATACCATCTCCCAGCATGAAGCATATCGTGAAATCGTTCATCGCTAGATCTGAGCTCCGGAGCTCAGATCTGCGATGTCACCATCAAGCGATTTTACATAGTAAAATCGCTTGATTACATGCAACGATGCCAAAACGATATCGCTTAAGCGATCCAAAAACAGATCGCTTAAACGATATCTGGCAAGAAATCGTAGCGTGTGACGGCCGCTTAAGGGCCTCTTGGGGATAATAATTCTGTCCTCTTATATGGCTTCCGGGCAACCTCCTACTATTTGGCCCCAGATCTTTTCTTACAGGAGAGAAGGATAAACCCTATTCATTTAATCTTTTTTTTACCTCCAACAAACTGGCTGTTTTAAGATTTGGGACCCTGGGTAGGTTATTGAAGCAGATATGAATGTAACAGAATGTTCAACCTGCACCATCACTCTGTACACCAAAGGACAATGAAATTGGAAATAGGGTATAGATCAAGACAAAAATCTCTGGTGCACAATGCTTCCAAAGGAACTTCCAATATAATTATCGTCATAATACACAATTACACCTGCTTTTCAGGTAGAAATGGGCCACCCTTACCTCTTGGGCCCCGATACGACAGCACAGGCTGCAACAATGATATCTCCTCCCCTGTTCAGGAGTGCATGTACTCTTTCTTGTCATATATCTGCTTTGAATATAATGCATCAAAGATAGAAAGAATGAGGCTGCACTCATTGGAGGTATTTCTTCATGCGCTATATTTCAACAAGGATTCAGGAGAGCATGTAGGAGGATGCAGGCTACAGATGGGACTACAGCTGTTTTGCACACAGGTATGCTTCAATGGGTCTTGTGGAGTGAACCCGTTGAAGCACACCTGTGTGTGTGAAACAGCCATAGTTCCATCTGTAGCTTGAGAAGTCCAACCTGGAGGACAGTTTGGACCTGTTGAAGTACACATGTGGACAAACCTGTATTAATCAACTAGCAACCACTACGTGGATTATCACTTTTCTACTTGACACAGAAAAGAATTTCCCATGGTAACAGGCATCACATCTGTGTACAGTGGGGGCCGGAAGACCAGCTCATTCAATAGCTAAGTCTGCTCTCTTCTGTGCCACACCAGATAAAAAGGCAGTGAAGGGGGCTGGCTTAAAAATATTGCATATTGTCCAAAACAGGATCAGAAATAGAAACTTTTCTTCTGAATCCAGGGAATAATACACAGCATTCTGGACGTTTACAGGAGTGGACCAGACATCACTTCTAAAATCTGCTAAGTTGGGCAAAACTAATATAAAGATAGGAAAATTAGGCTGGTTTCACACTACCATTTTTTGGAATCTGGGGGCATGCAGGAAAAGGCTGCATGCCCCTGAATTCCCCAGCGATGATGAAACTGGATGCACCGGCACCCCGTACAGAACCATCCGGTTGCATATTTGACAGGCATCCGGTGGGTGGTTCTGCGTGTGTGCACCGGGATCTGGAGTCCAGATGAATCCGTATCGCATAGACCCCATTCTTCCCTGGATCCGCGTGGATCTAGGGCGTCACATTTTTTTTCATGGAAGCCAACAAGATGCAGATTTTGTCTTCGCAAAAAAATCTGTGGACACCTTGATCCACCCGAATCCAGGGCAAACCTTATACAACTGGATGCACCTGCAAGCGTCTCCGGCCCCATTGAGAGTCAATGGGGCCGAAAACTGATGAGGGTGCATCCCCTTTACACGCAGCTACAGGTAACAGGTTTTCCACAGGTAACTTACTGGCTGCAGTGAAATCATGGAGACATGGTTCTATCTTGTTGCTGTGTACAAATGGAACTATGTCTCCATGATTTCACTGCAGCCAGTAAGTTACCTGTGGAAAACCTGTTACCTGTAGCTGCGTGTAAAGGGGCCATTAAGGATGAAACCGGTAGAAAATAGTTGAGATTTCTTACAATTATCTAATAAGAACGTTACACGGTGTGATTAACCAACGCTGAGAAATTGAAAATCTTGTACGTTTTATTTCCAAAATCACCCTAGATTAAAGGGGGTACTTGAGAAGAAGAAGTAAACGACAATGAAAGAAAAAGTAATTAATAGGAGATGAGGGCACAATTAGTTATGGCTTTTCTTCAACAATTAATGGTGATTAAGTCAAAACTAATACAAGCAAAAGCAAGCAAATTCATAAATGATCTAATTGTTTCTAGGATGAGGAATTTAATTACTATCAAATCTACAGTATAAAGGCTCCCATACATACTAAATAAAAGTTGGATGAACACGCCAATTTTGACGAGACCGACCAACTATCTGACGTGTAGTTGTACCTCCCAACTTTTGGAAATTAAACGTCCAGTCCTTATATATATTCTTTAATTTTAATAAATATTATAACTTATTAATATTTAACTAAGGCTGCTTTCACATCAGCGTTTTACACTGATCGCGGCAGTTGCGGTGAAAAAAACGCACACAAATTCATACAATGTCTATGGGGCTTGCGGCAGGTGCGGCAAGTGCTGTATCGGCACTTGCGGCAGGTGCGACCGTCAAAAAACCATGGCATACCGCGTTTTTTTCGCGGCCGCACCTGCCGCAAGTGCCGAAACCGCACGTGCCGCACACTTACCGCAAGCCCCATAGACAGTGTATGGGGCTTGCCGCAAGTGTGCCGCGATCGCGGCCGTTATGCGGTAATCGCAGCAGTTGTGTTTTTTTCACCGCAACTGCCGCGATCAGCGTAAAACGCTGATGTGAACTGACCCTTAGACAGCTTTAGTATTAGTAATTATCGAGACAGTGAACATAGCAGGGGTTAGATGTAGAGGGGATGGAGATGGGGAATATTTAAGGGTTGTGGCGGAAAGGGTGAATAGTAGTCCATCTTAGATGAGGGCAAAGTTTCGAAATTAGTGAATTTTAGTCATCATTGGAATATACTGGAAACGCACTGATCCCCGCTCCATACTAGAGTGGGCCAATATGTTGAATCTTATATATACCTTAGAATAATACATCTTTCAAAAAATTGATTAAATGGTGCAAAAAATTGAATAAACGGTACATATATTCAGTCCTTTTATTTTCAGGGAAAACATGGCTTCTCTCCCCAGAGAAACTACATGAGAACACTTTCAAGCCAAAAACTTGTGTATAGGGAAGTCGAAAAGCTGCCAGCAGTGAACGTGTATGGTGATTTAAGACAAGCAATACATGTATTAACTCACCAAATTCTTATTGGAGCAATGTAGCCTTAGAGTAAGTGTCCCCAACCTGTAGCTCGGGAGCCCCATGTGGCTTGCGGGCTTGTAATGTGTGGTTCGCAGCTGTCTTTACAGCAGGTCTCCAGATGGTGACTTTTGTGAGTAGCCCCACATAGAAGAGCACATCTGAATGGGGTATGGTAGGAACCCCTGGATTTTGGTATACCGCCTCAGTGTGATTTCTCTAGAAAAGCTAGGACTGTCATTATACTGGTAATGGGGGCTCTGGGTGTAATTACTGTGAGGGGATGCGAGGTGGAAGTGGCTCACAACCCTATTTCAGAGCTGAATATAGATCTCAAGGCCAGAAACCTTGGGGACCACTGCCTTAGAGGGTCAACATACGTAGAGGAACAACAGTCCTTCTGTCATCCAGATTAAAGGGATCCTGTCACCTACAGAACGCCTCATAAGCTACCAAAACATGTCTCTGCAGCATCCTATCACTAATCTCACACTCCTTTTGTCTCCTAAAATCATCCTGTGAAAATGCATAAAAACGTTTTAATACTTACTCATTAGGTATTATAATTAGCAGGGGCTATATTCTTTAGCCCTTAGGGTGTGTTGTTTTGCAGGCTCCAGGATCCACCCTCTGTCTGTTTGCTTTGCTTGTGCAGGTATTGCCCTACCCTTCTCTATCACTCACAGCATGCAAATCATTAGTCCTGCCTTCAGCTCCACATCACAGCAGCACAGACAGAGAGGGTGGATCATTCCGGCTGCAAAACAACACGCCCTAAGGGCTAAAGAATATAGCCCCTACTAATTATAGTCACTAATGAGTGAGTATAAAATCGTTTTATGCACTTTCACAGGATGCTTTTAGGAGACAAAAGGAGTGTGAGATTAGTGATAATATGCTGCAGGGACATATTTTGGTAACTTAGGAGGCGTTTTGGAAGTGACTGGATCCCTTTAACTATGTGGGTTCTTCAATGAGCAATATGTCATTCCTGTTCATTCCATGAATGCTGGTCATAAATGTAGTTATCAGCTATTGTTTTTTTACATGACTGCAGCTGGCATTGAGTCTACATTCACTTATGACTTAAAAAGAAAACCAGGATTATGTTGCAGATTATATTTTCCTCTTATGCATTGTGAATCATAAAATCTACAGAAAGTCTTGATGTGCTGTGGATATAAAAGCTGCACCGCGTGTTAATTTCTGCTAATTTTTTTTTTCCACATCGTGTAGATATATCTTTTTTTTTATTTGATCCACTTTGTTGATGATAATACATGCTGCATTTTGCTTCCTGTAAATCCAGAATAACATCTATTTACCAGGCTCAAACATACCCTGATAGTCAACATGCTGGTGATGCCCCATCTCTAAGTTCACCGTGCGGCCCCTTTGATGCCTTTGCATGTCCTTAATGCCATGTGCTAATGTATATGGTTAATAGTGATTCACAAATATATTTATCTAACTATATAAATCCATTAGTTATTTAGACATGCTGCTCACTAAATACATGTATTCTTTCACTAAGACATTTTCTTCAATAAAGTCATGACAATAGTGGAAACAATACTTCCCCATCATGAGATATGGGAAGGAATAATAGCCGATCACTCTATGCCTACATGATATGAAATAAACAGACCACTGAATCACTTTCAACCTGTTATTCTTCAGAAATATAACAGTGGCCTTGGATCTGTGTTTTGGATCATTGTCACTGTCAAAGTGCTTGTATATCCAGGGCACAGATGGTAGCATCTTCTCTTTCATCAATGTAATGTAGCTCCCCGCCACCAACAGCAGCACTCATGCAGCCCCACATAAGGACACTACTACCACCATGTCTTACTGGAGGCATTATGCCTTTTTACTTGTATTTCTTACCTTTGTGCTACTATACTGTTTTTGAATTCCTCAGTTCCAAGATCATTTATCTCAGTCTCATCACTCCAGAGTATAGATTCCCACTAGTCTTCATATTTTTCAGCGTGGGCCCTGGCAAATTGAAGGCAGTTTTTTTTGTGCATGGGCTTTACTGGAAGCTTCCTTCATGGACGACACCTATGCATGCCATTCATCTGCAGTGTACACTGTATTGTGTCATGGGAAACTCCTGGTTTGGCTTACTACTTCTTTAGATAACTGCAGTGAAATTGTATATCCATTATCTTCAACCCTTCTCATCAGAAGATGCTCCTCTTCAGGCATTAATTTCTGAGGTCACCCTGGACATCTATGTGAGATGGCTTCAGTTCCATATTTGTTACATTTTTATCTCACTTTTTCTACAGTATTCTGTAAAGTAATTTGTACATTTTTCCTGATCTTGTAACCTTCACTTTTCTTGTGCAAAAAATTATTTTCTTTCTCAGTTCTCAGACATTTCTCTGCCATGTGGTGCCATTGCTGACAGTATGAAATGAAAAGTGGTTAGCCTAGTTCACATCCGAGCTCCGATGCGTTTGACAGCATTGCACTAGCACAGATGGTAGTGCAGTGCATGCGCTGCCAAGCGCATCGGAGTGCAAATCAAGTGCAACACTCTAACGCCGTCATTACCTTGTATGGGCGAGTGCAGGCTGATGGAACCGGGAAGCGCAAGTGTGAGTGCAGATATGTCACAGCACATGCACTAGTCCAGATGCACCGGAAATGTTGCATTATGTATTTCCGGCCCATCCGGACTAGCGCATGCGCTGTGGCACACCCCCTTTCACACTTGCGCTTACAGGTTCCATCTGCCTGCGCACGCCCATGCAAGGTAATGGCGGCGTTAGCACAATGCGCTTCATTTGCGCTCCGATGCACTTGTCAGCGCATGCACTGCGCTACCACCTGCGCTAGCACAATGCTGCCTAATGCACTGGTGCGCAGATGTGAAACAGCCCATTTTCTTTGATGTGTTTTGGTCCTCTGTCTCTTTTCTAGTATAAAATTTAGCTTGGCTCTTAAGACTTCCATTGGGTTGTATTCATTTTATGCAACACTGTCTTGAATGAATATGTTAGGAAAATGTACTTTTTCATATTTTGTAGTGTGGTATCCCACTCTCGGGTAAGAGGGGCACAGACCGAAACCGTGACACCCAGTTCACAGGGTCCAGGTCAGGGTTAGGGCGAAATTGCTCCTACAAGAGAGCAAAGTCCCTGATACTGTCTGGAAAGAGGAACCATTGTAGTGGGGATGGGTGGAGAGGAAGTAGTTAGAGGGAGAACCCAGGAGGAGTGAAGTTAGGAAGCACACACATAGATGACGTGGGACACGTGATAGAGGGTATAATTAGAGTGGGAAAGATCCAGAAAGGAGGAGAGACAGTTGAACAGCAGAAGAGAGACAGCTGAATAGCAGAGGAGAAGGAGAGTCAAACAGCTAGAGTCGAGTTGGAGGAAAGCTAGAGGAAGAAAGCCTGTCACCGGAGGAAAAGAAATTGAAAGAAGTGTCCAGAGGACTGGAGCTAGTGGGAGCTCATCCTGAGGCCAGACAGAGTTTTTTTGCGGCCGCAACTGCCGCAAGTGCCGGATCACAGCAATACCACACCTGCCGCAAGCCCCATAGCCAATGTATGGGGCTTGCCGCAAGTGTGCCGTTAGACAGCAGATGCGGTAAATCTGTCGGATCTGCTGCAATTTGAAAAAAACTCTGATGTGAAAGGGGCCTTAGTTCACATCCCAGGAACCAGATTTCAGTACAAAGTGTGAAAGTATGACTATGGCAAGAAATATTACAGGGGTACAGTGTTTTCATTACTGAAACGTTTCTATTATTGTTGGAGGGGTATCAATTTTTTATAGAATAAAAACCATTATATAAACTAAGGCTAAAAAGTATAAGAAAGATGTAAGAATCTGTTGTAAAGTAAGAGGTCTGACCCTCTCCAGGGACGGCTTCATGTATTATAAGCATCAGGTAGACAATACGAGCCGTCTATTTTTCAATAAAGTGATACCTCCGGTGAGCGGAGAGAATGAAACCGAGCTTTCCAGCTTCAATTAACTTGTTCTGGCCAGAAGGATTTCATGTTGCTAGGAAGTTTCCAATAATTAATTCATATACGATAGAGAGGATTTAAAACAAAAAAAGAGGTAACAAATGTTCCCATAAGTACAAGCTTAGCCTCTGCGACTATTAAAAGTTTAATTAACATAGTGAAATTACAATTATACCAAACTGTAAATGTGAAATCACTAAAAGTAAAGTACCGTATTTTCCAGATTATAAGAGACCCTTTTTTAACCCCCAAAATTGTGAGGGGAATGGTAGTGCGTTTTACAATCCGGCTATAGTATACCGGGGCTGTGCTGCGGTTGTGGATCGTGTTCACAGGAGGCCTAGTCGGCAATGCTGGAGGACCGGGGCTCGGAAGAGGGGGTGTCCTAGTGGCAGAATGCGGGTTCACAGATGTGGCAGGATCAGCGATGCTGAGAGTCCTGGGCTCATAGGAGGAGGTGTTCAACGCCGGGATGCAGGCACTATTGATCTGCTGGTGATGGCCTGTAGTAAAATGGCTGCAGAGGCAGCACCTGCACAGATTGAGCTCTCAGCTCTTTCATTGTGGTTTTCTTTTTGATGTCATCCCCTAAAATATGCATTTCTACCTACAGTCCTGGCACAGAACAAGTTTCACAGTTGAAATTTATTGTGAAATTTGAAGGGGGTGTCTAAATTAATATTTTTTCCTTATAATACAGAAAATGTTATCCAATGTTACATTTTGTTGTATTCACTGGCTCCAACCTATGTAACTCCAGCACAGTCCATTCAGATAGGGATCAATGATATCCAAATTTTCAGGGTACTGACCATTAAGGCATGTGATTGGCTGTAGTAGTCAGGTGACTGAAATGTGACAATATCAGATGACTTTCCCTTTCCAATAACCTGAGTGCTGCATTCAATCAAAAGTCTAATCAGTCAGGTGAGCAACTGAATGTCATCACTCCATGCACTTGTACAGATCACTAGACTGGCCTGTGCTGTATGTACCCCTGATGTTAAAGGGCTTTTCCCATGAATAAAGTTTATTTTAATTAATAGATCTTGGAATAAAAATAAATCCATAATTAGATGTGTTTAATAAAAATGTTCCCATGCTGAGATAATCTTATATATGTGTCCCTGCTATGTACTGTGTAATGGATGTGTCTCACTGTACAGGGACATGGTCTGATCATACCACATCTCCTGTGCGGAGATAATCTTATATATGTATCCCTGCTTTGTACTGTGTAATAAATGTGTCTGACCGTGCAAAGACATCACATCTCCTGTGCTGAGATAATCTTATATATGTGTCCCTGCTATGTACTGTGTAATTAATGTGTCTGACCGTACAGGGACATGGTCTAATCATACCACATCTCCTGTGCTGAGATAATCTTATATATGTGCCCCTGCTATGTACTGTGTAATGGATGTGTCTGACCGTACAGGGACATGATCTGATCACACAACATCTCTAGTGCTGAGATTATCTTACATATGTGTCCCTGCTATGTACAAGAGCCTTCTTAGGATGCTCAAAAAAGAAAGAATGTACCCTCCACAGCCGCTACTCTAGAGCCCGCTAGAGTAATAAGAGGAATAAGAGACTTGCAGCCTCCATAGATAGTGTGTAACATCTACAAAATGTCTTGTTTTCTTTGAAATTTCAATAGAGTTATCTGAAAAAAAGATTTTATAGCCATTGAGTGATCCCTTTTATTGCAGGCAGCCAGGATGGTATCCCTGCTCTTATAGTAGAGCAGCTTGATTAAAACTAGGTGTGGAGGGGCACCTCGCGACAACGACCTACTGGAAACCCTCTCTCTCTCTCCACCGCATACAACAAAGACAGCAATGCAGCCATTTTTCAAAATACTCTGCAGGATTGTTTCCCTCTGTCTTTTTTGAAATGCCCACCACTCTTACATTAGACCTCCTCAGTCTGTTCTCCTGGATATCTGTTTTTGACAATAGAATCATAGAATCATAGAATTGTAGAGTTGGAAGGGACCTCCTGGGTCACATCTAGTTCAAAGAAGGATTCACTAAATCATCCCAGACAGATGTCTGTCCAGCCCATGTCCAGCATGAGAGGGCTGAAGTCTACTAATCATGGGTTAAATGCAGCAGCTTATTCTGCAGATCACTGATTCCCCCTTCTGCTTCTGCGGTGCGATCTCTTAGGGTACCGTCACACTTGGTGACGCACAAGCTATCCCTACAACGATACGACCTGTAGGGATCGCTGGTGCGTCGCTATGTGGTCGCTGGTGAGATGTCAAACAGTCAGATCTCACCAGTGAGGCAGCAATGATCCGGAATGATACGGAGGTCAATGTGACCCTGTTTCTCAGACCTGTAGTTTTAAGGTCGTTGGTCGTTGTCCCTGTCAAACACACCGATGCATGCTGCCCAGCGGGACCTCAACGATCAAGAAATGGTCGAGGTGACTCTGACACGACCAGCGATCTCACAGCAGGGGCCTGGTCGCTGCTAAGTGTCACACATAGCGAGATCGCTGGTGAGGTCGCTGTTGCGTCACCAAACTTGTGACTCAGCAGCGATCTTGCTAGCGATCTCACTTAGTGTGACGGGGGCTTTACTCTTTGCAGACCCTGCCACATGCATGATAGATCATCCTATAGTAAACTCATATGTGCAGTAAGTGAAGATAAGGCTGAGCTGCATTGTCTCAGCACAGTAAATGAATATCCATCATGGATTCAGCTAATGACTGGTCAGGATTAATGACAGGCCACGTTGCTTCAGGCTGAAGCTGCAGGTCAAGTATGTTACCACTGCATGCAACCCGAGTTTTGTTCCCACTTAGTTTTAGGGATTGTACAGCAACACTGTCTGGCTGTGACTGTGATCCCTCTGTAGAGGGGCTTGTTTAGAGGTGTTCTGGCAAATCTAGCTATCTTTGCCATTGCATTGACGGCAGCGGTCCTTTCCACCCTGGTACGTGCCGCCTCCCAGCAGTGCATCGGCACTACCTTGGGTCCTCCCTTTGTGCAAGATGCAACCTTCCGCTACCTCGTCTTCCAACCATGGTTTCCACATCGGATCTCTATTTCACCATTTAGTGCAATGTTTAGATCTCACACAATGAGATCATTCTCACTTTGGGAGATTGAACCGTTGCACTAAATGGTGGAACTTAGATCCAGTGTGGACATACCAGTTGTGTGAAGTGCTGTCCTTTATCTACATGTATGTATCCTGGGCCAAGACAACTCATTGACCGTGACGTGCTCCACCAAAGGAGTGACAGTGAACTCTATCTTTTCCTATTGGGTGCTGCAGACCATTTCTATGTATCCTCTAGCCATGCCGTCACCTCTATTGTGTACAATGAACCGTCCCGTTCCTGCTGAGCTGTATATTGATGGTGCATGGACCCAGTGGACCTACAGGTGAACAATTAGTCCTGGAGCTCTATTGCAGTGCGACCACTCACATACCCGGCCGAAACACACCCCAAAACTGACCCATGTATTGAATGTACTTGTACATAATAAATTGTGTTGTAGGTTTAAACACGCAGCTTTTTTCATTTATGCAAATTAATATGCTAATACGATAATGGAACGGTTACTGTGCATGTGGACATCATGCAGAAAGTATAATTAGGCAACATCCCTCATTAGCACAGTGACACTTCTGTATGATGGGAATCACTACAATCCATGCAAACCATTGTAGAGATGCTAACAATACAGACAATGGCTGCTCCACCCCACAGCAGATCACTGAGCACTATGGGTTACTGCCAGGTAAAAAATGGAAAAATAATACTAATTAATCTTCATTAATTATAGCCAGTAACATAACAGAATATATTTTTCTACCTGATATTGAGTCTCCAAGATGATTTGTGAGATAATATTATGGAAACCGTATATCTTTATGCAAGTTTCTCCTGTAAGGCTGATACAAACAATTATTATTATTATTTTTTATTTTTATTTTCAATGTAAATGCTGCAAAAAATTCTGGCCCCCTGCATCCACTCAGTAGAGCATACACAGTTATATAGAGGTCAGGGATGATAGGAATCAGCAGCAGTTTTATGTGTCTGATCAGCGTCACCTACCATCAACTTCTCCTTCAATATTTACTAATGTTTATCTACCTGCGATGGAGGAATACACCGTAACTGTAAGAAGTCAAATGGCGCCAAGTTGACTTTTCCATTATAGACCCTTTAATGGAGTTACGTCATGAACAGCCTGCCATTATTTTGCTGGAATAATATAGAATTACTCAGTTCCCCTTGAAAATTGATGGGTGATTGTGCACTTAATGTACCTGTTGTTTCAGGTGACCTTTCAGAATGAGCTGTTGTGCGTTTCTATATGAGGAATAACACTATTTTTGGCCATCATGTAACTAGTATCCTGCATATTTTCCTCTACAGGCTTTATCTCTAATGTTCAGTTGTCTCTGAGCTAGTGGGTAGAGAATGCTGCAAGTGCATCTCAATGAGTTAAAATATCATCAAAAAGTTAATTTTTTTCAGTAACTCAGTGCAAAAAGTGAAATGCATATATTATATAGAGTCATTACAAACAGAGTGATCCATTTCAAGTGTTTATTTCTGTTAATGTTGATGATTTGGGCTTACAGCCAATGAAAACCCAAAGGTCAATATCTCAGAAAATTAAAGTAGGGAGGATGAAGGGTCCGAGAGATAAAATATGACCTAAATAGGTATCAGAGGCTTCACCTTGTGTGGTTGTGAGAGCCACAACCACTATAAAAGCAGATCACAGCTGCTGCAGTCCCCAGTGTGGTGCATATAGAGTAGGTGGGCTGAAGGGTTAAAAACCGTGCTGCCGTAGTCCACGAGACATCAAAGGGTTAATATAATATTGAATTATTAGTCAACGCATTTCAGGACTCCTTGAAACACCCTGAAAAATCGCAATATGATATTGATTTATCCTGAGGAAGGGGCCAGGGAGCCCTGAAATGCATTGACTAATAAATCAATATTATATTCACCCTTTGATATCTCATAGAATAAGGTAGCATGGTTTTTAACCCTTCATACTCCCTAGAAAGATTTGTCTGTAGGCACAGTGACCAGGGGAAATCGTGATGTCTAGAAATAGTTACCTATAATATGGGTTTTTATTGACACAAACAAATATTTTAGAGCCATACTTGACTTTAGGTTTGATCTATTTAAAGTGATCTTGTCACTAGGTTTTTCCCATGCAAAGTGCAGCCACCACCAGTAAGCCCTAATATATAGCATTCTAGAATACTGTATACAAGTCCCCAGGCCGATCTGTATAACATAAATTACTTTTTATTATACTTACCAATGGGACGGTCTGGTCAATTACAGTAAATAGGAACAGATATGGTCCGCGCTGCTGGAAATAAAATGAAGGATGTCCAAGGTAGAAATGATAGGTGCCTTTATTCCATGCCCTACGGGTTTCAAGGCAGTCCCAGCCTCTTCCTCAGGAGAAACACCATCAATATAATGATGATTGATGGTATTTCTCCTGAGGAAGAGGCCGGGACAACCTTGAAACAGATAGGGCATGGAATAAAGGCACCTATCATTTCTACCTTGGACATCCTTCATTTTATTTCCAGCAGCGCGGACCATATCTGTCCATATTTACTGTGCTTTCACTGCCTCGAGAGGGAGTCCTGCAGCAGCTGATACCAGGCTCTGATACCAGTTGTGGGTATCACAACTGCATAAGGTGAGCAGTTCAACTATTTGTCTTTCCAGTAATTTGGGAGATTCGACCCATTGCGCCCTTGTCTACCCCATTTCTTAGGTCCAGTCTATTAGGCATTGCTTGTCTCGATCTAGTGCCTCATCTCTTCTTGCATCACCGTCCTCCTCTCGCTTCGTGTGGATAACGCATCCTACGTCACCCACACACCATCCTCCATTGAACTCCATTACGCACACTCCTCTCTGCCCTGCTGAAGGCAGGGCAAAGTACTACAATATGCAGGTGTGAGGAAAGGTCGCCTGTCCATGCATGCACATTACGTTGGCGTTCTTTGACCTTTCCCTGCACCTGAGCATTACAGTGCTTTGCTCTATCCTCAGAAGGGCAGAAAGAAGAAAGAAGTGCGCGTGCACAGGAGCGCAATAGAGGACAGTGTGTGGGTGACATAGGATGCGTCATCCACTTGAAGCAAGAAAAGAGGAGGATGGCGTTCGCAACAAGAGATGTGTTGCTGGATGAAGACCGGCAACATCCATCCATCCATCCGACTGGACGTCCCTGTTTGTGAGTGGAAACCTATTTTTTATGTTATAGAGATTGACCTAGGGACTTGTATATAGTATTCTAGATTTCTGTGTATAAGGGCTTACTGCTGGAGCCCACCGTTTATATGAGAAAAACCTTGTAATGGGTTCAGTTTAAGTAGAGTCTAGGGTGAGTAACAATCAGTGCCTACAGGCTCCTGCGACGTGACTGTGGCATTGACCGCAGGTGAATCAACAGAGCAATTGTCTTGTTCTTCAGATTTGAAGATTTTATACTAAAATATCCAATTTTGAATGCTATCCTGAGTCACATTCATAACAAAGTCTCCAAGGGAAAATACAAAATAAGAGTATTGCAGCAATGGATAATATAATATTAATGTTTAGCAAGGTGGCTATATACAATGGATGAAATCGTCGTTTATATGTCCTCAGTTTCTCAGGCTGCTAATTATTGTGCCATCAAGTGGTCTTCCCCATTTTGGAACATAGAAATCCTATTAAAATAAATGGCTCTTAAACAGTATTTTCCTCGATGGGAAGATTTATTGAACAGGGGCCCGAGTGATTATGATAATGATATATAACATTTCAGAATTGAGTAGACTGACAATTTAATAGCTGAAGATAAGTGTACTGGAAAATGTCTCTCTGTTGTATTTTCACTTATTACTTATTGAATTTCTGGTTTTGTAGAAGAATGTCGGAGAAAAAAGCTGCCAAATGTATGACAATAAAACAGTCAAATCTGATATATATCACAAGTACGACTTATGTCCGCGCCCTCGTGCCGTATCATATGTTATAATCAATTTCCAAGGCCCACTATTCTCAGTCTTGAAAATCCTTAAAGGGATACGGTCAGGTCATTTTTCAGTATGATACTAATATTACTCTGGAATAGTGTCTGGACAGACCTTTTAAAAACATATAAAAATCATTACTATACTGTCTGTAGTTTTCTTGCTACAAGCACTGGCACACCCTGCAGGCAGCTGGTGCACTAGTTCGGCTCATTACTTTCACAATCGAATAGTCTGCAGTGTATGTAAATGTAATTTAAATGTTCACACCCACGGAGGCTGTGTTTTTCTGTCCCTCCCCTCTGTGCTCTGTGTCTCCTGCTGTAGCTTTCATTTTCATTTCTGCCTGTCCTACTTCTGAGGGGGAGAGGGAGAGATGGCAGGCACATACCTTGTTATCAGATAAGGCTGTCTCCTCCTGTGTTGACCTCCTCGTGGAAGGTGGCTGGAAGGTGCCTGCTGCTCTGAGAACTGAGCACAACTTTGCTTTATAAGTGGGCAGTGCAGAGCAGGCAGTGATGTCACTACTTGAATATTCATCCTATGGGGAGTATGCAGCAGAGAGCTAAGTGATCACTCACTGTGAAAGACATATGGAATGAATCTCTATTTTTGCACTTTACAGAGGATAGGGGGTGAGTATAAATAGAATAAATGCCTGAACAGAAAGAGCTTCACCAGAGGAATTAGAGAATGATATCAGTTATATATGGATTTTTGACCTGACAGATTCCCTTTAAATTCTGACCTATTTAAAGGGATATCCTAAACATCTATTCTAATCCAGAACAATAAAAAACAGATTTTTCAAGCAACGTGGAGATACAAGTTTTTGAAAATCAATGGGGTATGGAGTATGGAGTCCAAACAGGAATTTTTAGAAGAAAATTAGTTCCTTATGAATGGAATGGTTGCATCTGTTCTGTTTTATTAGATGTTAGAAAGGTCGATCACATGGTATCAATGACTAACACTCCTAATGATCAAATCATAATGGACTGCCCATGTGACAGACAGACATAAAATGGAGAATATAGTCAGTACCAAGTCTGCTTTCTTCTCAACAGTGCCATACCTGTATGAAATGACAGATGTGGCCCGGTTGTATCTTGGTTTGTTGTTCTGCTCCTGTAAAGTGGATGGAGCTAAGCTACAATAGTACATGCAACCTGGGTTTCAGATTTCAGGGCCAGCATCAGCACCCGGTGCACCCAGGCAAGAACCAGGGCCCTGGACAGCTGAGGGGCCCACCCACCATCAGGAATACTGTCCACACCACTGACTATATATATATATATACAGCCCAGCAACAGCTGAGTCTAAATAATATATACAGCCCAGCAGCATCCGAATAATATATACAGCCCAGCAGCTTCCGAATAATATATACAGCCAAGCAGCCTCTATATTATGTATATTCAGCCCACAGCCTCTATATTATAATCATAAATCGTGGTATGTATTAAAGGGGCCCACTGAAACTGTTTCACCCAGGGCCCACAAAAACCTAGAGCTGAGCCTGACTGATGTGACACTAGTTTTGAGAGAAAGCAGCCATAAAATAATAGAACATTGCTAGCAAATGCTATCATTTTGTCAGTGGAAGTCTCATTGCTAGATCTTCCACCAATTCCATGACTGTAGGAGAAGCGGTGTTGCCTTCGCCCAATGATAACTTTAAGGTTTTCCACCACATCACTTGAGTAGAGATCGTTTGCAGCTCCCTGCATAGCGGGTGGTCAGGAGTGATACTCTACAGGGAACGTAGACACCAAACTAGTCAGACCTCACTGATCAAAAAGGAATGGCAGATCCTTAAGAGATTGGAAAACCCCTTTAACTACTGCTCTGTACAACAGAGTGAACCCACTTATTGCCACAACTTTTAAAAGAAAAATTGTCCATTTCAAGAAAAACTGCAGATGTAGCAGCTGTCAAATTGACTACAACAGTGAAGTAGCACTTTAGAAACAGAGACCCTGATTCCAGCAAAGTGTAACTTACCAGACTGCTTACAGTAGTTTTTATAAAATCATTGTCTTATCAGCAGGAGATTAGCACTAAAGGACTAACTGGCCTGCAGACAGGTTGTCCAACCACAACCTTACCACTGATTGGCTCCTTTCTGCCTATGCACAAAAAGAACTGACAACTAAACAGTGGTGTGGGAGGGGTTATAAAAAAAACTCAGAAAACTAGTAGATCTGCAGCAGATAAAACTGTGATTATTGCAAAATGTCATCAAGCAGACCAGTAAGTGACACATCACTGGAATTAGGGTATCTGACCCTACATCATGCAGGTCTAACATGGGGTAGCAAAAACTAGTGACAGATTTCCTTTAAAACGAATGAGAATGGCTATGCCACACAAATATAACAGGCTCAATTCATGTAGCCTGTGAGCCACCAAGCTGGTAACTGTCCCATCTGTAATATGTATGGTACTACGGTAGTATATAACTTTCTTCTCACTATCTCTGGAGCTTAGATATTGCATTCTGCCATTCAATTCTATATTTCCAAACTATTGTTGCAGTAACAATTTTCATTTGCAGCCAACAGTAAAAGAATGAATTTTGCAGGCAGAATGAATTAATGAAATCCTAACAGTGCTAAAGTTTGTGCTAATTCTTACAAAGCCATATTACTCTAAATGATGAACTGAATACATTCTGACTTGGTGAATTACTTCTCTGGAGTATATAGAATAGCAACAACATGTGTGCCGAGAAGATATCATAGAATCAATTACTCGCTGTTCTAGCTGCTACATTGTTGTGGAGCGCGGTGATGTTTGCTACAGTAACTGTGGTGTTCTCCGAGAACATTGTACACTCCGATTCCCAGGGAGTGGGGGAAGAATGAAAGCCTTAACACTATTTGTCTCAAGCAAAGACTATATGTGTATATATATATATATATATATATAGTATATGCTGTCCAACACGATAGAGAATTATCGTATTGTTCTGACCATGTTAGAACAATGGGTGAACAAATTGTGCTAATAGGTATACACCCATATCCGAAATGAGTAGCACTCACTGTGGCAATCTTCCAACACTTTATTTCTTTACAATGCAGGGCACTTGATGCATAGCGGAGGATGCGGGCTACATTACTAGGGACAACTCATGTTTCGCTCACAGGTAAGCTTTAACAAGTTCACTAAACTTGGGGACTTGTTGAAGCTTACCTGTGAGTGAAACGTGAGTTGTCCCTAATAACATAGCCCGCATCCTCCGCTATGCATCAAGTCCCCTGCATTATAAAAAAATAAAACGCTATTGCTATTAAAAATTTTCAATAATTGGGGGCTCTATTGGAGCCTTCGCATAGAGACCCATGAGCTTCAAGTTACACACGAGTCAGTAATTCCATAGGTTTGAGAACCTTTCAGTCATTGAACATAGCTGGGTAACTTTTGAGAAATAAGCCCGCTGCACATCTAAATAGTTTAATCTTAAAGTGCAACCATAATTGCAAGTTTTGTTTTCTAAATCAGTACTACACATTAAAATAAGAAACTTTGTAATAATCTTATCAGATAAATCTGCTTCTTTCTCTGCCAGAACTAATAAGGCCTGTCTTCAGTGAATACAGATTGTCCTGTTATGGGAGACTAGACGGGGGCCTGATTCTATTGCATTGGGCGATTCTAGAACATTCGCAATGATATATTAGTTCAACTACTCCCGCTACAAATCCCATAGCCACCGAGGAGGGAAGTCCACTGCTGCACGGGATGGCTGTGGCTTGGCAGGAGCTGCTGCTGTTCGCCATCCCCATGTTCACTTTCTCTCCCCTTGTACAGTCTCTCCCCCCTGTGCGCTCTCTCTCTTCCCCATGTGCACTCTTTCTCCCCTTGTGCTGTCTCTTCTCTTGTGTGCTCTTTCTCCACTTGTGCTGTCTCTCTTCTCTGTGCACTCTCTATCCCCTATGCGCTCTCTCCCCTTGTGCTGTCTCTCCCCCTGTGCCCCCTGTCTCCCCCTGTCTCTTTTTCCCCCTGTATGCTGAGGAGCCGAGCAGCAGGATGGCTCCGTCCCAAGGGTATAACAGAACAGATCCAGGCGCAGGCAATAATGAATGCTAGTGACCTCGATGGCATGTGGACCCACCGTGACAAATGTTCCATAAAAGGCGCTGTTTTCTATGACTGATCAACAAAACTTATGGGCTTCTTTACATTCCAATTTAACTGTAATTTACACAATGTCCTATAGGTGGCGCTGTTTTCAGGACAAACATAGGCTGGCTTCACACCACATTTTTCTGCTGTCAGGTTCTGTCAGGTGTTTTGTAGGAAGCACCGGACAGAACCTGACAGCTCCGGAAACACAGAACTGGAGGGCAAATACGCCCTCCGATCCTGTTTTCTGCCGGATTAGTTTGTGAGCCTTAGCGGCCACTGTCCAGTCCTGAAATTTCAGCCCTGGAGCTCTCCAGGTGCTGAAATTTCAGCAGGGGAGCTGTCCAGGTGTGGAAATTCAGCGGCGGCTGATTTTAGCAGCATCAGCACTCGGCATCCGGCAGCTGGTCCGATTTTATGTCGGATCCGGCGCCCATGGACTCCAATGTTATGGGGCGCCGGATCGTGCTGGATCCGGAAGGATCCGATTATGTCAGATTTTTGCCCCGGACACAAACGGTGCAAGCTGCGATTTTGTGTCTGGCCCAAAAAATCAAAATGTGCAAATAGCAAATAGCTGCCATCCAGCCCTATCCAGTCCGATAGGGAAACAATGGGGCCAAAATCGGATCCGGCGCTGTCTGATTCACACTGGAAAGCCCCGGATCCTAAAAATCGTGGTGTGAAGGTGGCTAAACAGACACATAGACAGACAAACTGGATAAGGTATTTATATAGTAGATGACAATCGATGCTCATAAAGGTCAATGGAATTTACAGCAGAAAGTCTATGTCTGTCTCTGACGTCTCCCTCTTCCTTCCATCTCTCCATAGCATTTTAAAAGCACCAAATGTCATCTCCTATCTCAATAATGAAAAAATCTATTTTAACTGAATACAGGTTTTACTCATGAATTGAAAGTAAAAGATTCTTTCAGGAGGACAATTAATCAAATATCTCTAATAAAATATATTACAAAAATCCTCATTTTCATGAGTATATTTGAGTTATGAAATAAGAATTAAAACGACAGCTAATCATTAAATTCAGGGTCACACACAAAAATGTACCCAGAGCAAAATGTCCTTCTTAAGCCGCAGCAGACAATCAAATCCAAGCTATTATTGTTCAATTTGAGTTTAGAAATTGAAAACTGAAATTTCTAGATGTTTCTAGAGTTAACAAGGTCAGCTTCCGTTTTATAGCCTTAAAACTAGACATATATGTAACATCTATCCTTGATAAATTCAAATTTCAAGAGATTTGTTGTACTGATGCGAGTCATGGACATCGCAAGGTTTAGCCTGTGACTGAGTCAACGTTCCCTCTACTAATAGGAGATCTCATCACAAACACAGATCAATCATCTTATGTTACATTCTGCCATTCAACATCAAGTTAGTGTATTACATGCTACTAAAGACAATGGGGGAAAGTCTTAAGGTGCCGTCACACGCAGCGATGCGATGAACGATATTGTTAGCGATCACATGCACGCACGATCGCTAACAATATCGTTCAGATCCCTGGTGAGCTGTCACACAGGCAAACTCACCAGCGATCAATGGACCAGAGACATCGTGGAAACCATTTAAATATTGTTTCCATGATGTCTTGCTCCCACTGCCAGGCTGCGGTAAGTGGGAGCAGGCTGGTCTCCATGGTAAACTGTGGGTAACTAGGCAGCGCGCGCTGCCTAGATACCCGAAGTATACCTTGGTTACCAGCCTTCTCCGCTCATCGGCTGGTATCCAAGGTACACAGCAGGTAACTAGGGTCCCTAGTTACCCGCTGTGTACCTTGGATACCAGCCAGTGAGCAGAGAAGGCTGGTAACCAAGGTATACTTCGGGTATCTAGGCAGCTAGCGCTGCCTAGTTACCTGCAGTTTACCTTGGATACCAGCTCCCAGTGCTTTCAGAGAGGCGCTGGGATCTGGCTTATCGGTCGTCTCCCGGTGTCACATGCAGCGATGCTGCGTGTCCACCAGGCGACCAATGATAGATTTGAGGACAGGACCTCAAATCAAACGATGAATGATCAGCCAACTGATCTTTCATCGTTTGTAGTGTCACACGCAACGATGTCGTTTCGACATCGTTCAAGCGTCACAGAACACATGACTTTTGAACGATATCGGCAACGATATCATTACGTGTGACGGTACCATTAGAATTGACATTTCTTAAATCAACCTTTAACAAAATGTCAGCTGGTGTGTCATTTTATTCTTAAAGGTTTCAGGATCGCCCTGCTCCACTAAGTGTACCTACTGAAGTTCGGGATTGGATGGTGCAGCCAAACCTTTTGGTGCACTGGTGGTGACCCTGAACTTGACCCAAACCTCAATGGAAGTCACTGATTGGTATTCAGGTCTCTGCTCACATATAGCCAGCCATAAGTAAAACATTTCCAGGAGTAGGAGGGCGTTTTTTTTAATAAATTTTGTCCACACCCTAAACCCCAAAACTGTGCACTTAACCTTTATGCACAGTGTGCATTCCAAAGCCAGCCTGTACACGAATACCCACCACAGTGCACCAGACCTGAAATGACGTGCCGCGTGTCATACCCGTTAGCAGGAGGCTCCTGAATGAATGATCACACCCACTGAGGTGTGATTGCAGCAGTGAGGTGGGGAAGAAGTGGACCCGGAGAGACTGCCCACCCGACGGGCAGCCATCTAGGAACGCCTGCACGGCTAGGAACATGTAGGTTTATAAATTGCTTTTTTGCACTTTTTATAATGCACATTTAGATTGGAAAAGGGTGATTAGTAATATAGTAGGAAGCTGCAGGGTCAGGTAGTGATGGGTTAGGAGGGCTAAGCTAGGTGACAGGTTCCCTTTAAATAAAGCTACTTTGTATTTAAAACTTCCTAGTATTTGGCTTTGACAAAACTTTATTGTCATTCTTAGGTGTGGATTACATGCGTTTTGGATGTGTTTCTGCCACGGAAATGCACCAAAAACATGAGCATATTTTACCTGTTGATTTACTGCATGTAATGAAAGTCTCTGATTTAAATCTGTATGCAATGCTCAACGAACCCACAAGAGAAATGAACATGTTGCAGATTTGAAACACGCACCGCAGGTCAGTTTACACTGAGTAATAAAGAAGCGCAGTTTGCAGGAGATGTTTATAAATCCCATCCACTTTACTAGAACTGTAAGGATGTGTTCGCACGCTGAGATTGTGGTGCAGATTTTGGAAGTCCTCAATCTACACCTACTGGCAGAAAAATGCACCAAAACCATTCCTGTCCGCTTAGTGCATATTTGATGCAGATTTAAAGGTGCTTTGTGTCTATTTTAATAAAGTTTGGAAACTTTGGCCAAAAAAAAGTCAAATCCGCAGAAACATTATGCATCGTCGATACGTGGAGAAGTGGACTCCTTGGATATCCTGCTATGCGCCAACTTTGACGTTTCCCATTGATTAATAAATTAGAAATTTGGCTTTGATTGATTGATTTTAGCGTTATTTGAGATTTTAACTCCTTTTGTGTTTCGGATCTAAATATATTAATGTATTTTTTAATGACCTATTGCTATATATTTTACTGTACTTTAATATTCTTGGTTTATATGAATAACTTTGGTGAATTTCTGAACATGTAATTGATTTGGTAATTGTTTTGCCCTGTTGCTGTACGTAGTTTTGGTTATAATTGTTCCCCTTGTATCTCTGTTTGTTTGTCTCCTTATCCTTTCCTTTACCTTGTTTATGATTTGTTAAAGATTTGCTAAAATTTGCTTGATGACGTCATACTCTGTATGTTTAATTGATAAATGAATAGGTTGTGTTATTGGATTAGTATTGCCTGCCGATATCGCCCCGTGTAACATCTCCTATGCGGTCTTGGATTTTCAGCCAAAAAAGTGCTCGCTCCCGTGCCGTTGTATCCAAACGATGTTGAGACGTATAAAGTGGCCATAAGAATGAAAAATGCAGTAAAATCCACAGCAAGAATTGACATGCTGCAATTTTCCACGCAATCGAATACACAGCGGATCCGCTGCAGAAAAAAACGCACCATGTTGACAGGACATCACAAATCCTATAGACTTTGCTGGATAGATAAACTGCTGCAAACTGTGTGAATCTGCTGTGGAACCACACCAAATACATGGCAAAATAAGCATCGTGAGAATGGGCCCTAAGATGGTGCGTTTTCAACACAACAAAGACACACAGCAAGGGCCAGCTTCAACACCCGGCGCACTCAGGTGAGTGTCAGGGCCTTGACTGTGTGGGGGGCCCACTGCACCCCTGAGTGCTGTGTAACTGGCCCCTGCCAAGGGTCCCCCTGGGCTCCGTGTAACTGGCAACTGACAGGGGGCCCCCTGAGCTGTGTGAGCACTCCCCTCTTCCCTAACCTGAGCGGACGGTATGAGTACTTTTCACCTCCCTAAAGCTGAGCGGCTGCTGACAGCCATTGAGTGCAGTGTGTGATGTAGTGAGCAGCAGGTCCCTATTTCCTGTTTCATCGTGGTACAAGAAATAAGGATCTGCTACAGTGCCACTCACTACATTACACGCTGTGCTCAGCGGCGACAGCTCAGTTTGAGGGAGGTGAAAAGTACTCATACCATCTGATCAGGTTAGGGGGTGGGAGCGCTCACACAGCTAAGCGATCACCCTGTCAGAGGCCAGTTACATGGAGCCCAGGAGGCCCCCTGTTAGGGGCCACTTACAAGGAGCCCAGGGCGCCCCCTGTCAGGAGACAGTTATACAGAGCCCAGGGGGTCCCCTGTCAGGAGACAGTTAGACAGAGCCCAGGGAGTCCTCTGTCAGGGGCCAATTACACAGAGCCCAGAGGACCCCTGTCAGGGTCAAATTGCACAGAGCTCAAGTGGCCAATTACACAGCACCCGTGGGGGAAGGCAGGCACAGGGGGGAGACAGCGTGCAGGGTGGACAAAGCACATAGGAAGGAGACAGGCACACAGCAGGAGACAGGTGCGGGGGAGGGACACTGCACGTAGGAGGGAGGCAGGCGCAGGGGGCCACAGCACAGAGGGGAAACAGCATGCATGGTTGAGACAGGTGCACAGGGGAGAGACAGGTGTAGGGGGGACACAGCACGCAGGAAGGAGACAGGTGCAGGGGGGAGACACAGCATACAGGTTCCCCCTGTATGCTGTGTCTCCCCCCTGCACCTGTCTCCTTCCTGCGTGCACAGGCACAGGGGGGAGACAGGTGCAGGAGAGAGACATATAGCACATGGGAGACACAGGCGCAGTTGGGACACAGCACACAGGTTGGAGACAGGTGCAGGGGAGAGACGCAGCATACAGTGGGGGAACAGGCACAGGGGAGAGACAGCAAATGGGAGGGATAGAGAGTCCACAGGGGATAGAGACTACGCAAAGGGTAGTGACAGGCACAGAGATGGGAGCGACATCACACATTGTGGGAGAGACAGTGGACATGGGGGAGAGACTTTGCACATGGGGGAGAGACATGCACAGAGAGGGAAAGACAACGCACAAGAGGTGACAGTCACAGAGAGGGATGAAACAGCGCACAAGAGGTGACAGTCACAGAGAGGGAATAGAAAGCGCACAAGAGGTGACAGTCACAGAGAGGAGAGAGACAGTGCACAAGAGGTGACAGTCACAGAGAGGGAATAGAAAGCGCACAAGAGGTGACAGTCACAGAGAGGAGAGAGACAGTGCACAAAAGGTCACAGTCACAGAGAGGGAATAGAAAGCACACAAGAGGTGACAGTCACAGAGAGGAGAGAGACAGTGCACAAGAGGTGACAGTCACAGAGAGGAGAGAGACAGTGCACAAGAGGTGACAGTCACAGAGAGGAGAGAGACAGTGCACAAGAAGTGACAGTCACAGAGAGGGGAGAGACAGTGCATGGAAAAAAGAGACAGCACACAGGGAGGAGAGGCAGCACAAATGAGGAGACACAGCACAAAGGGGGGAAACAGCGCCCAGGGGGGAGATTATAGTTGTGAGGGATATATATTATAGTCCGCAACCTTTATAATATATATTGTGTTTAAGGGGTCCAGTAAGACTCTTTTGCCCGGGGCCTTGAAAAACCTGGAGCTGGCCCTGCACACAGCAACAAAAAGTAACCTAAAGGTCCTTGTGTGAACATAGCCTGACAGCATGGTTGCACCGCTGGTGCTGGCTGATCGCTCTCTCGTATCTCTATACCGCCTTTCATTAAGTTTCAACCATTTTTTCAAGAAAAGTTACAGGGGCATCACAAGAGGTGAAAGCTCTACACATATTTTGCACATATTTAGTTTTTGCTACATTTTGTGATTTTTCTTGATTCCAGAAAACTGACATAAAAATGATAATCCATTCTCCCACATGACCCTATTGCTTCCCCAGCTCTAGTGATCACATCATACACTGAAAATATTTGCCAATTGGTCAACAATTCTGAAATGGAAACAGAAATTGTGATTTCAACCTTTAATGATCTTTAAAAAGGCGACAATCATCGATGCGTGCGCTGAACATGCTGATGTTGCTGTTTGGTTGATTTATGAGCATTTGTTCCATGTTATTATATCAAATAGTATTATATACATTTTATTTCTATAAAGTCAGAAAAGTTTTTGAAGTATGGAGAAAACTAGGGCAAACTGTTCTATCTATAAGTGCCAGGATACAGAGGAGTTAATTTCAGGATCTTACTTTTGACATTGTGCCTTTGTAGCCTAAAGAAAGGAAAGGAAGGAAGGACAGCGAGCAGAAGCAGGCACACAGGCAAATTGGATGGAAGGAATTGCTTCTAACTGCAGTAACCTTGCTCAAATGTAGCAAGAAGCAGCAAGTTTAAGGGTTTATAATTGGATCTGTGACTACAAAGGTGCCAGCAATGTAATAAAGGTAGTAGGTGGCCTCATGGCTCCACCATATCACATGGAAATTGTGCTCATTTTGCGCTGTCAGTCTTGTCTCACTATATAGAAGTATTTGTTACAACAATTGAGTAATTGAAAAACAAACAGGATCAAGTTCTGTTCCTGCATGTGGACAGGGGATAATGCAAATAAATAGTTTTGACCCAAAGAACTTTATTTACTAATACTCAGTTGTGGTTCCCAAGCTATGGATCTGATCCTGGCATCTATCACATGAGGCTTGAACCAGGGCTGTAAATCTCACAGTTAATATAATCACTTTAGCAGAAAGCAATATCCAGAGATTACCAGATACCTTTACTTGAGATTAGTGCGGACACAACCCAGCCGGGGTACTGTATTCACCAGGGTTGCGGCCTGGCCAGCTCACAAGTAGTCCGGGTCCACTTTGCTGAGACACAGAGAATATGGCTTCCCTTGCTGCCCTTTGCTCTCTGACACTCCTTGCCCTCCTAGGGTCCTGTGGTTAAAAGTCCCAATAGGCAGTGGACTACGGGCCCTCTGAGCGACTAACTTGCAAGTTCTCTTGAGAGTCCATGATGGTAGTTGTGGCGCCCCGCAACGAGTGCGTCACAAGCGGGTATTGCAGCCATAAATGCAGCCGCAATATTCTCTGACACGGCAGTGACCTGGTTAATTTAGAAATCCAACCCTGCATGCATCACCTAGAACAGAGGGCCAATCCAGGGTCCTGGTGGGCGGAGTGCTAGGGTAGTGTGTAAGAGAACTGACACAGAATCTAGAACTGAATCTAGAACTGAACCGAGAACAAGGTCGAGGACTAGAACTTGGAGAGGAGCGGGGGCTCCGCACCCCGTGCAGCCCCCGGGCCGTCACCGGTCGGGTGTCAGCACCTGAGGCCTTACCAACCGGGAATGGGCATTATTCACACGGGTTCCCAAAAGACTCCCGTGCCCACAACGCACAGCCGGTTCACTGGTACCGAAGCTGGCAGCAGTTCACCTCTGCTACGCGAACCAGAAACGTGGAAGAGCAGCTTTACATGAGCACCCCACCACCAGCCAACTTCCAGTCGTCTAACCAGCGGTGTACCCACTGAGGGACCCAAGGCTCCCCAAAACATCCAGAACGTACATCATGGATAGGGCATTGAAGCAGCCTCCCCGTACCCGATCTGGTATTCCTGGGCGACACTGGCAACCACTTAGTTAGAATGGAGGAACACTGCGGATTTCTAAGGGACACCATCACTGCTGAGTCCACCCGGTCTACTACCCGTAAGCTGTATACCATGTACTGCCTGCTGGTTACAGTAAAGACCCGTTGCAGAGACTTTCTGTGTCCGTGCTTCCTTATGAACTGTCCGTCTGCACTACAAGGTAACCGCAGCTGCCGCACAACATCTTAAGCAGCTCCAGCCTCCGGGGATCACCGCTCAGCCTGTGGGGAGCGTACCATCTTGCTGCTGTCCATCCCCCGGAGGTTCCGCAGCGTCGGTAACGATTACCGAACTACTCATAGGTGGCGTCACGAATAAATTAAAAACCCCTTTAATCTGTTCCCTACAAGACGTCTTCAACACTTTTGATCTTCACTACACCGGGCCCCACTACCGGCAGGCGCGGTCCACCCGTGACAAGGAGGAAGGAAGCATCGCCTGTCTAAACCGGAGTCCCGGCCACGGTGAGTCAGTAGTCACTGTACCTGCAGCCGAATGACCTCCAGTTTCTCGACTGGTCCTGAAAATATCCAGACGGAATTGGGGCTGGTACCCCAGTGCAGCTAGTTCCTCTGCCCGGCCTGCACAGCTGGCTGCAGATGCGGGTCCTCAGGCCTCGGATTCGCAGCTGACCCACATGTGTCCTGCTCTTTCCCCAGCTCCCAACTTCTCCTAGAACTTACTCCTCTCTTCTGCTTCCCAACCTTAACCTAACTCCTCCCTCCAGTCAGTAGATGGGGACTGCTCTGAATGTGAGTCTCTTCCGCCCAGCATCTCCCTGGCCTAGAGTTTGGATAGTGTTGGGTGTGTGTTGGGGGTCTCAGCAAAGCTTTTCCTTGTTATCTGTGAGCATGATACCACACCTATTGGATAGGTGCAGTACCATAATGGTGACCAAACCACAAGGGTGCTATAATAGTGCAAAAGTATACCGTGATCAATACACCCCAGTTAGACAGCCTTAGGACTCGTGCACATGGCCATAAGCTTCCAAACACATGACATCATCATATCACCTGTCCCAAATTGTATGAAGGCATAGTAATTTTAATGTGTGTTAACTGGTGACTTAGTAGAAAGTTATGAAAATGCTTTAAAACATTCTGTCTCTCATTATTCTGACGTATTGCAATTATAAATATTTATGGTCCTAACTGACATAAGATAGGAAAGGTGAATTCTGATTTCATGTCAAATAGTGAGAAAAACATTCAAATGTGTCTTTTTATATAGTGTATGTAAACTTCTGATTTCAATTGTATGATTGACAGAAGCATCTCTTAAGCCATCAAGGCATTTGTCAGATGTATAGGTTTTTCTTTTAAAGAATTTTATGCCATGTATTACACTGTCAGTTCTTCAAAGAGGTAAGGAGGAACATATATGTAGATATTTGTAGATTGGAAGAGCAGTATGGTAGTTTAGAAAGGTGTGATTCCCCCCCCCCCCCAGCCCGATGTAGCATGTGACATATCATATGACCCCCTTTGGTAGATCATGTGATACATTGACAGGCAGGTGCTTTGGTTTACATCTGTAAATGCAATTCACGAGAGACAGCACTGCACAATTTTATTTCCCTTTTCCACAGCCCTCACATAGCCCTCTTTATACCATGTAAGCCCTCACATAGCTCCCTATACACAGTATCAGCCCACATATAATTCCTTATATAATGCATGAGCACTCACATAGCCTCATATAAAGTACGAGCCCCCATGTAGCCTCCTTTATATAGGAGGAACCCCCATTTAGTGTCCTATATACAGTATGAGCTCTATCATAGCCTCCTATATACAGCATGAGCCCTCACATTGTCCCTATATATATAAAATGAGCCCCCAGATAGCCTCCTATATAGAGTATAAGCTTCCACATAGCCTCCTATATAAAATAGGTACCCTCAAAAAGCCCCTTACGTACAGTATGAATCCCTATATGGCCTCCCTTATAATGATTGAGCCCTCACATAGCCCCTGTATACAATATGAGCCCCCACATAGCCTCCTGTTGTGAATTCTTTAAGGAGGAATTCTGGTTGTGAGCTCCCTCTGGTGGTTGTTGCTGGTAATGCTGCTGGCTGTGTGTTGGAGAGTTCCACAGCTGATCTTGATGATTGGCAGTCAGGTTCAGTTTGGAGTATATAGTGATTTGAAGCTGATCAGTCCTTGCCAGTTGTAAATTTTCCTGGAGGTGTCCACACCTTTTCCTGGTTTCTCCTGGTCTGCTGAAATCCTTGCAAGCTAAGTGAATGGTTTTAGTTACTTTGTGGCGCACAGGTTCGTTGCTTGTGGATCTGTTTTCAGTTTGTCTTGTTCTGAGTTGTGGGTTTGAAATTTAGTCTGCATATTTGTTCACCTGCTCTCATGTAAAACAAAAAGAAAAAGGGGCGCCGTGTAGGATCCATGGACACTAGTTAAAAGCGCTGCTGTTATCTGCAAACTACCTGATGAAGACAGTCCTTTGTACTGTCGAAACATGTTGTGGAGTTTGCAGGAGGATTATTAATAAAGGTTTGTTAATTTTTGCTTAAATACCATCATACTGTCATCCTTAGCGCTCCCTATGAAACTTCTATACTTTTATCTTTCACCTGCTCTCAGTTAGGAAGTTTTCTTCCTGGACAGTAATTGCTATTCACTGTTATCTGCTATTTCCAGTATTGTTGGTATTGGTACTTGTTTATTCTTGTTTGATTCACAGAAGTTCTGCAGATATAGAGGCCGGCGAACATGGGCGTACCCAGGATCAAAACTAGGGGGGGGGAAAGCCATGGTCATTTGGAATGTCATATCCAGCCTGGTGCATTATGAGGGTTGATCACGTGTTCGGCCAGGCTCCGGCACATGCGCAGTGTGCATATTGAAGACGGGCTGAACACGTGATCAGCCCCCATAATGCACCGAGCAGGATATGAAGTTCCGGCCAGCGCATCAGAGTTCCACAGGAGGCTGGAATTTCAAAAAGAGCTGACAGATTCCCTTTAAAGGGAACCTGTCACCCCCTATGGTCGCTCTAACCCCTGCCCACCACCTTATACATGATGTATTTGGGGCTCCTGTGACCACTCTATATGCCCAGCAGGCCCCCTGCATACCTCAAAAATGAACTTTTAATATCTCCCGCGCGGTATGGAAATTAGCTGAAAATGATCCAGGAGGATCTGCTCAATCTGGTCCTCGCTGCCCTGCTGGTTGAAATGCCTGCCTCCTTCCTGTGAAAAGGCCACCCCTCCTGTGTATGTCACATTTCTCTCGCACCTCCCCGCATGCTGCCCCCTCTCCATACAACCCCACACTACTCACACTCTATTCTGTGCCGCAGCCATCCCTCTAACTCCACATACTGTCTACACCGATCCCCCCCCTCACTCCACATAGCGAATTGGGGGGGAGAAAGAGAAACATGAAGAGCTGGGGACACCATCGGCAAGCAGCATGGACAGTGTCCCTGACAACAAGTGGGCCCACCCGGTCATCCAGGAACCTGACTCTTGCCCAGGTGCTGACAACAGCCCTGTGCTGAAACATGCTGACACACATACATAGACAAACATATACACAGATATATACCAGATATATAAAAAATAATGTACAACAGGCATGATTATGATTATACCCAAACACAGATACACATATATACATACTCACATACACATATATATACACACATACATATTGTATGCACACACATACATATACACACACATAGACACATATACACACACATACACCAACACATGTATACACAGACACACACATTTATATAAACATATACACACTGTACACACACCCGCACACACATATATACACAGACACACACACATATATACACACTGTACACACACATATATACACACACACACATTTATATAAACATATACATACTGTACACACCCACACATATATATACACATAAATACACACTGTACACACACACCCACACACATATATATACATACGGTATATACACAGACACACACATTTATATACACGTATACATACTGTACACACCTATATATACACACATATATACACAGAGACACACATTTATATACACACTGTACACCCCCCCCACACATTTATAAATACACACCGCCCTCCGTGGTCAACTCCCTGCACCCTGTCTATCCTTGAAAATCTGGATTAAAAGACCACCCTGCACATACCGGTGAGTGCTGTCTCTTTCTTCAAATTGCTGTATAAATACACACATATACACACTGTACACACACCCACACAATATATATACACACATACACACTGTACACATATATGCACACACATACACAATATATACACACACATATATATATACATATACACACTGTACACACACACACATATATATATATAATACATAGACATATAAGCACAGACTTACACATATGCACACATACACACATATTAGCATTTTTTGTTCTTTGTTTACCAGTGATGATCCTCTCTGAGTCTGGAGGGAAGGAAAGTGCTGGGCGGCTGTGTGACATCACAGGAGACCGCGGGATTGTCTCCGAAGTGTGATGTGGCTGGGCACATGTAATGGAAAGCAGTGAAAGCCAGAGCAGCCCATCCCCCCACTTCCCCCTGCACTCTAGCCCCCCTCTCCTCCCTCAGCACAGAAAGGAGATAAGCGATGCTCTGCAGGCTGCAGTCTGTAGAGCATCGCATACTAATTAGCCATGTGGTGGCTTTCCTGCACCCTTCTAGGGGGGGCACCTGCCCCCCCCCTGCTCCACGCTGGGTATGCCCATGGCGGTGTGTCTTAGTGGACTCAGGGTAATTTTTGGTACTATCTGCTGTTGGAGATTTTTTGATAGTATTTTAATGCTGACTGCAATAGTATTCTATCCTATCTTTGCTATCTAGCTAGTGTGGGCTCTTTTGCTGAACTCTATATTCTGCCTGTGTGTGTCTTTTCCTCTCCTGTTTCCCAGTTAATATCTGTAGGGGGCTTGCTGCTCTTTTGGGGTTCTGCTCTGAGGCAAGATAGCTTTTCCTATTTTCATCTCTAGGGGTAGCTAGTTCTCCAGCCGTGTTGAGGTGTCTAGGGCATGGTTAGTTACACCCCACAGCTACTTCTAGTTGTGATATTAAGTAAGGTGTCGCGGTCAGTATAGTTACCAATGACTTCTGTGTTACCTTTATGTTACTCCTAAGTCATCGGATCATAACAGCCTCCTACATAAATAATGAGTCCTCACATATCACCTATATACAGTATGAGCCCCCAAATAGCTACTTACATAAAGAATGAACCCTTATATATATATAAAACAACACATACTTCACTCCCACACCCCCACAGCACTCTGCTCTTGGCCCTGGGGCTCCATTTCTTGTGGCTGGCACATACATGCTCATGCTATAACTTGATTGTGCCATCATGTCACAGGAGAGGTGTGGGAGCTCCCCTGCAGCTGCACTACCATTCTGTATTGAAGGAAACCCAGATAACCTTGCTGCCCAGAGGTGTGCAGGCAATCAGGCCATAGTAAGCCCCCCAGAGCCTTGGAACCCAGATTACCCTCATTATATTCCACCTATGTGCCCAACCATGACTTATCTGTCTGAGAGCATGTATGCAATGTATACAAACCACCAGACAGAATGATATACAGTACACTGACATTAAGTCACGGAGACAAAATTTGGCAATTCATCCCTATCTCCTGAGGATAGGCTTTGTCCTATGAAATTCTTTAGTGGAGGGTGTCGAGTTCATGTCATTTAATCATAATAAGGGGAAGTTGTTTGTGTTTGTGTAAGCGCTGATCAATACATGAAGTGCAGCATCACTGAACATAGCGTTACACTCACGTTAAGTGCTTTCAGGAGCTGTCACAGCAATAAACAGCAAATGCTACTAACACAGCGATGCTACCACTGAGTAATAACTGGCCAGGTACCAAGTCTCTACTCATCAAGTGTCAGATTATTCACCATTTATTGATTAATAGAGTAAATACCAATTATATATATATATATATATATATATATATTTATATATATATATTTACATACAGTATTTATTGAAGCAGCGACATGCTGCACTGCAGATATGTAGTTCAGCAAGTTTAAGTAATGCATTATGCTGGGACTTGTAGTTCCACATGATCATCAAGTGATGCATTACAAGTGGTGGGTTTGCAAGTTAGCAGAAGGACGTGGGTATCTGGCAAACATGGAACCTTCCATAGGTATATCTCATGTGGAACAGACAGAATATAGTCTAACTTCCTGTTTGGTCAAAAGGTTCCTCTGGGTTTGCAGCAGCCAGGTTGCCAGAAACACACGGTGCAGAATCCATGTGTGCAGAGCTTGGGATAGCTCTGGCAAAGTCTGTGAGAGCTGCCTCTCGGTGCTTGGAGCAACCGTTGCCCTGGAGCACACCTGGTATGGTAAGCGTGGAAACAGCCAGCATCCTGGAAGGTATGCGATGAGGAGACCACAGGGATATTCAGGAATCTACAGTCCTGCTGAGGATCTGGGACTGTCAGGTGTTGGTGATCCCAGAGAGGCAGTTTCCTGAATGATGGACTGGCAGGAGTCAGTAAAGGAAGCTGGTAATAGCTCCTGTAAGGTAACCAGGTGTCTAAAAGGGACTATGTAAATACAGCCAGGTGGGCATACCCACCATTGGAACAGACTAGATGTCATGAATGTTCCATTGACGTTAATGGACTGTATCATGTATGAGGTTTATGAAGTGTAATAAACCGAATGGACTTTATTTTTCTATAAAAATGTGCCTGTTTGCCTCAATCCTGCTCCCCGAACACACTCAGTGAGCAAATCACTGCTATATATATATCAACAATTTATGAGAATTATTGGTATCAGATTTTTCAGTTTTCATACACCTTTGCTAACAATTTTTTAATGATATAATGAAAAAATAATCCAGCAATCTGAAAAGTGTTTAGTGTCTACAGCTCCTATCCAGACTTATATATCTCCAGAGTAAGAGACAAGAAACCAACACTCTGTAGTCTGATCCTTTAGGTGTGCCATCCATTATCTGACCCATATTTTATATAATATACAATGTGAAAGGCATCAATGTAGGGGACAGATAGGAGGTCCATGGCTGCCATTCACTAGGTTCATTTGTAGACTGTTATAATGGAGATAAATCTGCATAAGTGCTTCACTATTACCGTATATACTCGTGTATAAGCCGACCCGTGTATAAGCCGACCCCCCTACTTTTGCCCCCAAAACCTGGGAAAACCTGTTGACTCGTGTATAAGCCGAGGGTGGACCCCAGCACAGGTGTACAGCCCCCAGCAGTGTGGTATACAGGCCCCCCAATAGTAGTATACATCAGCCTCCCCAGTGGCATATACAGGCCCCAGTAGTATATACAGCAACCCCAGTGGTATACAGCAGCCTCCCCAGTGGTATATACAGACCCCACCAGTATATACAGCAGCCCCAGTGGTATATACAGCAGCCCCAGTGGTATATACAGCAGCCCCAGTGGTATATACAGCAGCCCCAGTGGTATACAGGCCTCAGCAGTATATACAGCAGCCCCCAGGGGTTATACAGCAGCCCCCAGGGGTTATACAGCACCCCCCAGGGGTTATACAGCGGCCCCCAGGGGTACCCAGCAGCCCCCTGGGGGTAACCAGCAGCCCCCAGGGGGTACCCAGCAGCCCCCTGGGGGTACCAACAGCCCCCTGGGGGTACCAACAGCCCCCAGGGGGTACCCAGCAGCCCCCTGGGGGTACCAACAGCCCCCTGGGGGTACCAACATCCCCCTGGGGGTACCAGCAGCCCCAGGGGGTACCCAGCAGCCCCCAGGGGGTACCCAGCAGCCCCCTGGGGGTACCAACAGCCCCCTGGGGGTACCAACAGCCCCTTGGGGTACCAACAGCCCCCAGGGGGTACCCAGCAGCCCCCAGGGGGTACCCAGCAGCCCCCTGGGGGTACCAACAGCCCCCAAAAGCTGGCACTGTCCCCCCTTGTAAGGGCCCCCCCCCCCGCTGCTTATACATTACCATCCCGGTGTTCTGATCGGCGCCGCTCCTCGGTGCTTCTTCTTCATCCTCCCGTCCTCGCTGGCTGCATCCGGGATCTCCGGCCGTCGCGCGATGACGTCATATGCCTGCGACGGCCGGAGATCCCGGATGCGGCCAGCGAGGACGGGAGGATGAAGAAGGAGCACCGAGGAGCGGCGCTGATCAGAACACCGGGATGGTAATGTATAAGCAGCGGGGGGGGGGGCCCTTACAAGGGGGGACAGTGCCAGCTTTTGGGGGGCATATATGAACTGCTTCCCCCTGCCGCTGATTGACAGGGGGAAGCAGTGCATATATAATGAGCGGCCCCACGTGACGGGGCCGCTCATACAGCAGCCTCCCCCCGCCTCCTCCAGCCTCCACAGCCCCCACCACAGCAGCCTACCGTATAAACCCGTGTATAAGCCGAGGGGGGACTTTTCAGCCCAAATTTTGGGCTGAAAAACTCGGCTTATACACGAGTATATACGGTATATATTTATTGGGGCAATAAAAAAACTTGTATTCCTAATAAAATATGGATATTTCCAGCAGTAAGTAATACATTATATATATATACTGTATATACAGTATGTGTGTGAATATACAGTGTCTTGTGAAAGTATTTGGCCTTCTTGAGCTTTTCAACTTTTGCCACATTTCAGGCTTTGAAGATAAAGATATAAATTATAACATTTTTGTGAAGAATCAACAAAAAGTGGGACACAATCGTGAAATGGAACGAAATTTATTGGATATTTTAAACTTTTTTAACAAATAAAAAACTGAAAAATGGGACGTGCAATATTATTCGGCCCCCTTGAGTTAATACTTTGTAGCGCCACCTTTTGCTGCGATTACAGCTGCAGTCTCTTGGGGTATGTCTCTATCAGTTTTGCACATCGAGAGACTGAAATTCTTGCCCATTCTTCCTTGCAAAACAGCTGGAGCTCAGTGAGGTTGGATGGAGAGCGTTTGTGCAGTTTTCAGCTCTTTTCACAGATTCTCCATTGGATTCAGGTCTGGACTGTGACTTGACCATTCTAACACCTGGATACGTTTATTTTTGAACCATTCTATTGTAGATTTTGCTTTATGTTTTGGATCATTGTCTTGCTGGAAGATAAATCTCTGTCCCAGTCTCAGGTCTTTTGCAGACTCCAACAGGTTTTCTTCCAGAATGGTCCTGTATTTGGCTCCATCCATCTTCCCATCAATTTTAACTATCTTCCCTGTCCCTGCTGAAGAAAAGCAGGCCCAAACCATGATGCTGCCACCACCATGTTTGGCAGTGGGAATGGTGTTTTGCGGGTGATGAGCTGTGTTGCTTTTATGCCAAACAAATCGTTTTGCCTTGTGGCCAAAAAGTTTGATTTTGGTTCCATCTGACCAGAGCACCTTATTCCACATGTTTGGTGTCTCCCAGGTGGCTTGTTGCAAAGTTCAAACAAGACATTTTATGGATATCTTTGAGAAATGTCTTTTTTTCTTGCCACTATTCAATGAAGGCCAGATTTGTGAGGTGTATGACTGATTGTTGTCCTATGGACAGACTCTCCCACCTCAGCTGTAGATCTCTGCATTTCATCCAGAGTGATCATGGGCCTTTTGGCTGCATCTCTCATCAGTCTTCTCCTTGTTTGAGATGAAAGTTTAGAGGGACGGCCGGGTCTTGGTAGATTTGCAGTGGTCTGATACTCCTTCCATTTCATTATCATCACTTGCACAGTGGTCATTGAGATGTTTAAAACTTGGGAAATCTTTTTGTATCCAAATCTGGCTTTAAACTTTGCCACAACAGTATCTCGGACCTGCCTGGTGTGTTCCTTGGTATTCATGATGCTCTCTGCACTTGAAACACAACCCTGAGACTATCACAGAGCAGGTGTATTTATACGGAGACTTGATTACACACAGGTGGATTCTATTTATCATTACCAGTCATTTAGGACAACATTGGATCATTCAGAGATCCTCACTGAACTTAATAATATTGCACGCCCCACTTTTCAGTTTCTTATTTGTTAAAAAGTTTAAAATATCCAATAAAGTTCGTTCCACTTCACGATTGTGTCCCACTTGCTGATTCATCACAAAAAAAAATTAGAATTTATATCTTTATGTTTGAAGCCTGAAATGTGGCAAAAGGTTGAAAAGTTCAAGGGGGCCAAATACTTTCACAATGCACTGTATATATATATATACACCATAAATATATATACATATAATTTACTGTACTAAATGTAATTGTAGATTTTAGCGTGCAATATAATTTTCTACTTTCACATTTCTGACAGCCCTCATTACTGTTTTCATCTGTGCTGCAATCTATAAAAAAAAACAAATGTTAAAACCTCGACACTCCGCCAGCTTGTACATACTGAGCATTCACCTGCAGCTTATGATAGTCATCAAAATGTAAAATTTACCCTAGCTCCCTGCATCAAAGCTCCAGATTATTTATTGTTCAGATACAGAACATTTGTTCTTTGTCTTACATTTGTCTGATCTAAGAAGTGAATTCATAAAAATACGACCTAATTTAACAAAGAGCAAGTTATTTTCTTACAGCTCATTTAACGATGTAACATGCAGGAGGGTCGTATTGGCCGAGTGTCAGCAGGAGGCTCCACCAACACATCTACTGCACACGATGGCCTTTAGGAGGTCATTGAGATCCAGAATGATCAATGTCTAGGTTGAGTCTTTGATTATAAAAATACAGAATGGTCAATATTAATCCAGGACCTTAGTAGATGCCCAAAATGATTCTGGGGCAACTTACGAAGCTCAAGTGTTCACATAGGATCTGTTGAATGACTTCCTAATTGATACTTACAATACTGAATATTTGCAAAGAAGATGCAATTTCAACCTTCTTGATAGGCTTGTAAATGTCAAACACACAAGATGTTGAGGCAGTACAGCGGCTCCCGTATCAGAAATGTAGGCTTGGCTTAAATCAGAAAAGTGGGTATTACTATACTGGAGGGGCTCAGAGTACAAGTGTATGTTCAACTTATAAAAATATGATGTACTTTTACAGAAACTAAAATTTTAACATTTTCTAATTTTAGCAATTCAATAGATAATATTTACTTTATATTATGCTAGCTGTAGAGCCTGGCATTGCCTGGGCATAGTAAAGAAGCCTCCTGCTGTATACTGGGGCTGTGTGCTTCCTCCTGCTGTATACTAGGGTTGTGTCCGCCCTCCTGCTGTATACTGGGCGCTGTGTATGGCCTCCTGCTGTATACTGTGGGCTGTGTGTGGCCTCCTGCTGTATTCTGAGGGCAGTGTGCTTCCTCCTGCTGTGTACTGGGGCTGTGTGTGGCCTCCTGCTGTTTACTGTGGGCTGTGTGTGGCCTCCTGTTGTATTCTGAGGGCAGTGTGCTTCCTCCTGCTGTATACTGGGAGCTGTGTGTAGCCTCCTGCTGTATACTGGGGCTGTGTGTGGCCTCCTGCTGTATACTGTGGGGTGTGTGCGGCCTCCTGCAGTTTACTGGGGGCTGAGTGCAGTCTGGTTGCCAAGGATGGTAACTAACTGTGATTATTAGAATGATTATTTTGCACAATAGAATGTTAGCCTATAACATTGTTAGTCATGTCACTGTATTTGTATGGTATTTATGTCCCCTGAGTTCTACTTGGGGATTTGCGCTGTGGATTTGCATATATAAAGGAGACAGAACAATGGAGGGGGCAAATCTATGTGGAGGTGGTGGAGCTTATGAAGAGGTGGGGCTATGTGGAGGGCAGAGATGTGAAGGGGTGGGGCCACATGGAGGGGCAGAGTTATAGGGGGGCAGACCTATATGGAGGTTTGGAGCTATGAAGAGGTGGGGCTATGTACATTGGTACAGTTGAACAAAATGATTTGCAGGACACTGGTCCTACTAGCAGTCATGGACTAATGACCATCAGTTTAATTAATACATTTGAAGACATATGTTAAGAGCATGACTAAATGATTCGCAGGACTCTGGTCTTGCGGCCACGTTAGCAGTCCATGGCCCTGTGAACTTTCTCCTACCTGATGACATCCCGGCACCTCATCTGATTAGTAGGTCATAATCATTGTAGCATGATGCACACAATGTTCCTTCAGATGGCGACAGGTAGACTCGTAGAACTCCAGCAGCCGCAGAATATCAATGTGGTCACCGGACAAGTATTGCAAATCATTTAGGCATGTGCTTAACGTTTCATTAAAAAGATGCACCAGACAGATGCCACTGTATCACTATAGTAATCCAATGTAAAAATAAAGCATATGTTTGGCTAAAAAAAATCCTTTTTATTACTGAACATTGCTATTTGGTATACAGCAGTTGACTGTATTTTCTAAACAGCATATAGTTTAAACATATTTACCAATGCATTACTATGGTGATAGGTGCAGGATGTGTCATGGTATGAGACATTCATTTAATGTCAAGAGCTTATGTATATTAAATGCAGTGGGACCATACCAATACACTATTAGTGACCCTATAGTATATATTTAAGGATATAACTATATGATATACAGAGATTGTGATTAGGGATGAGCGAGTAGTCAAATACTCAGACTCGCTATACTCGTGCCGAGTAGATCGTAATACTTCAGGTATTTGGTGCAAGTAGCGAGTCCAATGTTAGTCAATGGGAAATGCAAGTAATTGTCTGCTGGACCCAAAAAAGCTGTCTGGGGACTGAGGAAAAGGCTGAAATGGACGCACGATTGCCGTAAGAGTGAGTTATGATGGAGGCAATCTTCTGACAGCTCAGTGTGTAAGTGGTGTAAAGAGAGTGATCTAGGGGCTGTGTGATGGTTAACGTAGAAAGATGCCACCCATCATTATCATCATCATCATCATAAGAGCTTCACAATTATAAAGCTTGGACTACTGGCATTGTTGTTCCACTGCCACTGTAAAATGTGCAGGCATAGTGTCTCCAAAAATTAACCCATTGGGCTGTACCATGGTTGATGAAGGAAGCAGGCATCAAGGGCCGAACAACTATGAAACTAGGATTACTAAGACTATTAACATAGTTATTGCAGTGCCCAATGTCCAGGCATAGCCATAGTGTCTCCAAAAAGTAGCCCATGGGGCTGTATCATGGTTGATGAAGGAAGCAGGCCTTTAAAAAGCTACAAAAAATAGCTGGGAAAACTGTTACTACTCCCTAACCTTATACTTTCAGCTCTGAGACGAGCCGAAATATTGCTGACTGTACTATGTGGTACTGTAACTCTCCTGCCTGTCTCCCTGCACTACAGTCACCTAGTACTACAATGCTGGTAGCTCTCACAAGAGCTTTTGGGTTTTAGGCTGTGGTCACAGTACCATTTTTCACATGCGTTTTTGGAGACCTGCGTTTTCAAAAACGCATGTAAAAAACGCACCCATAGGCCCCCATGTTAAAAAACGCATGCCCTAATAGCCAAAAAGCATGTGTGACTGTCCCATGCGTTTTTGGAGCATATCCAAAAACGCATGCGTTTTTTAATAAGGGGCCTTATGGGAAACGCATGCAAAAACGCATGTACAATTAGTGCCATTCAAAAACGCATGCGTTTCCCATAGGAGCCCATGTTAAAAAAACGCATGCGTTTCCGGAAACGCATGCGTTTTTTTTAACATGGGCTCCTATGGGAAACGCATGCGTTTTTGAATGGCACTAAAAGGTACTAATTGTACATGCGTTTTTGCATGTGTTTCCCATAGGAACCCATGTTATAAAAACGCATGCGTTTTCTACAAAAATGCATGCGTTTTTCAAAACGCTCCAAAAAATACTACAAGCACTATTTTTATGTGCAGATTCAAAAACGCACCCAAAAACGCAGGGAGCCATCACACACCTTACAAAACTCATGCTGACATGAAAAAATGCATGAGTTTTGTAAAATCACTAAAAAAAACGCATGGCAACTGTGACCACAGCCTTACAGAGGATTTCTGTACGATTTGCACAAGAACAACTCTCCCTAGCAGCTGCTCACACTCTCCCTATACTAGCTGTGTTCTGCATACAATGTGCAGAAAATGGTGGCGGCAGGGCTTATATAGAGCCTATGGCTAGCGTCACACTGTGTTATGGACCTACTTTCCAGCCAGCGCTGAAACCGGACAGCGTTAACGGCAAGAGCTGGCTGGAAACGTGAGTCTATAGAAACCAATTGCTTACCTTAGCAGCAGCCGCGCACAGAGATGCTAGGCGGCTGCTTTTCCTCCTCGTACAGGAAATGCAGCCTGCAGCATTTTCTTATGCGCTGAAGAAAATTGGCTGTCATGCAGCTCTATGTGTGGCTGCTACTAAGGTAAGCAATGGGTTGCTATGGGGCGTCCCATTTCCAGGCCCGGTATTTGCGCTGCCTGGAAACGTGGGTCCTAAACCCAGTGTAACCCTAAACTATGAGTCATAGGGTATGACTCATGTATGACGCTGGGTGGCCAGCCAAACATAGTAATGCCACAACTAAGAAGGTTGTGGCATTACTGTGATTGGCTAATGCTGGGCGGGAGATCCGAATATTGTGAGATAAGTAGTGAACTACTCGCAATGTTTCGAGTACTGCGAGAACCGCATTACTCGCCGAGTACTGAATACTTGTGATTATACTTGCTCATCCCATATTGTGATGCTTCAGGAGCTTCAGTAGAGACAACCAATATAAGAAGCTGTAGTATATGGCCAGTGATTGCCTAGGGTCACACATAAGCCCTGGATCCGTTAGTTGCATCAGTTTTTCAACTTTAGAATTCTAAGTCCAAAAACTGATGCTGTTAATGGATCCTGGACTCAAGTGTGACTGCTCTGCTATGCGTTTTTTAACAGGACCCAAAAAATGCTGCAAGCAGCATTTTTTCGTGCTGTAAAAAAAGGATCTGTTTTTTTCACATGGGGCCCTAAGGAAAATGGTTCCATTAAAAAATGGCACCATCTGTTAACAGATCCGTTTTTGCTAGCATTTTTTGCCAAAAAATGGCAAAGTCCTAAAAATGTATAACTGCACAGGAGGCTCAAAAAACAGCCTAAAAAAACGGATTTGTTATTGGATCCATTAAAAAAACTGATTGGCATGTGTGACCCTAGCCATTGGACTACCCTATATTACAGCTTGGCTGTATTCATACATCCATTGTACACATCCATGTGGAGTAACCAAGGCTCAGCTGGGTGTGGCAATGCCCGACCCATCAAATTCAGCAAAAGTGGATGTGTCTTTTTATGGCTCGGGTCAGACTTGCGTCGTGCATGCGCTGAAAGCATGCTTTTTTTAAGTTGAAAATGTTGGAAAACGCAAGCGTTAACGCATCCATAGGCCCCAATGCAAGAAACGCATAGCACATGTGCCATGCGTTTTTTGCATGCATTTTTGGCTCACCTCCCAAAAACGCGGTCAGCAGTGTTTTTGGGTGCTTTTACAAAAACACATGCTTTTTTGTAACATGAGAGTCTATGGACTATGCATCTGTTAATGCATGGTACACTTATGTACCATGCATTAGCGCATCAGTTAATTGAGCCAACATGTATGCACATATGACATGAAAATGGCAATGGAAAAAAAGGATCCTTTAATGCATCCGGCAAACGGATGTAAGCTCCCAAGTGTGACCCTAGCCTATGACAGAAATGCTGGCTAGTGTAGCATCTCTGGTTATGCGCACACCACCGAGAAGATGCGTCAAGCTCATTCAGTGAAAAGAAAAATAGGGAGGGGGACAAGAGGCGCAATAGTGCCCTATCACTAGTGACACTTGTGTATGCTGGTGGTGCTATGAAGCTGCTCACCTGGTCCAGTTGTGATCCCCACAACTGGTTTGAAGGCGTTTTGGAATCTGTGTTCCAGCTGCTGCAGGACCTCCACCGACCACTGGATAGTGGTTTGAATCCAAGAATGTCCCTGAGGAAGGCGCCGGGTGTGCCGCTGAAACGCGTAGGAGAGAGGAGGAAATAAAGGATGATAACTATCTTGGCTCTTTGGTGAGTTTATCCATACCACAGCAGCGCGGACCGTGACACACCAGCACTCCCATCATTGTCTTAAGCTCATTCAGTGGCATTCACTTCCTAATGAATACTCCAGCGAGCATTGTGTACAACACCAGGCTTAATGAATATTCCCCACAGACTTTCATTGATCTGAACACATATCCATTTTAAAACAAAACCTGTGTCTCCAGTCCATGAGACTCAAAGCAGATACAACTCTGATCAGTTTTGTGGATCAGACCATTAAAGCTTATAGGTAATTCATTAAAAATGGATGAACAATGAAAGACATAAATCCGATTCATCAAGACCCGCATTGTGCTCTCCAGTCTTGATGAGGAGCCATGCTGGATTCAGATTCTCCTGATTCATTAGGAGGTGCATGACTCGGAGAAGTGGTGCGCACCTTTGTGTGCAACCAACCACTGCTCTTACATCTGTTCCTGAGGGAATAAGATTTGTGGCAAAGTAGATGCCACTTCTTGACATGAATTCGACAGAACTTGGCAAAAATGGTTTGAGAACCCCAAAAGTTAAAAAATTTAGTGCAGTTTCGAATTGCGCCATAACTTTACAACTTTTCAAAACTTTTTACAGCAGAAATGTAGTTTAAAAGCTTTGATAATATACTTTTTACTTCAGTTTTTCTTAGCTGACCCATTATTAAAGAAAATCTATCAGCAGGTTTGGCTACCTAATCTGACAGCAACATAATGTAGGCAAAGAGATTTTGAATTCATCCATATCTCACAAACTACAGACTGCCGCCGTTCTGTCACAATCAAATAATTGAGTTTTAAGCATGTAGCAGAGCTGGAAGAACCCACACCAGGCTCTCAATAGAGATTGTACATTGATTATGAGCTGTCAATCACAGCAAAGGGTGTGTTGGACTGCCAAGCCAGTGAGTTTCTAGTCCTGTATTGGTAATCACAAGTTAATGAACCATTTTGATTATGTAAATAGCACACACACAGATAAGAGAGGTACAGTTGATTTTTGTTGTTTAACCATTACAGCATGCTGTACATGCTGTTTACATAACAAAATCCTGCTGACAGATTCCCTTTAAGAGATGGATATTCCCTTTAAGGGAATGGATAAAAGTTCATATAGTCCACCTGCTTCAGAGAAAAAAAATGTAGTAAAAAAACAAATGGCACTGGGGAAACTATGTGCTGTTTTACATGGACTTTCTATCCATGGCTGTGTGAATGCATTTAAACGTTAAGGGTTATTTAATTTTTTTACTGATTCATGTCAACCAGAAAAATGTTATGGTTAAGTAAAAGAAAGATGATAAAGCATTTAGCACTAAAGCCGCTGTTGGAAGCCTTACAGAGACACAGGGTATAAAAGCTTAATCTAATTCAACTTCTTAAAAATACATATGCACAGTAATATTTTTCTCAGCTCAAGGTATAACAGCTTTCCCAGCATCCGAGCGACGGAGTCTTTGGGACTAATTAAGGGCAACATGGCACCTATGGACTGAAATGAGAGCAGGCTTTATTTCAACAATCTTGCTTTATAGCTTTCTTCCCACAAACAAAGCCACCAGCATAAGGTATTAATCCACTGCATAAACCCGCCTGATGGAGAGGACTTAAAATCTACAAAGTTAGAGAAGCTAAGAAATAATCCTCATCACACTGCTGTTTCCAATGAAGAAAGGGGAGGAAGGGGTGGGAGGGAGCAAGGAGGGGAGCCCATTCTCAGAAATCAATTTAGTCTCGTAGGAAGAGGAAAAAAAAATTAGGAATAATAAGAAAAAAGAATCAGCGTATAACTCCAAAATCAATACGGAGCTGTGTATAAGGGAATAACACGGTGCACAATAAGCCAGGCAGACAGAGATGTAATGCAGCTGTGCCCCGGAGGGGATGGCCTGACTCCTGATCACTCAATGAATGAAAGGGACCTGAAATCAGCCCAATCCTTGTCATCCCGGTCACACAGACACGATATTACCCAGGAAGAGACTTGTATAAGCAGGGATGACTACAGCATGGAAAAGGGCAGCAGGTGACCTAGTTAATATGTATTGAAGATTACCTGGGACAAACAAACAAATCCTACTGATTTATAGACAGAGGCATTGAGAATACATAGTATACCCCAAGAAGCAATGTAGATATCATATTACGTCAAACATGCTGCTGTATGTCTTATTTCTCTCTTTTGCACAGTGTATATAGAACCAGAGTAAAATCCAATATCCCCATAGACGTAATGCACACTGCTCCTAGTGGACAAAATATTAACTACAATGCTAGCGCAATTACCTATCTAAGGCCACGTGCACACGCTGAGGATTTGATGAGTTTTTTACCTCAGGATTTGTAGACAAAACCAGGACTGGAGCAATCAGAGGAAAAGTCTAATAGAAACACGTCACCACTTCTGTATTTATCACCAACTCCTGGTTTTGGCTACAAATCCTGAGGTAAAAAACTCATCAAATATTCAGCGTGTGCACATGGCCTTAGGCCCCTTTCACATCAGCGTTTTTCGCTGATCGCGGCAGATGCGGCGGATTTACCGCATCTGCCGCCTAACCACCACACTTGCGGTTCACCTGTGGCAAGCCCCATGCAATGTCTATGGGGCTTGCGGCTGGAGCCGCAAGTGCGGTATAGTTGCGGTTTCGGCACTTGCTGTCGCGAAAAAAATGCTGCTTACCGCGTTTTTTTCGCGCCGCAACTGCCGCAAGTGTCGAAACCGCAACTATACCGCACTTGTCGCACCTGCCGCAAGCCCCAAAGACATTGCATGGGGCTTGCCGCAGGTGAACCGCAACTCGGCTGTTAGGTGGCAGATGCGGTAAATCCACTGCATCTACCGCGATCAGCGAAAAACGCTTATGTGAAAGGGGCCTTAGAAAGTATCCGCCATTAAGAAGATATACAATGACAAAGAGAGGTTAATAAAGAGAAATCCAAGGGGAGGTTAAAGAGGTTGTTTAAGATGTTTTTTTCAAAATGGGGACAAAGCAGGGAAGCTACATCTGATTACCGGCCTAAGGGTTCACTAACACTAGTCCGATTCTCATACAGAGGATTGGATTAGTGTTGCGAGTAATGTGTATGTCTTTCTGTATGTCATGCGAGTTTCTAGTATTTTTTCTCATCCAGCATCCGTATAACTGAAGTGATGCCGGGGCTCACTGGTGCGGTGCTAGCCATAGGCAAGTGCTGTGATTGGTCCACCCCGACACGCTACATTGAACCGTGAGTCACTGTTGTGTGTGGATGCTGATGACCTTACTTGTGGTGCTTTCAGACTGGTCCGGTCACGCTCTTCATCCGGTTCCCAAGTGTGCGAGTGAGGGACGACAGAGAAGTTGGTGAAAGCAAGGCAAACTTTACAGTACACAACTTGGATGAACATTACGCAGCAGGCAGTACTCTTATTATCTTCTATGTAACACAGAGGCACAATTTTACTGGTTATTGGTGATGACATATACTTGTGGACGTTTCTCTGCTTGTCAGGTAGGTTAGGTTCACTTCACGTACGTAGAAAACCATGGACAGTGATTCCTAGCAGGAGGACACTCAACACGGCCCTTCCCTCCCTTTGTGCATCAGCCGGGACTCTCCCTATATTCTGACCAGTTTGCTGTATTCACATCCCCTTCACTCAGTTCAACTCACAAAACTTCTCCAGCTTCCTAGTTCTGAGGTTCAGTCACCCACACATTGCTTACTTGCGAGCTTGCTGCTTTCTGTTCACTTAGCTTCCAACACAACATCATTACTGGACTTCTTCAGACACAGGCTGACCTCTCTCCTGTGCAGCTCTCTGTTCACTTGCCCATCCCAGACTCTACTGAAATCTTTTCTGTCTCTCTCCTTAGTCTACACACTGGTAACTCCCCCTGTGACTCATCCCAGACTTTAATTCTTTTTTTCCTGCAATAGTCTATGCAGGATTTTCACCTTTAGCCTACATACTACTTTGTACAAATCTCCACCTTTCACCTTCATTACTACATGCAGCTTACATTATACTATCTGCACATCAGCAGCTCTGAATAGCTATGCCTTAAACCAAACCTTCTTATACTTATTATACTTACAAACAGTGCAAGACATCCTACCTTATAAAAAACCATAACATAACATCTACCACATAATTTCTAGCACTACAGATTGCTTAATACAATCTATGTAATTAAATCACACACAATATAATTAAATCATCGATGTCTTCAGGGGGGCACGGGACTGCAGGTCCACCCTCTAACATAGCATGCGTATGACATCTGTGGTGAAGTCCAAGCCACTGAGAAGATGTGTCCAATTAATTCAGTGGTGTGCATTTCCTAATGCATTAGAAGCAGATTCATACTTCAGCGAGCTCTTCATTAAGGGTGTTGCGCACAACACCAGTCTCAATGAATCGGCCCCGTAGAGTTAACTGATTAACACACATATCCATTTTAACACAAGATCCAATTCTCCAGTCCATGAGGCTCAGAGCAGGTACAAATCTGATTAGTTTTGAGGATCAGACTTGATTGTCAAAGTTTATGGGGCTGGATAAAAAATTAAAACATGGAGCCTGGTTCATCAAGAATGGTGTTGTAGTCTGTGTAAAGGTACCGTCACACACAGCAATATTGGTAGGCAATTTCACTGGCAATTTGCTGGTTGCAGTGAAATCATGGACACATTGTTCTATTTTGGTGCTGTGTACAAATGGAACAATGTGTCCATGATTTCACTGCAACCGGGAAATTGCCAGTGAAATTGCCTGCAATATTGCTGTGTGTGAAGGTACCTTAATGGAAGCCCTGAGAACTGTCTCTTATCTCACAGCAGCTACAACTCTTCTGTTGATTAGCTGATGTCATGGTTGTGGTGTGAAACCCATATGTCGTCACTCCAGACCAGTTTATCAAAAGAAGACACACGGATTCCAGTGCTCCCGGCCGGTGACCACTAGACTGGATCCCTTTGAATGAATTCATACCATCTCTCCTTGGTGGTGTTAGTAATATGTAATAAGGTTGTTAAAAAGATTAGTGAGGGTGCTGGTGCGTTACCTAGTAAGTATAAGGCCTGTTGCTAATTTTTGGCTTTATAACATTTTTTTTTCAAATCCTGAACAAGCCTTTTAAGAGGGTTTTTATGAGCATCCTAAAGTTTTAAAAGTTTGAGATGGATTCCTTACTGAATAACAGAGCTTAAAGTGTAACCGCCAATTACATTTCTATTTAATAATAATGTACAGCAAGTGGTTATAATACACTTTCAAATATACTTCATAAGTGAAATCTGGAAGAAAACAATTCAAAAACCTTCCAGAAGATGTCTCCACTAAGCTGTTTCTAAACTTTACATATGCTGGCTGTCAGGAAAATCTGTCTTCAGCTCTACACACTGAATATGGTGATATAAAGGGGGGATGGGGCTTACATAGTGTTCACACTACAGCTGATCAGAGTTTCGGGTTAGCTCAGGCAGGGGCAGTACTGAGCTCAGGCTGTCAGCACACAGCTCCTGTTAGCTTATCTGATTCCTCTCCATTCACATCGCTCTGCCCTATGCAATCAGCTGAGGAGCTGTGTGGAGATTTCACTTATCTACTTACCTAATTGCGCTGTCCCATCTGTACCCGACTTCTGTCCAGATGTCCCCGATTCACGCACATCTGACCTCCGGAACGCAGTCATATTTCTACAGCCTAGTGATTGGTATTAAAATATGGCATACCGCAGCATCCCGCACTCGACGACACCCGCAACTGCTGCAAATGATGAAACAACATCGTCCCTAGACATCCCCCATTGCAGACACTGACCTGATAGGACTTGCAGTGATGTTATAGTCATATGACTGTTCACATGACAGTGACATAACCAAAGGTTCTGTAAGCAGCACAAATCAGCCAGGTACTCTCCCAGAACTCAGCACTCACACACCCAGCACTCAGACCCCACACTCAGTCTCCTACAAAGCCCACACACTCAACCCCCAAACACCCAACACTCAGCCCCCACAATAAGTCCCCACTCACATATGCACTCAGCCCCTACACTCAGCCCCCACTCACCCAGACCCCACACTCAGTCCCCACACTCAGCCCCCACTCACCCAGCACTCGACCCCACTCTTGACCCCCACACTCGTCCCATAGAGAGTGACCATGGGGGTGTCAGAGAGCGTACATGGGGGTGGGCCAGAGAGTGAGAGGGAAAAACAATGGACAGAGGAGTGACAGCACAGGGGGAGAGACAGCCATCACCCCAGCGCCACAAAGCCTGCCCCTTTGTGATGTCACCGTCCATCCTATGTGATAGCATCGGACTCCAATCTAGTGAAGTATATTTGAAAGTTTATTATAATGACTTACTCTACATTATTATTAAATAAAAATGTAAATGGCGGTTACACTTTACACCTTTACAGAGAAGGAAGAAAGCAGTGCATGTATACATGTAGACAATCCAAGCAGAAAGAGTGGGATGTGAATATGACAAGACCTTGGTAACCAAGCACTGCACCCCCTGCCACAACAAATGTTAACAAAAGGATCATCTAAATATTATAATAATATATATGTACTAACAGTTTTACACATAATTGTATATTAGTATAGTGCTGTGTAGTTGGAGGTGTATGTTTGGTCCCAATGAAAAATCTTCAACAGGTCACCATAATTTTTTATGTGACAGATGTTACCCCCGATAGCAACAACCCTCAATCAAATCTATGCCACAACAATGTGAATACTAAATAATGCTAATCTGATGTATATTATATGTTCCAAGGCCAGACTACTGGAGTGAGAAAGAAAAGAGCCGAGCTTCAGAGGTTTCGGGGGCTTCTGTTTCTACGTGTACAGGTCTCAGACGGAGCTGCGAACAAAGAGATTGTTTTATGTAGAGCATCGTGAGAGCTGTGTACCCAGATACAACAAACACGGCCACCAGCCACGAGACCGCAGCCTTCCTACAGAAAGCTTTACTCACTTTGATGCTCAGTGATATGGATATGAATAAGGTCAAGACTGGCATCAACCACAAGCGTAGGTGCTGGCAGAAAAAATTATATACTTACAGATAGGTGAACCGCCGCGACACTACTATATTAATGATTAAAGTGAATGAATGAGTAGCACCAACAAGACGAGGATCTTATGAGTATAATGCAATTGTGAAATGCAGAAGCTGCCCTGTGCTATACATGTAAACCGGAGAACTTAGTCTCATTAGTAGCTACTAAAGATTAAGCTTGGCATCCACATCAAGGAGTCTCCATTGCCAAGTCCTAACACTATGCCTCACAGAAATGGTGTAATGTGAATGGATATATATGTCCTAGGTGTAATTAAAAACGACGATTAGGTGTGTATCAGGATCTAGCAATGGTGTCCAAGTGTGGCAACCAAACTAAAGAAAGGGAAAAAATGGAACATGGGAATTAAATTATGGAGTGGGAGCTCAGTCCAAATAAGCAATATATGAATAAGGTCAAGACTGGCATCAACCACAAGCGTAGGTGCTGGCAGAAAAAATTATATACTTACAGATAGGTGAACCGCCGCGACACTACTATATTAATGATTAAAGTGAATGAATGAGTAGCACCACTTGGACACCATTGCTAGATCCTGATACACACCTAATCGTCGTTTTTAATTACACCTAGGACATATATATCCATTCACATTACACCATTTCTGTGAGGCATAGTGTTAGGACTTGGCAATGGAGACTCCTTGATGTGGATGCCAAGCTTAATCTTTAGTAGCTACTAATGAGACTAAGTTCTCCGGTTTACATGTATAGCACAGGGCAGCTTCTGCATTTCACAATTGCATTATACTCATAAGATCCTCGTCTTGTTGGTGCTACTCATTCATTCACTTTAATCATTAATATAGTAGTGTCGCAGTGATATGGATAGTCATTCTTAAAGGGGTTTTCTCATCATCATAAATGAGTAAAATTTACAAAATGCTTGTAAAAACAAACAATTTTTCAGTGTAAAAATACTCTCTGTTAAGAACAAAGGTATTTTTAGTTTCATATTTTATTTCTCATTACCTAGGCTTCTGGCCACCTTTACAGTGTATCAATGGTGGCCAGTGTCATAAAATCATAGTGCAGTGCTTACAAGCTCTTTGCTATCGAGATGGTAAGAAACTGACTAGATTCGGTGCAATGGTGCTCCATCAATTATGAGTAATGTTGCCTCCAATTCCAGCATCATAGCCCATACAGTTTGGGCTAGCAGCGCAACAATGTTACTAGTTCAAACAGAAGAACACCAAACCTGATGAGCAAGTAATTAGGAGGTTGGGATTAATGCACTACTGAACTGCATTGAGAACCCCTGTAGAAGAACTCTTCAGACAAAACTGATACATGTATACACTGTTGTGTTATTGCTAATGCTGGGTCAACAATGGTTGTGCAAAGGGCCTACATCACAACCTGGTGCACTCAGGCAAGTGCCAGGGCCATGGACAAATGAGGAGGCCCACTCACTATCAGGGACACCATCCGCGTCACTTACTTTATGGTGTCTCCTGCCCTTACTGGTGTATTCGGCCATACTTTCACATAGCCATGGCTATGACTGGAGCCCAGGGCCTTGGGCCCCAGTCATAGCCACAGCTATGTTAAAGTATGGCCGCAGCAGAAGAGGCCAACCATATCTGACATCTTCAGTGGCATCAGACACTGCCAACCCTCTATTCCTCTTCAGTATTGTGAAGTTTGTTGTTCATGCACTAAAGAGGCTGTAGTGCGAAGTACAAACAGGAACTTACCGGAAGAAGAGTGACGTTGCTGCGAGGAGAGATCTACCTATCTCCAATGAGCATGCCAGGACTTCAGCGTTGGATCACCCCACAGCTGGTAAGTATGATCTGTGTGTGTCTGTTATCTGGCGCCTGTTTTACAGTACATCTGTGTATACTACAGTATATGTATATAGCGTGGATATGTGTACAGTATAGTGCTGTGTATTCATTATATGCAGCCTGCAGCCTCTATATTGTACGTATATACAGCCATAGCCAGCAGCCTCTATAATATAAATACAGCTAACCTAGCATCCTCTCTATTGTCTATATACTACCAGCAGCCTATATTCTATATATACTGCCAGCCAAGCAGTCTCTGTTATGTACACATACAGTCCACAGCCTCTATATATAATATATTATATATATATACAGTGCTTTTTTGTGGGGGTACGTGGTGGCACGGCGTACCGGAAAATATGCAGAGGGGGCGGAGCTATATGGGGACTGACGTCCACTGCAGGCTGCCCACTGCCTGGTGCACAGCACAGGATCTCCCGGCCGCCCGGAAGCACCCCCCCTCGCTTCCTAATCACGGCCGCCGGCACCTGATAGCACCCCTCCTCCGCTTCTCAAGTCGCCGGCACTTGACATCACCCCTCCCACGATCGTCAAGCCACCGGCGCCTGACAGCATCCCCAAAATCACCCCCCCTCTGCTCCTCGCCTCAGTACGGGCAAATATACTTTTACAAAAAAAGCACTGTATATATATATATATAAATACTGTACAGTCTGCAGCCTCTGATATATATATATATATATATAGCCCTCTATATTATATAAACACAGCCCGCAGCCTCTGCATTATAATCATGAAGTGTAGTATGTGTTGAAGGGGTCCAGTAAGACTCTTTCACCCAGGGCCCACAGAATTTGGAGCCGGCCCTAGTTGTGCAGCGCATGATATTAAAAAGAAAAGTGCCCTGACCTCTCAGGCTCTTCACTGGGTAGTGCTGAGGAATCGTGCTATGAAGTCCCATGCAAATTAGCCTTGAAATGCATTGGAGGAGTGTGGATTGAAATGGCTGATGCTCTGTAGTATAGTCACAGGGCTCCTGATGCATTTCCAGGCTAATTTTCACATGATTTCTCATCACTGACGCATCAGACTACTACAATATGGATACATTGTTTCTTGCTGTACTAGCACCTCTACAGCCTATTGCGCTGATTACAGTTGTACCAACAAGTTCCATTTAAATAAAAAGTTCCTAAATACCTTTTACTTATAGTGAAGTGTAAGAGACTCTTTAATGCATTCATTTATTTTACTGTCTGGATCTGCCATGTAATGTTTTGTGGATTGTAAAGTCACAATCAAAGTCAGATGAAAACTTTATCAAATAATCAGAACAGTTGTGCATGTACTAGAAATGTCAGACTTCTTTTTAAAATCTTAAATGTCATGGCGTCTGAGAAGACGGCTATCCTCCTCCAGAATGATTGTGCCAATACAATGGAACAAGTCCAGGCAGACAGGGAAGGGTAATGGAAGGTGCTCAACTCACAAGCTGCCATTTATAGAAATGTCATTACATACAGATAGAAATGTTGTTAAGTAAAGGAACCAGAAATAATGGAGCCGCATACATAAGATTTCATAAGAATGGAAACAAATAATTAGAATAAGGGATGAATTTATTAATATTCTGCATCCTGAATACTGTATATTTAATAACAGTAAATGTATTAATACTATATGTTCCAAATTATATTCAATAACTTTTAAGCCGTGTTCACACTGGACGTTTTTGAACCATTTTTGGAGCTGCATTTTTTTTTAAACTAAACCAAAACGGATCAGTCCCTGCGTCTGCAGCAAACTGAATGGGATTTTCGATTTGCTGTGCTGACATTACATTTTTCACTGCTGCGTTAGTGTTGCTGAAAGCTCATCCAAAAAATAATGAGAATGTCAATTATTGCTCCATTTTTCTGGTGCACTTTTATCACCAGCAACGCTCCATTATTTACCCTCCCGGCGATCCCTCGGTGAGCCCCAGCGCTCAAGCGGTTTGTCCAATTCTTTTATAATGGAGAACAAGCCCTCTCATTATGGAGCTGATCCACAATAAGTGTCACATGTAGTCTGCTCTGCAGTGTCTGGGAACTGCCCTACAGTGTTTAAATGTGTTTATTTCTATTGCTGTCTTTGGGGTTGATGTCAGTAACTGTAGCAGTATTGCTTGCTGTCTATGGTCTGGCTGTGGCTCCTGCTGCTATATGTGTCAGATGATGCCGTTGTCCACTCCCCCAACCTTTAAATAGTCCTATTACCCTTCAGGTGCTGTCTTGAAAAAGTTCAGTCTCTACTCTGACCTTGAGCTGTTTGGACGCTGTGTAGTTTGCTGAAGTCTTCCAGAGGCCTTTGTTAGAGTTATCTTTGTGGAGTTGCTGTTTCTATCTATGGGTGGAGGTGAGGAGGTGTTAGCCCAGGGCTGGTCAGGAGCAGGGCAAGGGTGACATCCCTGGCATCCTCACCTTTAGAGGTAATTTTGGGAACAGGGTCGGTTAGACAACCCCAGTTTACAGGGTCAGACTAGCTTCCCAGTTTCCCTTAGCTCAACTGTACTATCCTGTTATAACTCCACCGTCCAATATTGTTATGTGTAGAATCCAATTAGTAACCAATTAATAGAAATTCACAGCTAGGATTCAATATCAAGAATAGAAATATTGCCGACTCACCTGACCGTAGGTGTTATGGAATGAGTCTTTTTTTCTCCTGGAGACGTATGCCCAGATTGGGTGACAGCTCACCTAGCTAGAAACACATTTGCAAACTGAATAGTCGAGGGGAGTCACATCTGATCCAGGTTGTGCATTTTAAAATCATCTTTTATTAAAAAATCCAAAAAGTTAAAATTGGCAGATGTATATAGCAATCTATAAACTAAACGACTACGCGTTTCGGCATGATGAAGATGTTATGCCGAAACGCGTAGTCATTTAGCCTGTAGATTGCTATATATATAATATATATATGGCAATTTTAACCCTTTGGATTTCTTATCAAATTTAATAAAAGTTGATTTTGAATGCACAACCTGGATCAGATGTGATTCTGCTGGACTATTCATTTTGCAAGTAGGATTCAAAGAGTGTCTTGTAATGAAAAAAAAAAATCACTTGTGGAATAGACAAACATTTAAAGTCCTGCCCAGTAGAATCTGAAGTGTCCGATCATGACATTGTCCTAAAGGTAAAGTGACCTATAATATAAATTGTTGGATGGACAGTAATGCACGTTTTCTATTTCATTGCTATTGGAGCATTTATTTCAAATTCAGGGTAATACAGCGTATTGAGCACCCGACGTCTCCCACGCTATGCTGACCTATCACTTCCACCCAGGTCTATTCCTTAAAAGCAAACCATGCATAAGTCTGCGGTTTCAGCTTTACTAGACTCCTCATTGTAAACAGTTTTCCACTAAAGTTTTCCATGTGAAACCTCGAACATCATCAAGGGCGGGGAGGACCCACACAACTTCATTTTTAATCTAAGGAAATGTAATCTGCTTTCCCCTTTCAGATGGGATTTAGAAGTACCTTGGGTTTGTTCAGCTGAAACGCCTGAAACATCATCTTAATTACACACGTGCCCGTCCTATCTGTGGGGCTGGGGCACATCTCCAAACATCAAGACATCAGATTTTATTAGGAATGCTAATAGATAAGTTGGATGTAATTAATATGAGAGCGAGAGACGTTGCTCAAAAGGGAGTTCACAATCATGACCATATTCCCAAATGCACGTTTGTAGTCAAGTTGTGCAGTTCAGTAATTAAGTTGATTTGCATTTATTAATAGGAGACTTTTTTTTTTTACATTGGAGTCTGCAGGGAAGAAATAAAAGTATCTTGCTTTACTGACAGGTTTTGTACGTGTATTTCACTCTGTAGAAATTAAGGTCTGTGTAGTAAAATCACATACGAGCAGTCAGGACCTCCTCATTACATGCGTATACTATGGAGTCCCCGATATTCTCTTTGTTGATTGACAGCTTCACCTCAATGCACCAATAGAGGGAGGACAGGAAGAGCCTGTCACTCATAAATACTGAAAAACGCTGTGATTTTAAGAAAAAAAATATTAAAATCTGATACCTCAGTGGTTGATATCTCTTAATGGCTAACTGAAAAGATGGTAAATAATCCCAAGATTTCGAGACAACTCAGGTCTCTTCTTCAGGCTATATATAAGACAAAATCTGATGTGTCATATATATATATATACACAACCTGACATGGAATACTGCATTTCTTAAGACAAGTGAGGTGGAGCAGAAGAGGACAGCGGCACATACTATACGTACATTACGTATAGTATGCGCACAGCTGTCAGTGGAGCCGCAGCTTCATTCAGAAAATTGTACAGAGCCGACAGGAGTCGGCTTATTGTACAGGCAATATTAACACATTACATGCCCACCTGAGTAGGCAGCATGTCTCTAGGGGGGTGGGCACCCCCTAGAGACATAATGGGCACAATTATTATGAATATTAAAGCTTTTTGTACAGTGTTAACAGTTTGCGCAGGGATGAGCAAACTGTACAGTAACCGGATTACACATCTGGAGCACTCCAGTTACCGGATTGCAGCTTCAGCCACACATTTTGCTTGCAAAATGTGCGGGAAACTAATTGCGTTCACCGCATCCGGATCTAGATGCGGTGAACACAATTCTCTGTAAAAGTGTGACCCTAGCCTAACTCTATAGTGAGATCAAGAGGACAGAGAGTGGCCATCACTGATCACACTGGTTATGCCTTCTATTGATAATAATCCCTGGAGGCGGAGTTATCTTCCAGGCAGCATCCACCCCATAGCCTGGAACAGCTTATTTATTTAAAGTGACAAAAGATGATTTATCCACAACAAGACATCTGACGAGAGGCAGGCAGGTAGGATTATTTTCAGTGGTCTATAACCTGTATGCCAAAATTAATAGTCTGATAGGTCAAATGTTGTGACAGATTCCCTTTAAGAGTGTATTCTAGTGGGGCCGTGCACACTGGAAATATCTGCACCCAGTCATGTGGATCTTGTTAGTGATTTATGGGATATGCAGTAGATCCAAAGTGCAGGTCACTTGACTTGGCAGATTTTCAGTATAATGTGTGGATTCGTTTTATCCTTGAAAACTGTATGCAAAAAAAGGGGCAAAAATACAGCGTGTGAACAAGCCTTAAAGGCTATCTTCACACTGTTCACACTGACCTGCTGGGGAGGGATTAAAAAAATTGTTTATTCTGAACAACTCAAAAAAAGTTTTGAAGTGGAAATCTCTTCACCCCAACTCAGTAATTTGTGATTGTCTACTTTTGCGCTTTTGTTCCATCCCCCCCTCCCCCCTTCCCCCGTTCTTCCAAGAGCCATAACTTTTTTATTTTTCTGTCCCCACAGCCATATGAGAACTTTTTTTTGGAGGAATATAAATATATATTTGACCATTCATTTAGTGTACTGGAAAGCAGGAAGAACAAATTGCATGAGTTCTGAAATTGCAAAAAAAAAAAAAAACGTGCCATTTCACAATTACTTTTTGTTTTTTTTATTTTTTTATTTACTTTAGAAAAGTTTTATTTTGGGGGGTATTTTGAAGAGTTTTCCTCATTCTGAAGTGATATTTGAGTGTTCCGAGAAAGCTTCAAAGCATTTTTTTACCGCCTTTTGATTGGACGGCGCCTAGTTTGGAGCTGATTCCATCACGATCCACTTTGAAACAAATGACAAGAACTTTTTTTCCAAAACTCTTCTGTAAAAGAAAATGTTCAAAAAAACTTCTAATATGAAAACCATGGAAGGACAATGAGAACACAGTCTGACAGTTCTTTAGCTCTCCTACATCTGTATATATACAGGTGAACCTCAATGAATGGGAATATCATTAAAAGTTAATTTATTTCAGTAATTCAGTACATAAAGTGAAACACATATTATATAGAGTCATTACAAAGTGATCTATTTCAATTGTTTATTTCTGTTAATGTTGATGATTATAGATTACAGCCAATGAAAGCCAAAGGTTATTATCTCAGAAAATTAAAGTAGTAAGGATGAAAGGTTGAAATCAACGCTACTGTATTTCACAAGATGTCAAGGACTCCCAGAAACACCCCAAAACATGGCAATATGATATTGATTTGTCCTGAGGAAGGGCACAGGGAGCCCTGAAACGTATTAACTAATAAATCAATATTATATTGACCCTTTTGATGTCTCGTGGAATATGGCAGCATGGTTTTTAACCCTTTATCCTCCCTACTCTATATGCACCATAAAAAAGCTAAAACAATATCCCTATTAAATTATTCACTCCAAAAGACAAGATATTACAACAGAAAAAGATCCTTTTTCTATAGGAATGATGACAATTGATATCCAGATATAAATGATTCCAAAATTTTATTTATATTTCATATCAAAAAATCCATTAAAATATTAAAAAATCCAGAGCATATCCTCTTAGGATCCACAAGATTACAACCACAGCAGTATATATTGCATAGTATATAACATTCAATTTATACTTAACATTCTTTAAATAGCCACAGAATGTACATTACCATTATCTCAAAGTGGCACGGTTTTATGGTATTAGTCATATATATAGAGGGAAACTATAAGGGAGCTGAACTGACAAATCCGGTTGCTTAACCATTGATAACCTCACTCTCACTGAGGTATCTTGTATTCATATGGTGTCACCAAACCTATACCTTCAGCATTAGCCAATTCCCAATCCTCACTGTATCTATATAGTCCAATAAAACCCCTTGTAGAGTGTTAAGATATGTACCTGATCCTGACCTCTGTGCTGTAGCTGTGGTCCCTTCTCCCCTACGTCCGTTTCGCACCTCGCTTGTTCCGCTTCTTTAATGGATTTTTTGATATGAAATATAAATAAAATTTTGGAATCATTTATATCTGGATATCAATTGTCATCATTCCTATAGAAAAAGGATCTTTTTCTGTTGTAATATCTATATGCACCATGCTAGGGACTGCAGCAGCCGTGATCTGCTTTTATAGTAGTTGTGACTCTCACATCCACACAAGGTGAAGCCTGTAATACCTATTTAGGTCATATTTTATCTCTCAGACCCTTCATCCTCCCTATTTTAATTATTTCTGAGATATTGACCTTTGGGTTTTCATTGGCTGTAAGTCGTAATCATCAACATTAACAGAAATAAACACTTGAAATAGATCCCTCTGTGTGTAATGACTCTATATAATATACATGTTTCACTTTATGTATGGCGTTACTGAAATAAATTAACTTTTTGATGATATTTTAATTCATTGAGATGCACCTGTATGAAAACATATTCAGCATGCATGAAATTTTTGACGCGTGAAATATTTGCCTGGTTAACCTCTGCGTAACATGTATCGGTCATTTTTAATACAGGAGATCATTGATTACCATATATTGTGTAGGGGTATCAAATACTTGTCCATTCACAGACACATCTTAGAGACGTCTCCCACCTCCTCTGATTATCAGGCGGCCAACAGGCTGCTGACAGAGCGACAACGGGCACAAGATAAATGCATAATTCATTTTTGGGTAATAGGAAAATGTAATTCTTTGTATCAAATGTGCACAACAAAAGCATAAGAATATATCGGGAGCTGTGCTCTCCATGATTCATCCCTGTCTATGATGTCCTCCTGCATCCTGTGGTAATCAAGAACAATTGACAAAAAATAGAGCAGAAAGCCTTTGAATCCGCGCAGTCTGAATGTTAAAACAAATCGCGGCAGACGTAAGACATGAAACGACACATTGTGCATTGTGTACTTCAGCAGAAGAAAGGGATGAAATGCCATTTCACTGTATCTGAAGAAAATAGCTGTACAGAAAGAAAGGAGTGAGGAAGAGTGCGGCGTTCAAAGGCACGGTTCACCAAAGGGCCCGCACGTAATAAGGATTATCTGACGGTCAACTGACTGCGACCACCGCAATTGCATCTCACACGTGAAAGCTTCAAGGAAAGTCTCCTTGCAGATTCTGCCACCAAAGCCTCTCTCAGGGTGAAAGTGTTAAGGCAATTTATATCTGCTGGTGTCCGGCTCCTCTCTGCGGATTGCGGCTGCTTATCTGCCTCATGCAGCCTCACTGCAGGCCTGGCAGAGCCGTCTTTAGCTTTTCCTCCAAGGACCCTTTGACTCAAGTACCCAACGCCGCCTATCATGTGACCGCCTTCAAGGAGCTTGAGGATTTCACTACAAATAGAAGCAGTTACACACTTTGTCTGCGGCTGCCTGCCGAAAAACACCACCTACAAGCCCTACCTAGTCATTTACTGAGCTTAGCCATTGCAATGTGATTGTTCTCAACTAAAAGCTTAAAGAGAACCGCCTGCCAAATAATCTTCTTGCTCAGTTCGGGAGAGATTAATAGATAATATGCATACACTGCTAGCAAATTCCTAAGACGGAAATCTTCTCCTGTGTCAGCAAGAAGAGCATTGCACTAACATTTCCTTTAAACACTTCTGTGTAGATTCACCCGCCGAGTCACAGTCTGACAGCTCCGTATATGATTTCTCTTGTCAACATCCCATTTCTGGTATTAAACATTGTAATAGACTGTTGTATATGAATAATATTTGGCAATAAAAAAACAAAAACCTCCATAGAGGAAAAGTAGTATTCGAAATTTGATCCTAATCCCTATTGTTCCTCAACTCCAGTCTTCAAGAGCTACCAACAGGTCATGTTTTCAGGATTTTCTTAGCATTGCACAGGTGATAATTTAATTACATGTACAGATGATGACTCCGACCCTTGTGCAATGCTAAGGAAATCCTGAAAACATGACCTGTTGGTGGACTGGAGTTTAGGAACAATACTATACATCAAAGGTACTAAACTAAGAATTGTTGCAGATTCCAAGTTTCAGTAGAATTCATCAGCAGCCATACAACGTGGGAGAATTTACTCTTTTTTCTTGGGACACACAGGTAACATAGTCTGCATCCTCACGAATGAGAAGATTGTGGAAGAAACTGACAAAACAACAGAGAGTTCACACAATATAGTCCTGACAAACTAACAATTATCACCGCACCATCTACTGTCTGTTCAATACAGTTCCTCAGAATAAGCCTGCAGCTTTTATATACTCCAACGTAACAGCAGTCTCAGCTGGTGAAATTCCAACATGAGCATACATATAAATAGTTTGCAGCACCCAATTGTGGCGCACTCTTGTGGTGCACGTCAAGTCCAATGAGTCCTCTTAGCACACAATACGGTACATACAGGTAGATGGAGGACAAAGCTTCACACAGTCAGTGTATCCACACAGGAACTTTATTCCACCATTAAGGTCAACGTTTTGATCTCCTAAAATGAGATCTTGCAAATTTCTTATTTTAGGAGATCGAAACATTGCACTTAATGGTGGAATAAAGATCCTATGTGGAAATACCAGCTGTGTGAAGCGCTTCCCTGTTTAAGGAAAGTACAGTGAGGGTCTGTCAGTGGTCACTCTAAAAATGGCTACCACAGAAAAGCTTAGCGCAAGCCACTCCAGATTCCAGGGGGTGTTCTGGCCTTCACCCCAAAACACCTATACAGGATCTGGACTTACACAGTGGTTCATGGGTTGGGACTATGCAGTCAGCTACAGGCAGATGGTGCAGGCTATCAGGAATAGTCAGGTCAGAAACAGTAGGCCAGTCAAAGTACAAAATCAGACAACAGAAGAATAGGAAAGGGGCTAAGGTCTTGCACAAGAACTATAGGAGCTGATATTTAGATATGTAAACACAGCAAATGAGACTACTGTATATCTGGCAGCTCCCAGAAGTAAGCAGAGTATATGGGTTGGGTGTGGTAATGTCCGATTGGCCAAAGGAGGGAGATGATTCCTCTAGCTGGATAACACACACCCATACTACCAGACTGGACTGTACTAGAGGTCCCAACAGCCCTAATCTTAGACAGAGTCTGTGCCACCCAGAGCTTCTGCTTCTGACATCTCCCCCCATCACAAGCGCTGCTAGGTGGTGACCGGAGCTGATATCACAGGAGCAGATCCCGAGGGAATCGTAGCTCACATGCATGATCACCGCAACATTCACTTCTGTGGATCTATAGGAGTGGTGGTACTCATATATGACTACAACTCAGGTGGTCAAAAGTGACAGTGGATTCCTGTTACTGCTGTGCCAATTATTTTTCTGAATTGTAGAGGCAAATGGTTAAAAAACATTAATAATACTCACCTGACCGCTCAACTGTCCCACATCTGGAGAGGTGACATCAAAGAGAATGGGCATGATGGCCGAATGGGAGCATAAAATACACAGAGGACCAACAGCGGGCTGGGGGGATGGTGCGACAAGTGAGGTGAGTATTATTTATTTTTATTTTATTTTTACATCCTACATTTTTTATACTACATGGTCATCACTCACATTAAATTACCTTAACAGACAATTTTCATTATGCGAATTGCTGAGAAGCTAATGACAACCAAATTGGCTCCAATCAATAGTAATAATGACCTTTAGGGCTTTTAGATCATTTGAATCATTAGTGAAATGTATTGGACTTCTTTAATGTTGTATTGACTGGATTTACAAATTGTGTCAAGTCTTTGGCAATCTGACCAGTCAGGAAAGATAATTTACTAAGAAGAGCATTGATTATGCTGTTTGTGGATATCCAGTAAATAATCGAATGGGAGAAATCATTATGTGCCATTAACTGATTTTTTGTTCCTTTTTTTAGGTGAAAACTCAGTTATTCAGAAATAGTCGTGAGGTGGACATGAAATATTAGATCATTATGTATGTAGCCAATGTCACAAACACTAACAGTGTTTCATTCTGATGACCCTTTCTACATATTGACAGATATAATCGTCATTCAATGAACTTACTTTAACAGCAATTGTGTGAGAGTACTAGTATATACCTGATATTATTCTGGAATATGTCATGTTCTTTAAAAAAAAATCCACATGTAGTAGGTAGAAAATGCTCTTAGCAGCTCAATCTATACTTAAGTACATTAAATCTATCTACAAAAAAATAATGGACTTCCATTAGCCAGGGGCGTAATGTAATGATCACTGTTGAATAGAGAGACTGGGCTCATGCAGTAGGGGGGCTTGGGGATGCAGGCTGCTATTTCAGCTGAATGTGTGTCCAAGGTCCCTGCACTGCAATACATGCTGCTGACCAATCAGAGACCGGCAGCTGACGTTGGCGTGCAAGTCACACCATGCACTGCCCATTTCTTGCATGCTTAAAACAGCTGCCGGCTTCTTCGCTGTCTCATTACATGCTGTGAGAGCAGGGGAAAGTTGCAGAACAGGGTCATTAAGAAGTTCTGGACGGGGCACATTATGCCAGGATGGGGGACATATATTTTTGGAAGAAGTCAAGCATGGTAGCTTTATACCAGGATGAGGGGCAAGTAGTACTAGAAGGGGCCCAGAATGGGGGACATTATACCAAGATTGGGACATATATAATTTGAAGGGGTCCAAGATGAAAGGGAATTATCCTGGTTGAGAGACAAATATTATTAGAAAGGGTCCAGGATGGAAGACATTGTACAAAGATCAGGGACATATATCACAAAGGGGTCCAAGATGAAAGGGCATTATCCAGGTTGGGAGATATATATTCCTGGAAGAGACCAATTATGGGGGACATTATACCTGGAAGAAGCTAAGGATGGAGTACATTATACCAGGAAAGTGGCACATTATGCCAGGAAGGTGCAAAGGATGGAAAATATTCTACCACAATGTAGGACATATATTATTCCTAGGGACATAACACCAGAAAGGAGCCCAGAATGGAGGACATTATACCAGGAAAGGAGCCAGCCTGAGGGTGCAGAGTACTTTACACTTACACTTCCACATGGTGCCCAGGGGAACTGCTCTTCCCATGGAGAGCTGATATACCTACTCTGCTACTCCCATCATCCCCAGAAGTCCTGACGTAGCCGTGGCTACATCTGGCCACAACCCACTGGTGGCGTCACGACTCTCTTTATTTTTATTTTATTTTGGTTTTCACCCATTTTCATTATCCCCTTTTTACTGCTCGCCCGATGAGGGGATCATGGAGCCGGGTCATGACACCATGGCATCCCGCAGCCCTAGATGACAACGAGAGGGCCCGGTTCCGAGTACCCCATGGTCCCGCCAGGGGCAAGGCATTACCAAACTGCAGCCAGCAGCCTAGTAAGCGACACATCGCAGGAATCAAGGACTCTGCCTCTACATTATGCTGCTCTCAGATCGGGTAGCAAAACCCTGATCTGCCTTTATGGCTTATTTCTTGCATATTGTGAATAATGCAGCTAATATGACAAGAAGGGTTTAGTATTTGGTGAGTCCTATGTTCTGTATACTGAGAATGCCAGACTGATGGGTTATTTATTAAGTTATATTATTTGCTGTTACATTATTCATGTATTTGCTTTCAGTAAAATAATTTATTACGCTTAACTTGGTGTTATTTAAATTTTTCAGATCTGGCAAAGAGCGATGAAGCCCCCCCTTGTATGGGACGCGGGTGCAGACATTGCACTATACGGACACCCTCTTCCTTCACCTTCCCGTCCTCTCTCCCCTGAACAGATGCTTTCCTGATTGCCTCATTTTCCGCGTGCCTCTAGTGTTAGCGCAGAGGTTAACGAGCGCTGATTGGCAGAAGCACTTGTCTGTTAGGCCCTGCCAAGGTCATGGAGCCAATTAAGCAAGAAATTGTGCCTGAAAGGTTTAACCCTCTCATTGCTATAATAAAGCCACCAGGCTGAATTTTTCCTAGCAGGAATTTCCCGAAGTCACAATGTGATAAAACAGCGCACCTCACAGAGAGGAAGCTGGGGAAGCAGTGCATGCTGGGAGAGGTCACAACCTCGCTATGCAGATACCTGCGCCCCTGACGCACCTCTCTGAAATGCTATTGATTATGTATTTTGACAATGGAAGCATTAGACAAGCTGGAAAGATTTCTTTCCCTGGTCTCTCATAGTAATCGCAGTGCTACCATGGAAACCAATTGTTATAACTTATAAGATGGCACTGCCATGGTAACCACTGTACTGTTTATCTGATCAGCATTGTATAGTAGCATATCACCGTGCCAGCTCTGCCCTGGTGAAGGCACCGGACACTGCCACTAGGTAACTGCAAGGCATCCTGATGGACAATAGTACTTCTCTAGGATGATGCATGGTATCTCGGATAATTTAAGTTTATCCATCCTGCCAAAAAATTAGTACAGATAGAATAAAATATGCCAGTAATAATACTGAGCAATACAAAAACAAAGAGGCTCTATATATAGGACATGACATATGGAAGAAGCCACTTCTATATATTATAGGATAGATGTTAAAGGAAAGATTACACTTTTTAGTACAGTCCCTGCCCTCCTACATGATGAAGCAGAGCTGGGCACTACAGTTCTAGGATCTATAGATTGCTCATAAAGCAATAACATCATATCTGCTCCTCAGCTCTCACCCCTCCCTCAGGGGACAGAAAAATTCAACCTCATGCTGCAGCAGTGACAGGAGGTGTGTCAGGGGTGTGGACCCTGGGGGCTTCTTACATTTTGTCCCCTTACATTTCTGTATAAAGAGGGGGTGTGGCAGGGGGCGTGGCTGCCAGCCCCAAGGTCACACTACAATCCTGCCCCTGATATACCATTTTATGTAATGTTAGAACAAGGGTGTTCTCCCTCCAAATAGCAATTATGTCACCAAGCAGATATAAATGCACGCTGTGATCTTCTGCTGTACAATGATATGATGGTGCATAATGTGTGCTGACATGTATCAGACCAGGAGAAGAGGGAACACACTACATTGATTCATTCAGTGCTGCCGTGGTCTCCCCTCCTTGATATCAACTTGGTGGCTTCTTGTCCCCTGAACTTTAGAACTCTACATGACTGAATTTCTCCTGTTTCTGAAGGGAGGGGTGAGAGCTAAGGAGCAGATATGATTTTATTGATTTATAAGCGATCTATAGATCCTATAGATCCTAGAACTGTAGTGTCCAGCTCTGCTTCATCATGTAGGAGGGCAGGAACAGTACAAAAAAAATTATCTCCCCGGAGTTCCCTTTAAAGGGGATCTGTCTCCACCAAACACTAATTAAACCACTTATATACATGGATGGCAAGGAACAAACAAATCTGTTATGGAACAAATCAAGCCAGATATGTCACTTAAAGCAATGATCATGCAGCTACAACTTGCCTACTTTGGACACATCAAACGAAGAGAAAAATCAACGGAAAAGGACATTATTGTAGGAAGAATAGAAGGAACAAGGTGTAGGAGAAGACAAGCAACCCGGCGGCTTGATACTGTTAAGATAATGGCAGAGAAGACCCTGGTGGTCCAATCTAAGCTGCACAATATTGATCTTCCTACAGAGCACTTATCAATCAAGTCACCATGGCTTGAGATCAAGCTGAAGGCCGATAAATAAAAACAAAGGAAATACGCAGTTATATAGGACTTAGGTCCTTTAGAAATCATTCCTGCAGTATAGCTTTTAGTGGTTGAGTTACTGTTTATTGCTTACACAAATAAGGAGTCTTTGGTGCACCCTTGGAGTGGTCGGTGCACTGTTACTCCACCTCAACTTGCATAGAGAGTGTTGTCATATCTTGTACAATGCAGCCGCGCTCACTCTAGTTATAGTTGGCTGCCATCACTGGCTCCTGTCTGTAGTACAGTACCAAGTGGAGACTGAAGACAGGAGCAGTGATTAGACCCGCCCCAATTATGTGAGCACGGCTATAGGGTTTACGCAGAGGTGAAGAGCTACTGAGTTCAATCAGTCGCTATATACCTTCATACAGACACTGTCAATTCCAGCTCTCATCACTGACTCCTGTCTCTGGCCACCACTCAGTACTGTACTGCAGGAAATAGGCGGCAATGGGAGCCAACCCACCAAGTTCAACATATACATATGTACACATATGTACATATGTTTCACAAGGAATACATACAGCATTCATTGTGAAAATTTAGGGGGTGTTTGGTGCACTGAGCCTTTACCTATATATGTGTATACATATATATATATATATATATATATATATATAAATAAAACAAATTCCATCTGGTATTAAATGGAATGCATAGGGAGAAAACCAGACACCCCATATTGACTTATGGACAAACAACTCTGCCAAACTCTGATTGATGTATGCAAGGAAGAATGTGGAGTTTAAGGCTAATTATACTGACTAAACCACTAAAAGCTATATACATGAGCGACTTTAACAGGGGCTAAGTCCTCTACACAACTACAGTATATAAGTCGTTTAGTTGTTAGCATTATGAAGGTGACAAACCTTTTAAATCTTTCAATGCACAACAGAATCATCTGCATTCTCTCAATGACTTGTCAGAAGGAACCAACCCTCAAAAATATTGTAGACAACTTTTTGTGCATAAATTACGCTATACTGTACACTATATTTTCAGTTTAAGCTGAGATGTTGCCCTGACATACTCTGCTCACATGTCTACGGCTCAGTAGAAGAGTTATCAAGTGCATTTCATTTCCACATCGGAAGGTGAGAGGCACAACTGACGTGTCCATTGACTGTATGCCAGGTCTCTTTCATGGTTGGAAGGTTGGGAGTACCTGTTCTATTAATTAGAATTAGACATGTGTACAACATCTGCCAGGAGAGCACAAGACCTGCTGATAACCAGCTAACGGCTGGTGAATGTCACATCAATGGCGCCTCTTATGTCCTGATATCTAGTTATCTCCTGTACCCAAATATATTCCAAGAGAGTGTCCCTTTGGCATACATTTGAACCTTCTTTTGAAAATGTGAGGTGGGCTTATTTTGGGTGGTGGTGCCAGCCCTGTGTAAGCTATGTGTACTCACCGTAGTCATCTATAATTGTCTATACATCTATATATGTTTAAAAAAATAACCAAAAAAAACCCAATAATTAATTGTTAATATGGCACTTGCCTTATCCCCTTCAAACGACATTTCTTGAATTCATCATCCACTCTGAAAAACAAACTGTTTTTATCCAAACTGAACAGACTGCCAGCACAGTGAGGAACACAGCATATTGATGTCTATGGTTGGGAGGAGAAGCTTCAGCATCTAGCAGATTTGTTTTACTTCAGTGCTGGATTCACAGCCACCCAGCTCAGTACTGCTGTATAATGTCTTCCAAGTTTCTTATGCTGCTGCCACTATTCTACAGAGAAAGAAGAGCAGGAATCATACCATATCCTTTCCACCCTCCAGATCAGAGACAACTGAAATTAAAGCTAGAGCCTAGTGATGGGCGAATCCTAAATTACTCGGAATCGCTTGACTCTAGCGAGTCCGAGCACAGGACTCGCTACTCGTTGCGAGTCTAGCGAGTCCAATGTTAATGAATGGGGAAGCGAGTAATAGCGAGTAGTGTGAGATTTACAAATCGCAGATGTGTCTCGGAAGCTTCAGCCTGAAGCAATCCTAGTTTTGTCATTTATTTGCATTGGACTCGTTTACTTTGTAAGTAATCGCTGGGAAACTCGCACAGATAAGAATCCTGTCTGCTCAGTGTGCTGGCTGCCAGCTCCAGGGTCCTAGAGCCCGCCTGCTGCCTGATGTAGCAGTGCTGAGATTGTTCTCAGTCTGCTCATTCCCTGTGTACAGACATGAATGTCTGTGCACAGAGATAATGTAGCAGAGCTGAGATTGTTCTCAGTCTGCTCATTCCCTGTGCATAGACATCTATATCTATGCACAGGGGATGTAGCAGAGAGGACATCGCGTTGTGGACTGCGTCGGACGGAAGAGGATTTTTTTAATTAAAGATGGAGTCCCTAATGGCTTTTTTTTTTATTTCTAATAAAAAATTTTCTTTGTGTTGTGTTTTTTTTAAAACAATTTAATAGAAATTCATGGCGGTCATGTCTAATATTGGCGTGACCGCCATAAATTTCGGGCTTAGGGCCAGCTGATAATACAAAGCTGGCCCTAACCTCTTTATTACCCAGCGTGCCACCGCTACCAGGGCCGCTGGAAGAGCGGGGTTCAGCGCCAGAGGATGGCGCTTGAATGAACGCGCCATCTTCTGGGGCGGCTGCGGGCTGCAATTTGCAGCGGGGGGTGCCCAGAAAGCTTGGGCATCCCTGCGCTGCGGATTCCAGCCCCCAGCTGCTTAGCTGTACCTGGCTAGACATAGAAATTGCGCGGAGTCCCACGCATTTTTTTAAATTATTTCATGAAATTCTGAGATTCTGACTCTGACTCTGAGACTCTGACTCTGAAATTCATGAAATAATAAAAAAAAAATGCGTGGGGCTCCGCGCAATTTCTATGTCTAGCCAGGTACAGCTAAGCAGCTGGGGGCTGGAATCCGCAGCGCAGGGATGCCCAAGCTTTCTGGGCACCCCCCGCTGCAAATTGCAGCCCGCAGCCGCCCCAGAAGATGGCGCATTCATTGAAGTGCCATCCTCTGGCGCTGAACCCCGCTCTTCCAGCGGCCCTGGTGGCGGTAGCACGCTGGGTAATAAAGGGGTTAATACCAGCTTTGTTATACAAGCTGGTATTAAGCCCGAGATTCTTAATGTCAGGCCACGTTTGACCCAGCCACTAAGAATCTCCAATAAAGGGTTAAAAAAACACAACACAGAGAAAATTTTTTATTTGAAATAAAAAAAAGCCATTAGGGACTCCATCTTTAATTAAAAAAATCCTCTTCCGTCCGACGTAGTCCAAAACGCGATGTCCTCTCTGCTACATCCCCTGTGCATAGATATAGATGTCTATGCACAGGGAATAAGCAGACTGAGAACAATCTCAGCACTGCTACATCATGTCTGTGAGCAGGCGGGCTCTAGGACCCTGGAGCTGGCAGCCTGCACAGAGAAGACAGCTGGACTCGGCTCGCAATGTAACAGCAGTTACTTTGCGAGTTTCCCTGCTATCACTGGCACAGTAGCCGAGTCTAATGCAAACAATGGCAATCCTAGTTTTGTCAGCGTTTCTGACAAAACTAGGATTGATATTGATTTGCATTGGACTCGTGCGAGTAATCACTGGGAAACTCGCAGAGTACCGAGTCCTGCGAGTCCCTTACTACTCGCTGAGTAACGAGTCCTAGCGAGTAGATTCGCCCATCCCTACTAGAGCCTCTAGAAGAGAAAGCTATCAAATCTGGTATTCTTTGTACACATAGGACAACTTATTCTGAAATGTTACCAAAAAATACAGGTTTAATATGAATAAAAATATTTTGGAACTATTGTAACAAATTGATACTAAATGAGTACAATTTGTAAGCATCCTTCTTCAGACTTATGAAACTGGCATTATATACTTTATAGAGAGGGTTCCTGCCAACCTTGACTTTGGTACGGGCATTGGGTGTGCAATAAGTACATAATCCGGTGCATTATTGCACAATTCGCTATTTATAGAGCCACAATCTGCCTATATCTAGAGGAAGGCAGGCCACAAGGGCAGGGAACCATGGTCACAGAGGAATTAAACCTGTGGAAAATGTGATAAGTTCCAGACTTGTAAGTGACCAACTCATGCCATAGCTGCTTCTTAAGCACCTTAGCACAGTGAGACATATTCATTCTATAAACTCACACAGAATGTCTGTCAGCCTAAATTGATAGTATTAAGTAAGTATATGGCTTTCTAGGGGATATTAGCCCTAATAAAAGAACATACCTTTACTCTTCTATTTCCTGCCTTAACTAAAGTTTAACAAATATGCTTATTAGGCTTCTTGGTACACCCTAGGTGTGACCAGGAGGTTTACTGTACAGTTATGCCCAGCATTCTACATGTCTTCGCCTCAAAGTGGTTGACGCCACTGACTTGCCTGGGGCAAGCATTGTTTTCAGAGAAAGTTCAGGCAAACCAGCCCTGTTGGTCACTAGTGAGGAAGGCGAGGCATGTAAAACTAGTGGGCAAAAAGGTGGACTGAACATTTTGGTCACACCCAGGATTCTGTAAAGGTAAAAGCTCATGTTTTATAATAGGTGCAGTTCAATATTCCCAAAATAGTTCCTAGACATGATGTGATAAAATGTATAGGAGCTTTTGTTACACAATTACTGTATTTTGCAGACTATAAAATGCATTCCCCTCCAAACTATAGTCTAAATATTACTTATCAGGGGACGTGGTGGTGGAGCCGGTGCCAGGAGGTAGGATCGCCACGGCAGGAGTCGGGCGATGTTACAGGCCATGGGCTGGGAGGAGGGGGTGCGAGGCAGGAGACATTGATTTCCTGGCAGTCGGCTTCAGGGAAATGTCAGTGGTGCGAGACAGGGACCCTTGATCTGTCGGTGTTAGGGCCCTTTCACATCAGCGTTTTTTGAAATTCGCGGCAGATGCGGTGAAAAAAACGCATCTGCCGCGATTACCGCATACCGGCTGCACTTGCGGCGTGGTTGCGGTAAACGCCATACAAAGTATAGGCGTACTTGCGGCAGGTGCGGCAATTGCGGTTTTGCACTTGCGGCAGGTGCGGCCGCGAAAAAAAACGCGGCAGACTGCGGTTTTTTTTCGCGGCCGCACCTGCCGCAAGTGCAAAACCGCACTCGCCGCACCTGCCGTAAGTACGCCTATACTTTGCATGGCGTTTACCGCAACCGCGCCGCAAGTGCAGCCGGTATGCGGTAATCGCGGCAGATGCGGTTTTTTCACCGCATCTGCCGCGAATTTCAAATAAACGCTAATGTTAAAGGGCCCTTAGGCTTCACGGAAATGGTGTTGGAGGTGTTGCATGCGCAGATTTCAATTTTGTCTCATTGATGAGCTGAGGTATCAATCTGCGCTTGTGCTGCTTCCGGTGCCATTTTCTTGAATCCCACTACTGAGAAATCAATGTCTCCTGCCGGGACACCCCGTCCTCCAGGCCTAGAGTCTACAGCGTCGCCCCACTCCTGTTGCAGCAGCCTTGCCTCCTGTGAACTGCTTCACCTGTGACTCCTCTTTACCACCACCGCACCCCCGGTAAGCTAAATTCGTACTATTTCACATGAAAAATTATTTTATTCCCTATTTTGTCCTCTACATTTTTATTGCATCTTATGGTCCACAAAAAAATACATATGACCATTTTTAGCTGTTTACATTTGTAAAATTGATTAAACTTGGAGAGGTATAGAAATCAATCCTTACATTTATAATCTATAAGCAGGAATGTATTGTAAAAGTATTAATTAAAAAAAAGGGGTTTTTCGAATATTAAAAAGACCCAAAAAACTGCTAAAAATGTAGTGAAATTGAAGGCTAACAATAAAGAAAATGTGCTAAGAAATGATCCAGACATAGGTGAGGGTCATGTTTTGACTTTATTAAAATCATTTTTGCAAAGTACAAATTTACATTTTGTTTCTTTGACTTCTCTGGGTTTGTATATTTACCTAAATCATATAGCCAGCCGCCGTATATTGCCTCCGCTGTTCACAGATTATAATTCAGGACTGTTAATGGTGGTGGGTATGGCCCAATGAAAAGATAATAAATAGTCTCAGCCGAAAAAGAGCACAGCTCCTCGGCACAAGTCTCCTAACCTCTATTATTATCGGAGCAGGCACACATAATAATTTTAACCCAAAGTTCCTTTTTTCACGTTTCTGTAAGAAAAACTAAGGTTTATTTATCTGGGAGGAAAGTGAATTCTGATTTTGTTTTTGACTTAAAAGCCTATATGGCTGTATTTCTCAAGTGGGTATTTATTGAAATACTACAGACCAAGGTTGGCATGGTATGTACCATGGCTACTGGTAATAACCGATTTTTCGAGTAATTACTGTAGTGGTATCATAGTATGAAGTGGCATAGCTTGAAGCGCACGGGAATCGGTGCAAAAACTTCATTGGGGCCCCAATTATTGCAAATCTTTAATAGCATTAGTCTTTTTCTAAGGCCAAAAGGACTTTTGGGTCCCCTAGGCTGCAGGGCCCGGGTGCGATTACAACCCCTGCACCTATTGTAGTTATGCCCCTGATAGTATGTAGCATTTCAGTACAGATTTATGGGTAAATGAATCCAATGGAATCACAGCTAAATTTTTTAAGGGTATACATAAAGTAGTAATGGTGCTATAAAGCCCTTCTTTTAATTCAATAAAATTCAATTTTAAATCACCCTATGGAGAGGATAGGGTTAATGAAATCACCCCTTTAATTGCTGTGGTATGATTGGAAGGTGTGATTATTTAAGATGTCCAGGGATGCAATTATGTAAATTCACCTGAGGAAGACGACATACCGTCGTTGAAACATGTTGTGGTTGTCAAATAAAGTTTTTTAATCTTAGAGAAACGGACCCCATTTGTGCTCCAGCGCTCCTATAAGGACAACACACATTACACTGAATTGATTCCCACTTGCTGTGGGTTGTATTGGAGCTGCGGAGCCAATCGGTAATTTGATTACAGGAGCCAGTAGGAAGTGAAGGACCTGCCGTGACGCCCCGGTCACACGACCGCTCGCACCACATGATTGAGGAGACGAGGGAGCGGACCCGGACGGTGAAACAGAGCGGAGCTGGAGAGCGTACACTGTGGTTGTGCAGAGACAGCACAACCAGATTAGGTGAGAGTCCACCTATATACCCCCACCCTAGTGTTCCTGTAAAATATCCATCAGGTTTTTCCCAGGGACCGCTTTTTCTGTTTTCTCTTTTTTCTTTTAATTCAAGGCACAAAACTAGGAAAAAGCCAATCTTATTTTCATGCATTATTTGTCTTGTTTCTGACATTATTATTATTTATAGAGTGCCACTGATTCCATGGTGCATGAGAAAGGATTACATATAAAGAAGTTAAAAATACAACGAGCAAACTAACAGTGACAGACTAATACAGGTGGGAGAGGACCCTGCCCTTGCGGGCTTACATTCTACAGGGCAATGGGGAGGGAGACAGTAGGATGGGCCTGTTCGGGTGGTGGTGGGGTGCTGGGTCCAGTGGTGGTGGAGCACCAGGTCTAGTGGTGGTGGAGCTCCAGCTCCATTGGTGGTGAGGTGGCACCGTGGTCATTGCAGACTGTAGGCTGAATATGTGGCTTTAGATCAGGGGTCTCAAAATCCAGGCCTCAAGGGTCGTACACAGTGCAAATTTTCAGGATTTCCCTAGCATTTGACAGTTGGTAATCAAATTGCCAACTGTCTAATTCTAAGGAAATCCTGAAAACCTGCACTGTGTGCGGCCCTCGAGGCCTGGAGTTAGAGACCCCTGCTTTAGATAGTGATAGGTTCATGGTGTGATAGTATAGTAAAATAAACTTGGCACTCAAAAGTAACATAAATCAATGGTTTTCACGGCATAAAAAAATGTTGAAGTTTTAGTCCTTAATTGTGGACCTTCATCAGAATTGAGCTGATTGCTGGGTGCTCTAAAGTATCAATGTTAGCAGTGCATAGGTACATGAAAATCGTGCTTAGTGCCATACCTATGGGCTGGTAATATTGATATTTTAGAGCACCTGACAATCAGCTCAATTCTGATGAAGGTCCACAATTAAGAACTGAAACGTCTACATTTTTTTTATTGCCATTAAAACAGTTGATTCACTGTCATTTCTAAGTTCTGAGTTTATTTTACATCATTGTACAGACTGGACCCTTACTTCTAGAACCATACTCTATTGACTTAGCGGAGTGATGTATATTTCTCTATTATACTGTGACAGTAGTCAGACTTTTTGCCACACCATAGCCACTATGTGGGGATGTACCCTAAGCATAATATTTTATGGACAGGTTATCCTACAATTTCAAGAGCACCAGAACAGAAGGAATCAAAAATCATTGATATATTTTTCTTCAATATATAGAGCTATGGATTATCACATGTGCTGGCGATCAATAGTCACAGTCAGGATCTTTTCATGAAGGTTTATTTGCCTACGCGTTTCGTAGTTCTCTCGATACTTCCTCAGGGCAGACATCATGATGTGTGCCCTGAGGAAGTAATGAGAGAGCTACGAAACACGTAGGCAAATAAACCTTCATGAAAAGATCCTGACTGTGACTATTGATCGGCAGCACATGTGATAATCCATAGCTCTATATATAGAAGATTTTTATTGGATGTGGACACATGCAGCAGCCTATTTCTAACATATAAAGTGGTTGTGACTCTCACCATTAATTAACCATTAATACGGCCTATTCTTATATGTGAGATAAGACCCTATTTTGTGCTCTTTCTGTTTTCAGATAGATATCCTTTGTGACTTTGTGGATTGATAGTGAAGGGTGACTGTAGCCACTTTTAATTGCTTGGGTATTGAAGATGTCCTGAAAAGTGAACTTGGCTGTATATGACAGTAGCAGGACAGTTTTATGCCTTCTGAATGAAACCTAAGTTACCTATTTTTTCCAAGAAGTAAGATTATTAACAGTAGCTAAATCATGTAGTATTGGTTAAGCTACAAATGAGCATCCAAACTCCGCACACAATCTACACACCAGTTATTGGAGCCTGCTACCCATAAGAGATATAGATACTAAAATATAATCCTTGAAGTACAGAATAGTAATCAAATATACCGTAATGTGTTTGATACAGCTCATGACCTTCATGGGTTGATTATTTAGTTTGGTATAAGAGCAAATCGGATACGAATGCAAATGTTTATTTAGAGACACTATGAAAGTGAATTTTACTCTTGGTATTGCCATTGGCATTCAGGCTATACCTTTTGTTGTTTAATTCTAGTCCTCGGATTATAAGTGTGTCCTGTCAGCACGTCATACAAAGGAAACTTAAGTAACAAAACTGAATCATGTTTTGTGGTCATTTACCTTGAATATGATATACAGTATTGTGCAAATGTTTTAGGCAAGATGATGTTAGAAATAACCTCCCAACACTTAACAGCAAAGGAAATAAGACCAAATAGCAACAGTGCCCCTTAATTGGATCAACCCTCTAAAGCTGTCTATATGGGCATGTACGCTGAATAAAAACATATTATTAACTGCAATCCAATATTTTATTCTAGAGAAATCCACATTTATCTTCTATATAAATTAGCTATTTTGGGCTCCCTGTCACTCTGACTTCAGAGATTATATTAAGTAGAAGTAGGCATTACTAGTGTTATATGTGATGGCCGCTCTCTGCCCTCCTGATCTCACTACAGGGCTGTGTGTGATATCTGACACATCTATAGAAACCTTAGGGTCTTGTTACACTTAGCGACGTTCCAGCGATGCCAACAATGATATGACCTGGTAAGGATCGCTGGAACGTCGTTACGAGGTTGCTGGTGAGATGTCAAACAGTCAGATCTCTTGAATGACGCAGCAGCAATACGGCGACCCATATAATGACCTCAGCGGTTGTTGGGACCCTGTCACACAGCAGCTAGTCTGATGACTAAGAGCTACGTGGCTGAGTTCTGAGTCGCCAACGAGGTCGTTGTTAAGGCGTCAAACACACCGATGCACGCTGCCCAGCGGGAGCCCAACGATCAAAAAATGGTCCAGGCCATTCCGACATGATTGGCGATCTCACAGCGGGGCCTGGTCGCTGCTACATGTCAAACATAGCGAGATCGCTGGCGAGGTCGCTGTTGCGTCACAAAACCTGTGATGAAACAGCGATTTCGCTAGATATGACGGGGGTTTTAGCAGGGTGATCCTACTGATAGATTCCATTAAAGTATAAAAACCATGGAGTAGTCATATAGGTTACTTCTATTTTAGGGATGTTATTGCCTACAACATTAGGAGTATGATATCTGGTAGAGAAATACTTTATGACCTAACCATGTATTGTATGCCATACCATGATTTCCAGTGTGCATCTAAGTTAAGAATGACATAGTGGTACACTATAGAACCATAGATAGCTGGATTTAGCCTCACACATATGGTCTAAATCTTTAATAAAATCACAGTTTCATTTGTTGGCATGTTACCGAATTCATTGTTGAAATTTCTCAAGCATCAGCCGATAAATTGATAAGCAAGTTGGTGATAAAGTACCTTCATGTCAGAAGATATTGCAGTATCTTCTAGATGTGGTGAAGCGAGTGTGACAGCTGTCTGACACTTATCGCTGTGTTCCCAGTACAGTGGTTACCAATTTACTGCTGAGCTGCCAAGTTGCCATCCTAATGGATCTAGAGAGTTTCCAAGTTCTGCACTTGCTGAGCTGCAATGCATCTCAGCACAGGAAGAAATAACGATTCTGGAAATAAATACAATGTGATTTGTATATTGAATGGTTTACATTTAATAACCATGTGTTTGATTTCCGAGCATTATTTATATCCTTATAGAAAAGTATTTAAATTTAGTAGTGCGCTCCACATTGCTATAGACCCATGATTTATTTAGATGAGTAAATGGGACCAGTCACTCGATTCATGTCACCCAAACAACAGGCAGCGTGAGCCGAGCGGCTCAATCGCAGGTATGTTTTTCTCTGATACATCTTCATTGACTGCTGAACAAGTCATTGATGTTTTTGAGCTGAATTGGATATTGTAAGAAGCTGAAAAAGTTCTTATTCTACAACATGTACAAACTTTCAATTAGATGCCAACTTTCCATATGTGTACTCCAAATTGACTGCTTGTGAACTCTCAGCCCAGCCACTAGGCTAGATAGTAGGTAAAGAATCAGCCGGTAATAGCTATAAGGTATGAAGGTCCCAGCCCTTACCATGGAATAAAAGTGGGCACGATTTAGTTGTATCTCTATTCTAAGCATTGATTTTGGATGGTACTGCTTATATATTTGGAAACCTATATAAAGTTGTCCTGCTAAGCACCAGTCTGGCAATAGGGAGGCCGCATGGGGTCAGTGGAGGTCAAAGGTATATATCCATTCCCAGAAATGTCTGGTAGATGCATGTTGATAAGGTAAAATATACATTTGTACTGTGTTAGGCTAGGGTCACACTTGGCATGCGTTTTTTTTGCATGTTTTAGGCACCTGCGTTTTTGGCTGCGTTTTTGCTGATATGTGTGGGGGGCACCCTTAAAAAACGCATGGTGCATTTAGACACTTTCAAAAAGCATGCGTTTCCTATAGGGCCCTATGTTATAAAAGCGCATGCGTTTTTGAAAAAGCACCAAAAAATGCTGCTTGCAGTATTTTTTGGTGCTGAGCCAAAAACGCATCCCAAAAGCGCATGGTACAGTTAGACATGCGTTTTTGCTATTGGGGCATGCGTTTTTTGCATGGGGCCTATGGATGCGTTTTTGTATGCGTTCTCACAAAATGCAAGTCTCAAAAATGCATGGAAAATCTGCAAGTGTGACCCTAGCCTAAGTTGTGTTAGCGTGTTGGTAGATGCATGTCAAATTTCTGGGACCCTCAACTATCTTCAAAAGATGGATCACCTAATCCATGTCATCCCGTCTAGCATTTCGTAGTTCTCTTCACTTTTATAGGAGTTAGGGAAACAGTAGACCAAGTTTGACCCTTACCTATCACACATCCAATTGACACATCGTCCATTCTAAGGTGAACATACCCTATAGAGTGTCAAAATCTATCCCAAGATGTCAGCCTTACAAGCATTCCCCCGACTCCCCTATACACATGAACAGTCGTCTCCACCAAATTTGATTTACAATGTTTTTCAGTAGAGAAAGAGGTATAAGCTGCTTCCAGACACTAGCATCAGTGACTTATTCCCCGAGGAACAATTTTTTTTTACTTAAATTGTCTGTTTCTTCTTTTCTCAGATGTCACTAGAGAATCAGGAAGCCTCAATGTATTTAGCTGGATATCTGGCCCCATTAATGTCTGAGGACCGGGACAATTTTATTCCGATGTCTTTAGATGGGGCATAGTGAAATTTTGTGTTCTAGTAAAGTGTAATGTAATCGGAATATCTCCGTATCGTTACAAGTTAACAAAATAATTTGAAATAGAAAATATTTTAAGACAAACAATCATTATTGCTCCACTGTACGTAAACCTACACCAATCCACCTGACGCACTTCTATATGTTGTTTTATATTACATTTGAGCTCGTGACACTATGGTATTTTCCCACCCTATGCTGCCCTATGTTAGAGCATGTAGATCCAGGCAGCTCTTCTAATACTGTTATATATTGCTGAAAGCATTTTAAAGAGACAAACATTGAGCGCCGGTGACTTTTATAATAGTGTGTGGCACATGGTGCTCCTGGCTATGCTTTATACTCTCTGATCTGCCGGACAGCAGGTCTTGGCAGCATGCTCCCTTTAATCCCATTTTATGTTTTGTTTAAGTTCCACTGGTTATTTTGTGTTTTATTCTTCGACTTAGAGATTTTATTGGACCTGTTGTACCCTAGTGTTACTCCCTTGTTCTGTGCTGTTTTATTACCATTGTAAAGACCTCCAGGAGATGTAGAACACGGTTTATTGTTCTAGTGACTTGTAAAGAAAGAGCCGGGAAAATTGAGAAGCATTAGTTGTGCCACGTCAGGGCATTTTTGAGGAATGTACATTATAATGGGAGAACAGAACAGTTCAGCCGGAATGTGCCTAACATTTTGCAAAAAGAAAAAAAAGGATTGCAGGTGGGCATTGTTCACATCCATTATACAACAGCTGCATACACAGCACTCTTTCCATTGCCTGGTTTTATGTATTACATTCTTTTATTGGTCATACTATATAAGAGATTACTGTGAGAAATTATTACAACTGGTATATCTGAGATACTGAGCTGCAATCCATGTCCAGCTGAGCATTGATGATGGCTCGGAAAAATATTGCAAATTGTGCAAAACTCACTCTACAGTCATGAAATAGTAGAGAAAAATCTACCAATTTGGCAACAATGGATTGAGTGCACAGCAGCAGGAAAACTCATATTAAGGCTTTTCCTCACTCAGGCAATATAGAATGTGTTTTAGTAACCCTATGCAGTCATTGCACATACCACAGGAGCTCGTCACCTCCATCAGATAGTAACATAGTAACATAGTTTTTAAGGTTGAAGGAAGACTTTAAGTCCATCTAGTTCAACCCATAGCCTAACATGTTGATCCAGAGGAAGACAAAAAAAACATGTGGCAACACTAAGCTCCACATTGGGGGAAAAAAATTCCTTCCTGACTCCACATACGCAATCAGACTAGTTCCCTGGATCAACGCCCTATCAAAGAATCTAGTATATGTAACTGGTAATATTATAGTTTTCAAGAAAGGCATCCAGGCCCTTCTTAAATGTTAGTAGTGAGTCACTCATTACAACATCATGTGGCAGAGAGTTCAAGGTCTCACTGCTCTTAGGGTGCTTTCACACTGGCGGTTTTGCCCAGATCCGGCGGATCCGGACAAAAAACCGCATCTGCCACAAGTGCGCCTAACGGCGGCACTGGGCACTCTTTGCGGCAAGCCTCATGCATTGTCTGTGGGGCTTGCGGTAAGTGTGCGGCAGACACAGCAAGTGCGGTTCTGGCACTTGCAGCAGATGCGGCCGCGAAAAAAAAAACGCCACCGTGTGCGTTTTTTTCCGCAGCCGCATGTGCCGCAACTGCCGAAACTGCACTTGCCGCGTCTGCGCACACTTATCGCAAGCCCCATAGACAATGCATGGGGCTTGCCGCAAGTGTGCCGCGAGTGCAGCCGTTAGGCGGAAAATGCGGCAGATGTGTTTTTTTGACCGGATCTGCCGCATTTTATCAAAACCGCCAGTGTGAAAGCACCCTTACAGTAAAGAATCCGCTTCTGTGATTATGATTAAACCTTCTTTCCTCCAGACGTAGAGGATGCCCCCTTGTCCCAGTCTCAGGCTAAGAGTAAAGAGATCATTAAAAGTGTCTCTGTACTGCCCCCTCATATATTTATACATTATTATAAAGGATCACCCCTAACCTTGTTTTTCCAAGCTAAATAACCCCAAGTTTAATAACCTGTCTTGGTATTGCTGACTCCTCAGTCCTCTAATAACCTTGGTCGCTCTTCTCTGACCCGCTCTAGTTCAGCTATGTCTTTCTTATACACGGAGACCAGAATTGTACACAGTATTCTAAGTCAGGTATGATACTAAAATTATAAACTCAGAGCTCAGCTCATTATCAGAGTTTGTTAACTGGATTTTAGTAGTTCTTATTCATAGCTAACTGTAACGACCATAGGGGTGAGCGAGGGGGAGTAGACCCACAGGACCACTGTCTGCTGACCCCCATGTCATAGACAGACTCAGGCACAGTCTCTTTTATAGTGTGAACAGTCACTGGCATGGCTTGAGATAGTCTCTGGTATAGCAGACTGGTAGCTCAGGGTGGACACGAGTACAGATTCTGGTGTTGGCAGGTGCACGTTACGATAGCAATGCCAGAGAGGAGAGTAGGAGCATGCAGGTACAGAGGGCACAGCAGGAGCTGACAGGTATGGGGAGGCAGGGCACAGGCACAGATAATCGACCGAAGGACAGGACCTGAAAACTAGCTACACTGAACACAACTAGCTAATGATGTTGATAAGGAATCTCCCCTAAGGGAGATGCCTTACATACCCAGTGCAACTCAGCCATAGGCTGTGAGGCACTTCCTTGAAATACTGCATTGGCACTTCAAATGTAGGGCAGAAGTGCAGTAATGTGCACAGGCCCCGAGAGCCAGAGACCACAGAGAACCTCGTGAATGGCTGAGGAGTTGGGAAGGAGCCATGGTGCTGGGCCCCGGTGGTGAGTAAGCGTGTCTGGGAAACTGGTTTTATGCCCAAAAAGTTGATTGGCAACAGATAACGAAACTGGCAGACTCCATGGTTAGATGGCTAAAGACTATTATTGAAAAGCGGGAGCTATATTGGTCAATGATATTTTTTTATTTGAAAAGTCAGATGATATGTTTAAGTTTATCCTCACTTTAATAAATGAAAATAAACAACTGAGATGTGAAAATTAAAGCTTATTTAACTTAGTTACACAATAAGTCTACACACAGATATTCTCATAAGAAAGACAAGGTCTCACTTTTACTTTCCTACATACTGAAATTTCAGGTTTATTGCCTTTTTGCATTGACTGAAGGTGTTCATTCAATAATACAATAAATGATCAAAATACAAATTGCCTAATAATTGTGCGCCCTGTGTATTCTAAATGGTTAAAAGTAAAAAGTGAGCTGGAGCTAGCCCTTCTGATCTCCTAATGACTGACATCTTTAAGCACTGCCTGTCTTGAGACGGGCGCTACTTCCATCAAGACTGACATTTCTCTGGTTCTTACAGTTCCGTAGAAATCCACTGACATCGCTCTCTGCAGAGCGACAACTTATTTCAGATTTCAAGCAATGTTTGGCCAATTCTACAGTTTTGGCAAATCCTTTCTTTTTCTAATTAGCAATTTCATTAGGATTGAGGGAATTGCAGAGATAGCATTTTCTCTTTATCATAGGGTTTCCACAAGAGACACTTCAGGCAATATTAAGATGCCGTTTCGATTAGTTGAGTGCCTCGTGCGTACACAACTTCTATTTTTGGAGGTCTTTGGGTCTCTGGGTCATGCACCTTCCTTTTAGTCCCTGAACAGCCTGAAGGCTTAATGCTCAATATCAGTTTTAATTGAAGTTTTCCTTTAAAGTGGTTATCTGCTTTTGAATTAAAAAAAATCTGAATAAATTACAAAGAAGAAGCCATGTCATCTTATTGATCTCCCACCACTCCAGTTCTGTACTTTTTAGTGCTCTTTTAGGCTTTGTACCTGCCATCTTGACTCAGACATATAACTGCTGGAGCCAATAATGATTATCTGTGAGGTTGTCTGGTTTTTGGTTGTCTGGCATTTGATTAAAAAACAAGTCAGAACAAAATTAAAAAGAAGCCATGCTCATCTTATTGAACTCCTACTAGTAGGAATGCCTGGTTTTGCTATGTTCAGGCCTACCATGATTTTGGAAGCACACACAGGTTTTTCTGGATAAAGTCCAGCCTACTACTCTTTACCGAACGTAATCACTAGAGGGCAGTAGCGATGTGGTATAGACCCACCGACTCCAGCGTTTATACACCTCTCCTAAAAATGCAGAGCGCGCATCGTCACTATTGCGTCTTCACTCCTGCATTTGCAGCACCATGCGCTCACCACTCCCAACTGCCGGAAAATCCCCACGTTTGCTTACCTTGCTTTGGCCATATAGGAAATGGTGGTTTATGAGAAAGGCCTTCAGAGGACAGTGTGAGGTTAGAAATTATACAACTCTCACAGCTAAGGTGTAGGAGTTGCAAGTAATGCACAACATTATAGGACATCACACGCTAGATCAGGAACATTTTTGCATTGCTTGCTCTGAGTCACTACACCACCACTCCAGTTCCGTTACTTTTCAGTCCCCTTAGTTTTGTACTGCGTTCTTGACTCGGACTTAAAACTGCTGGAGCCAATAACTATTATCTGTGGGAATTTGCTTCAGCCAAGTACAGAGAACAGGAGAAAAGGGGGAAACAGTGAGGTGACTAAGGCTTTTATCATTATTTAAGCCATTTAAAAAAATGTACTGTCCGACGTTCCGATCTAAGCCATAGTTCTAAACATGTTGAATATGTAAAGGGATTTTATTTCCAGCTCTTGAAAGCTGCAGCCAGCTTTAACTAAGGATGCCACAGGAAAAAAATATTATTACATGGTCGTCATTCAAGTCCATGACCGCCCATTTACTTCAAGGACGGACCGGTTGAGCCACAGTGGGGGGGCTTTTAAGATTTCCATAAAGCCTAATACGCATGTAGAAAGGAGCTGTCTTTGTCAGACATTTCAAAGAATTGTTTAAAGACCTGTTTGATATTGTGAAGAAGGACATTACCCCCGAAATAACCTGCCGATGAGTTGTTAATCACTTATACTAACATTATGTTTATGTGTGGCCCCTTTAATATCATTCCCAAGGTGACCAATTGTGAGCTGCGATATTTGCCATATAATAAAATTATTATTAATTATTAAAAATATACTCTAAAAACAATAGAAGATTTCGATAATGTTCCACTTAAATTCCATACAAAGTTTATTCACATCAATCTCTGTAGACTTTCATGATTCGATCTAAAAATATTACCCTGCGCTTTGTGGATTAACTTGAAGAGGTAGCGAAGCATTGAAGTATGTAGCATAAGCTAAAAATGAGTCAAGAAAGGAGTCCAAGATACCCAAAGGACAAAAGGCGAATAAATGAAAAGAATGAGCGGAACAGAAGGAGTCTTGAAGGCCTCGTGCCGCCATGGTGCGGAATTCACTGTTAAGATTCATGTAGGAGACGTGGCAAAGTGTTTGACCTTGTATGTCTTGTGATTGTCCTTCAGCAGAACAGCCATTTAGTCACTGACACATGTCACGCGTCATCTGTATCTGCTCCCTAAAGCTTCAGAGAAATGTATTGGTGACAAATGACAGCCTATACTTAAGACACTTTGTGAGAAGAAGAGTCAGTTGGAGAGAAAAAAAGGTCACCAAGAAAATAGGAATCAATATGTATTTATTGATGTTTAAGGACAAGCAATGTCACACAGACCAATTATGCGTGGCTGCAATAAGAACATGCAAATGAGTGCACATTTTTTTTCAAAATTATTTCCAAGGTTGGGACCAATCAGTTAATAGGTTATGGAGGTATTTTAATAGATTGACAAGCATTAACCCCTTCACCCCCGGACGTTTTTCCATTTTTTCGGTTTTCCTCTCCCCTTCTTCCAAGAGCCATAACTTTTTTTTAATTTTTCTGTGTCAATATAGACATAGGATGGCTTGCTGTTTGTTGGACGAGTTGTACTTTCAGATTCAATCATTTATTTTACCATACAGTGTACAGGGAAATGATAAATTTCAAGAGCGGTGAAATTGCAAAAAAAAGTGTAATTACACGATTTGTTTTTTGGATTTTTTTTTCTCCTATATGGTAACACTGACATGACGGTGTGATGCCGTAGATACAACATGTAACCTTTACGGTCAAGTAAAAAAGTTCAGAGTTAAAAAAAAAAGAATCGCACTTTTACGCAGTTCTGGCCCTTAGCGTCTATTTTTTAGTTCTGGGGCTGTGTCATGGCTTATTTTTTGCGTCTTGAGCTGACATTTCTAATAATACCATTTTTGGGTGGATGTAACGTTTTGATTGCCTGTTGTTGCATTTATTGCAATGTTGCGGCAACCAAAAAAAATGTAATTTGGGCGTTTAGACTTTTTTCGTTACTCATTTACAGATCTGATTAAATAATTTTATATTTGGATAGATCGGACATTTCTGAACGCGGCGATACCAAATATGTGTATTTTATATGCCCATAGGGCGCCACAGTCCTGCACTGTCCGATCGCGTGTGCTACATCCCAATAAACTGCAGCATATCGGACATAGCGCAAATGATCACTCTCTGTGGATGCAGGCACTCACCAACCATCCACAGGAAGTGAACCCTGATAGCATCCGGGGTCACCACAGGACCTCAGTTTATCCAGGTAACATATGGAGCGGGGATCAGCGCAATCCCGCCATGGCACTTTAGTCAGTGAATGACAGCGTGATTCAAAGGGTTAACACCAGTGGTAGCCACAAATTAGCTGAGATGTGGGGGAAAAGAAGTGAGTTCACCACTGGAGCTAATATCAAAGTGAAGGGAGCTGGTACATGACATACTGGGTATGTAAATGTTGGAAAGGGGTTAAAGGGAACCTATCACGTTGTGCATGCAATCTAATCTGTGGACATCATCAGATAGACAAGGAGGGGCTGAGCAGTATACTAGCGCATGTCAACGAATTAGAATCATCAAAAAGTTAATTTCACATTTCATTACAAAACATGATACACATATATTACCATATATAAAGTCATTACAAAACAGAGTGCTCTATTTCATGTATCTATTTCTGTTAATATTTATGATTATGGCTTACATCCAATGAAAACCCAAAGGTCATTATATCAGAAAATTAAAGTAGGAAGGATGAAGGGTTAAAAACTGCGCTGCTGTATTACACAGACATCAAAGGGTGAATATAATATTGATTTGTTAGTCAACGTGTTTCAGGTAATATGACATTGATTGTTAAAGATATTCTAATTAATTGAGATGCACTAGTGTTATTTAGGTTTATTGGAAAATATTCAGTGTAACTTGTATTTTATTAATGAAAAGGATTGGGCCCCCACTCATCATAACATTTGACATCTCATTGTGTTTTGTCAAACATTTTGGCCCCTTTCACATCTGAGCTCCGATGTATTTGGCAGCAATGGCTAGCTCAGGTGGTAGCGCAGTGCATGCACTGCCAAGCACATCGGAGTGCAAATAAAGCCCTTGCGCTAGTGCCACCATTACCTTGTATGGGTGAGTGCAGGAGAATGGAACCCGGAAGCGCAAGTCTGAATGTGGCTGTGTCACAGCGCATGCGCTAGTCTGGAGGCACCAGAAATGTCACATTACACGTTCGTGTGTCGGACTAAACATGCGCTGGACAAGCCGCATTCAGACTTGCGCTTCCGGGTTCCGTTCTCCTGCACTCGTCCATACAAGGTGAATGGCGGTGCTAGCGCAAGACGCTTCATTTGCACTCCGATGTGCTTGGCAGTGCATGCACTGCGCTACCACCTGAGCTAGCACATTGCTGCCAAACGCACTGGAGCTCAGATGTGGAAGGGTCCTTTGAAATGATATTTACATGTGAAGAATTAGTGTGTGATTTCTGTGAACATATTGGTCCCTCTTACACATTGGAGAAAGTCTGCACCCCTGTATTTATGTCCCTTATACAACATGCAAGTAGAGCTTATCTTTACCTGAAAAAAAAAGCCTAAAATCTGTAGACTAGTATCACTCTATCTACTGTTTCTTCCTTAGGGACAGGAAAGGATTGGAAGATTGCAGTATCAGTTACATTCAGATCAGACTTTGCTAAGTTATAGTTATTATAATGAATATTTATAATCTTAATGTACATATTAAATAGGGATTTTATGTCTTCAGCATTGTAACAGACATGGGCCACCCCAGTACTTACCATTGATAGCACGGACTACATCATTATTACGAACAATTTTGTCCATCTAACATATGCTACGATCCATCTGTGCTGCTACATTAAGTATGAAGAAGAGACTGGCGCTACCCTACTACTTCCAAATAGTTACTTCAAGAAGTCTCTTGTTGGCCTATTAAAATATATCACAATCTCAAATGAGTGCAGCATGTGCCAAGAAAAGGATGTATGTCTGCCGCCTTGCCAAAGAAAAAACCCAACATCCACAGTGTTTTATAATGAGAATATCACCCAAAGCACAGCACCAAGACACGGCACTAACAAAAATAGATTTTTTATTATCTTATAAATACAACAAGAATTAAAAAGCCAGATGATGTGTCAGAACGGAGACGTACAGCTCCACAGCTACATGATGTGTTTAGCAGCTATGCATGGATGCCCTGAAAATGTTTAGGTTCCTTCACTGCGTGTTAAGAGTTATTAGGAACATTACTAGCTGTGGTTTCCTTTATCTACTTTTTAATTATATTGTATTTATTTTATGTTCGGAGCATAAAATATTTAAAGGCAATAATTGAGAAATACAAGAGAAGAAACAAGTAATTGTGCTTCAAACTTGACGTATAGTTTTGTTTACTCTATGGCATGAATACTTATTAGGGGAGCGGAGAGTTTACCTGTTTGGAGCTCATACTTATTGTAGCAAGGTAATGGTAATCTATTGTACCATAAAATATAACCCTGTAGGTGCGGCGATGTGAGAAAAACATTTGTCCCTGTTCAGATGGTCCAATTTGTGAAAAATGAAATCCTCTAACTAATAGAATTTTGGAATTTAGTCAAATTGGTTTGTAACTATTTAAAGGGACTCTGTTGGGTCATTTTTCAGTATGATACTAATAGTACCCTTGAATAGTGCTCAGGCAGACCTTTTAAAAACATGTAAAAAATCATTAATGTACTCTTTGTAGTTTTCTTGCTATAAGCACCTGCACACCCTGCAGGCAGCAGTAAAAGTAATTGACCTGACTCCTAAGAGTCACAGTATGTTAATGTTATTTAAATATCCACGCCTTTCCAAGCTGGTATTCTGTCCCACCCCTCTGTGATTGAATCTTAGGCTTCTGCAAGCTGCTGGGAAGGGGGCAGAGAGGGGGGGTGTTTTGTGCTATAACCTTTGTAGTAATATCACTAGTCTGTGCTGCCTGTGAGAGACTTCTGTCTTTATGAACATTGGTTTTCCTGCATACATGTAATGTGTGTATCTGCTGAGCAAATTATCAAACGTTCATATAAACACAAAGAAATATCTCACAGCACACACTACACACATGCCTCAGATACACAATGAAGATGTCAGATGTACATCTGTTAAAGGGATCCTGTCACCTCCAGAACGCCTCCTAAGCTACCAAAACATGTCCCTGCAGCATATTATCACTAATCTCACACTCCTTTTTTCTCCTAAAAGCATCCTGTGAAAGTGCATAAAAACGTTTTAATACTTACTCATTAATGATTATAATTAGTAGGAGCTATATTCTTTAGTCCCTTAGGGCGTTTTGTTTTGCAGGCTCCAAGATCACCCTCTCTCTGTCTGTGTACTATACTTGTGCAGGCTTTGCCCTCCCCCCTCTCTATCACTCACAGAATGCAAATCATTAGTCCAGCCATCAGCTCCATATCACAGCAGAAGCTGCACAGAGAGAGGGTGGATCACTCAGGCTGCAAAACAACACGCCCTAGGGGCTAAAGAATATAGCCCCTGCTAATTGTAATCGCTAATGAGTGAGCATTAAAAGTTTTTATGCACTTTCACAGGATGCTTTTAGGAGACAAAAGGAGTGTGAGATAAGTGATAATATGCTGCAGAGACATGTTTTGGTAGCTTAGGAGGAGTTTTGGAGGTGACTGGATCCCTTTAAAGCACACACCTCTTCCTCCCCTCCTTTCTCCTCTGTCTGCAACATGTCCCTACACCTAGAGAGCTGACCACACATAGCATACAGATCAGAGGATGGCAGTGCAGGGCAGTGATGCATGAATATTCATTCCTTGCGGAGTGTGCAGCAGAGAACTTAGTGATCACTGTAATTGACAGATGGAATGAATCTTTTATTTTGAAGTTTACACAAGATAGGAGGGAAGTATAAATAATAGAAATACATGAATATAGAGAGCTTAGAGAATTAGAAAATTATATAAGTTACATATGGATTTTTTACCTGACAGATTCTCTTTAAGATTTTTAGACCACATTTGGGAATCGAAAGACAAAATGAGCATATAGCTTGCACTAATAAGTAAATAGCAATAATACACATAAATAACATAGGGTATTAAGTAAACACTGTTTTGATTAAAAAAAAAAGCTTAAAAGCTATCCAAGGTGTACCCAATTTGCATTAAAGTACAGAAGAAAAAATCCGGCTCTACCACCACATTTGTAGTATCATTGGCAGCATTTCAATAGTGGAATTAACGGGTATATGAAGATGGGGTGCAAACAGCTTTTCACCGTATATACAGTAAGCTAAAGAAAAATATAAGTGGCACTCAACATCCGGTAAAATCCAGTCCTTTATTTAAATATTGAAAATAATGCAGGAGATATAAGGGCGCAGGAGGTTTATGGACTACAGGAACTGTTGAAGTGTATTTCACACATGAAACGGCTGTATCTCATATCTCCTGCATTATTTTTAATGTTTAACTAAAGGACTGGATTTTACCGGATGTTGAGTGCCACTTAGAGTATTATTTTCTTTACATTATGTACTATCCTCTAGTATTAAAACCTCACCTTGTGTCAGCCAACCTCAATAAATAATGGGGTTGGGCAGGCACAAGTTTTCAAGATAGGACTGTCCCAATTGGGTGAACCTTGCCGTGGTGAGATGGCTTTATGCTTTTTTGATTAAGACACATACTATTATTACTTACTTATTACTGTAGGGTATAGGCTCATTTTGTTTTCATCTTAGGTTTAGTAAATGGCTGCAGTGTGAACACGCTCCAGTACGTTGCATGTGTACCAATTTATACTCCAGCTCATTACTTTGGTTTGGAGGTAACAGAAGAGGCAGAAACCTTACGAGCATACAAAGCATTGGTGAAATTAAAGTATCAAAGGGGTGGTAAAGGACTAGAAAAACTACTACTTCTATTGGGAAAATAGGGGAGAAGATGCAGATTTGATTTCTTATAATGAATCTCCTTTATTAAATATTCATGCTAAAATTCATAGCAGTAGTCCCAGTCCTACACATGATGAACTCACTAATGTGTTTCCGGCATTACTGCATCTTTGTCATACAATTAAATACACAGTAACCTCTAAAAATGTGTTGGTAAGTTCATCAAATGGAGAATTAGTGCTATGAATTTTATCCTGAATATTTAATATAGAAGATATAATTTAAGGAATATGAAGGTGCCATTTTTCCTCTTACCATAACCCTCTATGTTTCTAATGTTGAAGGAGCACAATGGGATTGGAACCCATACCTGTTTTAGACCAGTATTATTTTACGACAAGATTACAGACCTGGTAAGTCCATTTACATATTTTTCTATATACTACTCTACTACTACTAACTGTGCCATACTAGTTCATAGGGTCCATACCATTAGGCTATTCCATCCCCTCCCCCTCAAAGTAGCAGTGGTATACCGCCCCCCAGGGTCACCCACCCAGTTCCTCGACCATTTCTCCGCTTGGCTCCCGCATTTCATGTCCTCAGATTTACCAACCCTTATTCTGGGAGACTTTAACATTCCCATAAACAGCCCCATCTCCCCATCTGCATCCCAGCTCCTATCTCTAACTACCTCTCTTGGCCTATCACAGCTCTCAACCTCTAAGACACACGAAAACGGTAACACCCTTGACCTTGTCTTTACCCGGCTCTGCTCATCCTCCCCCTTGGATAACTCAACTCTACTCTCTGACCACAACATTCTTTCCTTCTCACTCACTAACCCCCGGCCAACACAGCCCAAGCCTACCTATCACACATCCAGAAATCTACAGGCCATTAACCCTCAAGCACTCACAGACTCCCTCATCTCATCTCTGTCCCCAATCTCTTCAATCTCCTGTCCAGATCAGGCAGTAAATCACTACAATGACTCTCTCAGAAGCTCCCTGGACCAAGTAGCGCCCCTCACCCGCAGAACCTCCAAACAGAGAACAAAACAGCCCTGGCTCACATCACAAACCCGATTCCTCCAGCGATGCTCCAGGAGTGCTGAACGCCTATGGAGGAAAACTCGCTCACCAGGAGACTTTATCCACTATAAATTCATGCTCAAAACCTACAACTCTGCCCTTCACCTTGCCAAACAGACCTACTTCACCACCCTGGTCTCCTCACTATCCAACAATCCAAAAAAACTCTTTGACACCTTTCACTCTCTCCTCAGTCCTAAAGTGCAGGCCCCCATCACCGACCTCTGTGCTGATGACCTGGCTTCCTACTTCATGGATAAAATAGACAACATCCGCCAGGAAATCAGCTCTCAGCCTCCAAGCACTGCCACCCCCATTCTTCCTCACATCCCCTCCGGTTCACTCTCCACATTTGACCCAGTCACAGAAGAAGAAGTCTCCAGGCTCCTATCTTCCTCTCGTCCCACCACATGCACTACCGACCCCATTCCCTCACACCTGCTCCAGTCCCTCTCTCCAGTCGTCACCACTCATCTAACCAAAATCTTCAATCTCTCCCTCTCTTCTGGCATTTTCCCCTCCTCCTTCAAACACTCGATCATTACTCCATTATTAAAGAAAACCACTCTCGACCCAACCTGCACAAATAACTACAGACCAGTCTCCAATCTCCCCTTCATCTCTAAACTCTTGGAGCGCCTGGTCTATTCCCGCCTCACCCGTTACCTCTCCGCTCACTCTCTTATAGATCCATTACAGTCTGGTTTCCGCCCCCTTCACTCCACAGAAACTGCCCTCATCAAAGTGACCAATGACCTTCTGACAGCAAAACGTAATGGTGACCACTCTCTGCTTATTCTCCTTGATCTCTCTGCAGCTTTTGACACTGTCGACCATCAGCTCCTACTCTCTATGCTGCACTCCATTGGCATAAAGGACACTGCTCTCTCCTGGCTCTCCTCCTATCTTTCTGACCGCTCTTTCAGTGTATCTTTTGCTGGCTCCACTTCCCCCCCTCTTCCCCTCACTATTGGGGTCCCTCAGGGTTCAGTCCTTGGCCCTCTCCTCTTCTCTCTCTACACGGCCCCGATTGGACAGACCATCAGCAGATTTGGCTTCCAGTACCATCTTTATGCTGATGACACTCAACTATACACTTCAGCCCCTGACCTTACCCCTGCGGTAGTAAAGAACACCAATGACTGTCTAGCTGCAGTTTCCAATATCATGTCCACTCTCTATTTGAAACTAAACCTTTCCAAAACTGAACTTCTTCTGCTCCCCCCATCCACTAACCTCCCTAAATCGGACATCTCTCTCTCAGTGTGCGGCACCACGATAACGCCTAGACAGCAGGCTCGCTGTCTGGGTGTTATATTTGACACCGATCTCTCCTTCTCCTCCCACACGCAATCTCTCGTCCGCTCCTGTCGCTTACACCTGAAGAATATCTCTAGAGTCCGCCCCTTTCTCACCCTGGAAACAACAAAAACCCTCACCGTGGCCCTAATCCATTCCCGCCTTGACTATTGCAACTCTCTATTAAGCGGCCTCCCCCTCACCAGACTTTCTCCTCTCCAGTCCACCCTTAATGCAGCAGCCAGGATCACCCATCTGGCCAATCGTTACTCAGATGCCTCTGCTCTGTGCCAGTCATTGCACTGGCTGCCCGTATATTACAGGATCAAATTCAAATTGCTTGTTCTCACCCACAAAGCTCTTCACAGTGCAGCTCCCCCCTACCTCTCCTCCCTCATCTCTGTCTATCACCCCACCCGCTCTCTACGTTCCTCAAATGACCTTCAACTAACATCTGCACTAATCCGATCCTCCCACTCCCGGCTCCAAGACTTTTCCAGAGCTGCACCAAACCTCTGGAATGCTTTACCCAAAGAAATCAGGACTATCCACAACTTGCATGGCTTCAGACGATCCCTAAAGACGCATCTTTTTAAGGCGGCCTATCATACTCCCTAACATGTCCATTGTACTGTAGACAGTGAATGGGCTATCCTCTGGACATTATTCTTCTACAAACTCCACCAAACCATAAAGGTCTACACAGACTGATGACCATTCATGTAAGCTTAGCCCTATACCCCATTTCCTCAAGATGCCTGGACCACCAGTGCAATAAGCCCCGGCACCTTGTACAACCCCTATCCCGTTGTAGATTGTAAGCTCTTTTGAGCAGGGTCACCTTCATTTCTTGCTTTATTTATTGTATTTTTTTCACATTGATTCTATGCCTATTGTTTTTGTATCCAATGATTGTATTTCATTTGTTCTCTATTGTAATTACTTACTGTATATTTTCTGTACGCTAACCCTACATTGTAAAGCGCTGCGGAATATGTTGGCGCTATATAGATAAAGCTTTATTATTATTATTATTATTATAGGGTATATCTGATATTGCAGCTAAGTTCTATTAAGGTGAACAAGTCTGGAACTAAAAGCTAGCACCTTTGGGAAAATGTTTTGCCTTTTACAAAACAAATCAGTTTCTTTGATGCTTAATTATCCCTATAATCAGTAAAACATTATCACTACTCCGCTCTTATCTATTCTTCTCTCAATCACATACAAGATTTCTCCTGTGCATCCCCCATACTCTGAAATTTACTGCTCCAACACATCAGACTCTCGTCTACCATGGAAACCTTTAAAAGGAACCTGAAGACCCCCCTCTTCCAACAAGCCTACAATCTGCAGTGAGCCTCAGTCTACTAAACCGCTGCATGACCAGCTCTACCCTCCCCTAGTGTATCCTGACCCATCCCTTGTAGACTGTGAGCCCTCGAGGGCAGCGTCCTCTCTCCTCTCCTACTGTATCTTCACCTATCCCTTTTAGACTGTGAGCCCTTGTGGGCAGGGTCCTCTCTCCTCACCTAGTGTATCCTCACCCATCCATTGTAGACTGTGAGCCCTCGTGGGCAGGGTCCTCTCTCCTCTCCTACTGTATCTTCACCTATCCCTTGTAGACCCATGAGCCTTTGCGGGCAGGATCCTCTCTCCTCACTTACTTTATCCTCACACATTCCTTGTAGACTGGGAGCTCTCATGGACAGGGTCCTCTGTCCTCACCTACTGTATCTTCACCCATCCCTTATAGACTGTGAGCCCTCATGGGCAGGGTCCAATCTCCTCACCTACTGTATATTCACCCATCCATTGTAGACTGTCAGCCCTCATGGGCAGGGTCCTCTCGCCTCCTGTACCTGTATGTGTGATGTATTGCTCATAATTACTGTACTTGTCTATAGAAGCGTCAGCAGTTTGGGGTTCTGATCTGGCACAAATCCTGAGTCATATTAAAAGGCTTGTAAATGAGTCAATTATGACCTTTAAGATCGCTACCTTATATTAGGTGGCATTAGAGTTTTTAACTTCCTCACTGAAGTGACAATTTGCATATACTTGTCTATGTATGTCCTTTTCATGTGTTAATAAATGGCGCTATAATAATAAATAATAATAATAACTTTTGTAGTTTTTTCATCTTACTTGTGTCCTTGTTGGTTTCCATGAAGTTGGAGGAGGTGGAACTATTACTTGCCCAGAATGATACTAAGAGTAGCTCCCCAGAACATGTCCATCCACTGCGCTCTTTGAGCTACATTCTGAGTTTCAAAGATGATCTATTGGAGTGATAAATATAATATTGTTGTGCCATTGTATCAAGCTAACACCAGTTTGGTTGGCATTTGACGGTTGTGGTCATGAACCTACCTGTCTGGAAGAGGACCGAAGAGGCCAATAGGGAAGTTGAGCACCATTGGCAGAGGAGAGGCAGTGGATTGGTAAAATAAGTCTGATTATTTTAGAGCTTGCTGTTTTTTTGGAACTCAGAGGGGGAAAAGTGCTTTAAGTCATCATTCTGGACCTATGAAGCTAAGAAATAACACCCACACCACTGTGATGTGTTCACATCACACTATTAGAACACGAAGTACCAAGAAGAAAGTGGATTTTCCATTAAGCCAAAAAAGTTGTTTTTAACTGTTCTACTCAAACTTTTTCTCATTTATGGTTTTTATCTCATGAGTCATGAAGCAAAATTCACATAGTACTCCAAAATGTACCTTATAAATGCCCAAGCCCAGCTTAAATAGAGGCTCCATGACAAGTACAAAGTTTTTCATAAAGTTTTTGAACAAAATAGTGTCAAGAAGATTAAAATGTGTGCTAGAATTTACAACAACTGGACACTTACAATTACCCCAATGGTCTTACTCTAAAATCTCTGTCTCAATCTTCCTCTTATCGGTCCTTATTACTCTGTCACTTGAATACATAAAGTAATGTCTTGCACTTTCAGCTCTCTTTAAACTTTGGAAAGTGACAAATAACTCCCAAGATTATTCTTTGCCATCTCTCACCTCCGGATGTTCTACAGACACTGCCGAAACCTCATAAATACATTTCTAATGATAAAATTTCCTGCAGCTCTTCTCACAGATAAGGAGCGGAGCTGTCTGTTACTTCTCTACTTTTGCTCATTGCTTGTCAGTGAGGGGAGAAAACGATATTTTTCTTGGATTATATAGGACTTAGCTTAAACCCTGTACTTCATAAGAGACATCATGTGAAGATGTGAATTGATTCTTAATATAAGTGTACAATCTATGTCTGTATGGTTTTCTAGTCTAACACTTTGCCATACTATATGCCAATAGTCACTCTTCTGTTCTACTGTATATGCCGCCTACTAAAGTCACTTGTGGTAGAGATACACGCATCAGCTCTAGTATTTTAAAAGTCCAAGAAAAAGTTACTTTAACTTAGATTTGCCTCCAACAGTGAAGGCAGGAGACAAGGGCGTAACTACCGGACCCTGAAGCCTAGGGAGGTTCAATAGTCCCTTTGGCATATACGAAAAGACCAATGCTACTAAAGACTTGCAATAATTGGAGGCCTTGTTGGAGCTTTTGCATGGGGGGCCAAGATCTTAAAGTTATGCCACTGCCAAGAGAAATACACAATATTCACTGTCTCTATTAGAAATTCAAATGAAGAAAAAATCGAGTCCAGCAAAAAGTGCGTAGGGCAGCATAATACAGCCGAAATGCGTAGACTAAGTTCACGCTAATCATTAAAAGTTTTCTTCTGTATGTACTTTTTTGTTACAAAATAAAAAAAGGAAACTACATTTCTGTTTGAAAGTCAATTTTTTCTTCATTTGGATTACAAAGGAAGGCCAAGGCGAGGCCGATGCCTGAGCTCCAGGTGATTTGCAAAGAGCATTTGGGTGAGCTGGAATATTTAGCTATACTTCTATTAGAAATTTGTCCATGTTCACTGGTCACTACAATTTATATTAATTAGTAGAATACTGTCCCAAAGAATCAATTGCCGACCCTTCGTTGTCATAAACTGCATTTACACTGCAAGATAATCCTGAACAAGTGTTCTTAAAAACAGGTTTTTAAGAATGCTCATTTCACGATTAACCTTGCATTATACGCAGGCTACCAACCGACCGGTCAATGAGCAAAATGCTCATTCATTGGGTGAAATGATCTTTTGTGCAACACAAAAGATCATCAGGATTCGTACTGCCAAGAATCCTGGCATCCTATTTGCACTTAGAGTTGAGCAAAAAGATTTGTAAAACCATGATTTAGCAGCCAAATTTTTAGTTCTTGACCTTAAAAAGCACTGAGAACCTCTTGCGACGTGTGACATATATGGCGCCTCTTCTTTTTAGTAGGCCGAGTGACATCACTACATCGTGATTATAAAAGAGCGAACCCATGTACTGATGCTTCAGCCAGACTTTCAATAAAGTTCTATTCTGGACCCAAACTTGACTTGAACCTCATTGGAAGTCATTGATTGGGCAGTTTAGCTCTACACAGGGGTGTAACTACAACAGGAGCAGGGGCTGCAATCACGCCCGGGCCCTGGATCCTAGGGAGCCCCAAAAGTTCCTTTGTCCAGAGAAAAAGACTATTTCTCTTAATGATTTGCAGCTTTTGCATCGGGACCCATGAGCTTCAAGTTATGCCATGGTCTATGCCCATTAGAGTGACCGGATCTCATATGGGGGGGAAAAATGTCAGAATCTTGTTAGTCTGGACCCCACAAAACAATTCCCCTTTCCAGATATTGAGAAAGCCAAAATTTGAGCTCGATCAAACAACGTTAACCCATACCGCTTGTTCTGGCACCCTCGCTCTGTACTCCTGAAGAACGAGTTGGCAGACAGGTAAACTCTTTCCCATCAATGCATTGACATGGACGCTGGGGGTCCTTTTCAATTTTTATTAATGGGTTAAGTGTAAAACTATAAAAAACAGATAGAAATTCTCAGTACAACATAGGTATACATGAAGTGCAAAACATTACATTGTTACATATAGGTGGGCAGCAGCATATTAAACTCACCGACTGTGCTATGTTGAGGGAAACATGCAGATAAGCTGAAATCTAGGGAGAGAAGGGTCAGCACACCAGGATGTCAGCTTGTATGAAGCTATAATGGCTACTGGAGGAGAAGGGGCTGAGCCTAGAGCACGGCCTCATGGGATTACATAGGCATGGAGGGACCAAAATTAGACTATGCAGTAAACATAATGTAATGTGGGAACATTGTCAACAGATGGCGCTATAGAGTCATCTCTGAAAAAGCAAACAATATACAGTATTTCAAAGAAAGGCACGACACTCCCCGTCTGGTATCCGGGGGATGCCACATAAACTTGAACTAGAGCAAAGGAATAAGTTCAGAAACAGGTCTGCTAGCATTTGAACTCTTTTCCACTGGGATTTGTACCAGTCTTTAGTAGTAGACTCTCCGACGTCGGCGTGCTCACGTTAAACTTCTGGGTAAGGAGAGTTGGAGGAGTAAGCAGAGATGGGTCATCAGGATCGTTGATTGTGGACAGGACGCTTCATCATGTGAAGGGTTTTTTTCTCTAGGTTGACTTGAAAAGTTAAACCATCAGACTCTGAGTCCCAATTAAACCCTAGACTGCGTTGTACAGGAAGAGAGTCTGTGGATGAGTCTAGGACTTTCGATTCAGTGGCGTTGTCTTCTCTGCCATTTAATTGTGCCGAGTTGGTGTGCTTCTCCTTCACAAGGAATTTGTTGGGGCAGGGTAGGAAAAGGATGGATGGTCACTCTCCAACGTGTTTGTGTAGAGAGAGTGAATGTTGTTTGACTTGTGAGCATCTTTGAGGCAAACGTCCCCTATAACTACCCATCCCAGGTCTAGCTTCTGAGCGTAGGGCGAGTTATGAGGACCATTTATCTGTTTCCTCACCTTGTGGACTCTGATGATGTCTCTCCCTAGCAAAAGGACTAACTTGGCTTGGGGATTGAGTGAGGGAACAAGATGCGCTATGCTTCTCAAATGAGGGTGATATAGTGCCGCTTCTGGAGTGGGGATTTCTTCTCTATTGTTCGGGATAGAATTACACTCGATTAGTGTAGGAAGGGCTAGGGATGTCTTCCCATCCAGGGATTCGATTTGATAACCTGTCGCTCTCCTCCCAGATTCTTCACTCACTCCTGTGCATGTTTTTAGTGAGTAGGACGAGCTGAGTCCCTCGATTTTAAAGATGTCAAAGAAAACTGAGCTGGCGAGTGATCTATTACTCTGGTCATCGAGTATAGCGTAGAGTTTAACCGCCTTTTCTCTGTGGCCAATAGGGTAAACTGTAACCAAACAGATCTTTGAGCAGGATTTGTTAATAAGACCTTCTCCACAGACTTGAGTGCACTGGGGTGACACTTCAGGAGGTGTACTGTCTTTCTCCTCCCCGCCGTGCTCTGTAAGTCGGTCTATGGATGAGGATGTCTGCAGGGCTGGCCTTGGGTGTAGAGCTGTGCTGTGCTCTTGGCTGTTACACTCCGAACAAACAATACCGGCTTTGCAGTCTTTAGCTAAATGGGATGTAGATGCGCAACATCTGTAACATATGTTGTTCTCTTTGAGGAAGAGTCTACGGTCTTTAAGGGATTTTCCCCTAAAACTCCTGCACTCTTGTAGTGGGTGAGGTCTTTTATGTAAGGGGCACTCCCTTTCCGGGTCTATTGTACTGTGGGTCTTGTGTGATGAGTCTGCAGAAGACACATTAGTTTTGTGTACGGTGATAGGTGAGTCTCTGGGGTTGCGAACTGGAACAGGTTTACTTGTTCTTGGGTTGACAGGATCTACGGCAGAAAGGTTGAAGCTGGGATCGTTCCTTATCTTGGCCTGCTGGCGGACAAAATCTACAAAGATGTGGAATGGAGGGAACACCACGTTGTGACGCTGCTTGTAATCTGAACCCCAGTTCAACCATTTCTCTTGCAAACTGTAAGGTAGTTTCTTCACTATGGGTTTGATGGCTCTGGATGTGTCTAGGAATGTGAGGCCTGGCAGGTCTCCTTCAGTCTTGGCGACTTGGAGTTCTACTAAGAGGTCGCTCAATTCTCTTAGCATGTGACAGTTCTTATTAGAGATTATAGGAAAGTCTTCCAACCTTCTGAAGAGGGATTCTTCTATCATTTCTGAGGAGCCATAGCACTCATCAAGTCTCTCCCATAACGTGCACAAACCTTTCCTCGGGTTGTTGATGCTGAGATCTCTGATGCGTTTCGCGTGTTCTACCGATTCATTTCCTAGCCACTTAACCAAGAGGTCGATCTCTTCGCTGGCAGAGATGTCTAGGTCAGCGGTGGCGTTTCTGAAGGAAGCTCTCCACGCTCTGAAACTTTCGGGACGGTCGTTAAACTTTAAGAGACCTTTGGTGAGTAACTCACGACGTGCAAAGAACTTGAGGAAAGCTGGTAGCTCTTGTTCTCTGAGAAGGCGGTCCGGGTGCCTGTTGCTGTGATGAGGTCTCCGTGACCTATCCTTGCCGTAAAATGCATCTTCGTCACGATAGTCACCGTCGGGGTCCTCTATCTTGAAAGTGTTCTCTGTGTAGTAGGGATCTACAGGTTCGGGTGCTGGTCTCGCTGATGATGGAAGGTGGACAGAATTACCTTCATGCTTAATGTGGGATGATTGGTGAATGAAGGTTGATGGCTGAATGACAGGATTCGGCATCTCTCTTGGAGCTGAATGTAGATGGTCATCTAATGTGGCATGCTGTAGCACGTAGTCTGAAGTGCGTTGTGAGATGTCACGATGATTAAGTTCAGGTCCGAGCCTTAAGTTGAAACTTTCACTATCGCAGCGTGCTGCTTCTTCTAAAACCTGTACTTCAGCTTCTGCTGCCGCTGCTTCTGCGTCTATGGCGAGTTTTGCGAGGTCGGCTTCCAGACGTGCCTTTTCTTTCTTTAATATCCACTCCTGTTCAGCGTAAGCAGCTCTCACTTTTGCGGCTTCCGCCTTCGCCCTGGCGATGGCAATTGCAGCGCTGCTCACAGACTTCCGTGAAGATGCGCTTACATGGGAGCGTGTCACATAAACTTCAGATCCTATATCTGACATTGTGTCTGAATGCAGCTTTACTGTTCTCTGCTAGAAGTCAGTGTCTGTGCTTCGACCCCGTTTATAGTAGTCGTTTTACTGTTCTGGCACCCTCGCTCTGTACTCCTGAAGAACGAGTTGGCAGACAGGTAAACTCTTTCCCATCAATGCATTGACATGGACGCTGGGGGTCCTTTTCAACTTTTATTAATGGGTTAAGTGTAAAACTATAAAAAACAGATAGAAATTCTCAGTACAACATAGGTATACATGAAGTGCAAAACATTACATTGTTACATATAGGTGGGCAGCAGCATATTAAACTCACCGACTGTGCTATGTTGAGGGAAACATGCAGATAAGCTGAAATCTAGGGAGAGAAGGGTCAGCACACCAGGATGTCAGCTTGTATGAAGCTATAATGGCTACTGGAGGAGAAGGGGCTGAGCCTAGAGCACGGCCTCATGGGATTACATAGGCATGGAGGGACCAAAATTAGACTATGCAGTAAACATAATGTAATGTGGGAACATTGTCAACAGATGGCGCTATAGAGTCATCTCTGAAAAAGCAAACAATATACAGTATTTCAAAGAAAGGCACGACACCGCTCGTCGCTCAAAGTTTGAAAAGATCCAAAATTTTGGCCAAAAAGCTGACATATGGAGCCATAACTCCAGAACGGTAAATAATAAAAACACGCTTAATATCTCAAAAGAAAGCTAATGTTGTTCTTCAAAATTTATATTTTATACATAATTGTTATTTTAAGTCAAACTGAGTTACAACAGCTTTTAGCCCCAAGAACGTGACCTGGTACCACTAGGAGCATACTTCGAATATTTTGTTATTAAGTGATAAATTTTGGGTTTTTTTGGTATATTTTTGAGTTTAAAGTAAAAATATAATAAAAAAAACAAGTAATACTGATAAGTCTAAGGACATTTTTTATTTTAAAATATAAAAATGAGGTATATAATACATACAAAACAGACACAGAAAAGATACAGACGTAGTACCTACATGAGTTGATAATTTTACATAGTTATCTAATCTATTCTAGAGCTTTTGTTAAAGTAGTTTTTGAAACGTCAGAATATAATGCTCGGCATTTGCTTACAACTTGCAGGACATATTGCTTTTTGTTCTTCATATTTTGTCAGAAGGTCGCTAAAGTCAGTTATTAATTTAACACCACGCTCAGCCATATCATTAACTACTTTTAATGTTTTGACAATTTTCAATCCTTCTTGGAAGTCATTATTTTGAGGCCAGGTGTTTGGATTATGTCTTAGGAAATCTGTTGTTATATTAAATCGGTCAAAGAATGTAAACGTTTCGTTGGTAAGTAACTCAAATTTTGGCTATCTCAATATCTGGAAAGGGGAATCGTTTTGTGGGGTCCAGACGGACAAAATTCCGACATCGATTTTTTTGTGGTCACCCTAATGCCCATATGCAGCCAGCCATAAAGAAAACACTTTCAGGGTAGGGAGGGCGGGTTTTTTTATTTTATAAACACACTACATCCGATAACGCTTTTACCCCTGGTGTGAGCCTTTCAAACACTGCAAGCGGCTCACACAGGGCCGAGCGTAACTGAGCGTAGTGATAATTGCTCCGGTGGTTTGCGTACCTAAAGCACCCAAACTTGAATACTGAAATTTGTTTGTAAAGTCTGTGTTCGGTATGAACACCAAACTCTAAAGTGCCTAATCGTGATACATGTGACATCACGGGGGCTTACTAATCAGGAGAGGTAGAAAGGGCTCACAGTGTGGCTTCAGGACTTGTGTCCTCCACATATTTTTGCCCCACTCTAATGATAAGAATAATCTCAAATAAATACAGTAACCTAGAGCCTTTTGTTCAATAGCTGTTTTTAGTACACATGTAATACACACACTATTTTTAGAACATATATAATACCACAAGTTTTAAACTCAATATTTTTTGCAAAGTTTCAGTCTACCTAAGTACAATGCTTATATATATATATATATAATTTATAGCAATGAAACAATATGCCCAATCATTAGCTAAAGAATACAGATATGTATGCATAAGACATGTTTGGGAAATTTTGCATTTCATTGTGTATTATTATGCTCTGAAATACCACAAATTAGCAATAAACCTGCCAAAAAATATCCAGTACAACCACATAATTTAGTCCATAAATATAGCAGTACTATACTAGGGCATTTTATTTCTGCTTTTCACGCAGTAAGAAATGCACAGAATTAGATTTATTTTTTGAAATAATGGTAATTTATATGTAAATGACTAAATGTATCAATCTGTACATACAAAGTCTAAATAATGATATTCATTCACTTATACAGCACCATTAATTCTGCAGCACTTTACAACACTGCCCCAATTGAGGCTCACAATCTATATTCCCTATCAGTATATCTTTGGAGTGTGGGAGGAAACCAGAGAACCTGGAGGAAACCCATAAAACCACATGGATAATATACAAACTCTTTGATGATATTGCCCTTGGTGAGATTTGAACCCAAGTGCCCAGCACTGCACTGTTGCATTGCTAACCACTGAGCCACCATACAGTGCTAACCACTGAGCCACCGTACAGAGCTAATCACTGAGCCACCATACAGTGCTAACCATTTAGGCACCATACAGTACTAACCACTGAGCCACCATACAGTGCTAACCACTGAGCCACAATATAGTGCTAACCACTGAGCCACCATATAGTGCCAACCACTGAGCCACCATACAGTGCTAATCACTGAGCCACCATATAGTGCTAACCACTGAGCCACCATATATTGCTAACCACTGAGTCACCAAACAGTGCTTACCACTGAGCCACCATACAGTGCTAACCACTGAGCCACCATACAGTTCTAACCACTGAGCCACCATACAGTTCTAACCACTGAGCCACTGTACAGCACTAATCACTGAGCCACCATACAGTGCTAACCACTTAGGCACCATACAGTGCTAACCACTGAGCCACCGTACAGTGCTAACCACTGAGCCACCGTACAGCGCTAATCACTGAGCTACCATACAGTGCTAACCATTTAGGCACCATACAGTGCTAACCACTGAGCCACCATACAGTGCTAATCACTGAGCCACCATACAGTACTAATCACTGAGCCACCATATAGTGCTAACCACTGAGCCACCATACAGTGCTAACCACTGAGCCACCATACAGTGCTAACCACTGAGTCAGCATACAGTGCTAACCACTGAGCCACCATACAGCGCTAACAACTGAGCCACCATATACAGTGCTAACCACTGAGCCACCATATACAGTGCTAACCACTGAGTCACCAAACAGTGCTAACCACTGAGCCACCTTACAGTGCTAACCACTGAGTCACCATACAGTGCTAATCACTGAGCCACCATATACACTGCTAACCACTGAGCCACCATACAGTGCTAACCACTGAGTCACCAAACAGTGCTAACCACTGAGCCACCATACAGTGCTAACCACTGAGCCACCATATACAGTGCTAACCACTGAGCCACCATACAGTGCTAACCACTGAGCCACCATACAGTGCTAACCACTGAGCCACCATACAGTGCTAACCACTGAGCCACCATATACAGTGCTAACCACTGAGCCAACATACAGCGATTACCACTGATTTACCAAACAGTTCTAACCACTGAGCCACCATACAGTGCTAACCACTGACCCACCATACAGCGATTACCACTGATTTACCAAACAGTTCTAACCACTGAGCCACCATACACTGCTAACCACTGATTTACCAAACAGTTCTAACCAATGAGCCACCATACAGTTCTAACCAATGAGGCACCATGCTGCTCATAAATGAATTACAAAGTCACAAATGACCATCAACCCCTGTTGTATTAGAAGATGAGGACATTACAGATGGGAAAATACTACTATGGATCCCCCTCTATGAAGCAGAGTTAGGCTGGGGTTACACATAAGCCCTCAGTCAGTTTTTGGCTTCAGTTTTGTCATTTTTTTTTTCTAAGTCCAAAAACTGACAGAAAAACGCATTGGGTGTAATAAACACCCTGTGCGTTTTTCTCTGGAGCTCAAAACATTGCCCTGTCCGTTTTTGAGCCAAAAACGCAGTAAACAGCGTTTTTGGCATCAGTTAAAAAACGCATGCGTTTTTATGCGTTTTTTTTAACATGGGGCCCTATGGGAAACGCATGCGCAAACGCATGGCATATATAGCCACTTGTGTTTGCGCATGCGTTTGCGCACATGCGTTTTTTCTGAAAAAAATGACTAAGTCCAAAAACGTACAGGAGTGCAGGAGACACAAAAAGCACCCTATAAAAAACGGATTGGTGATGAAAATGACTTCCAAAAATGGATTTCTATGTGTAACCCCAGCCTTAGGAGATGCTAACAAAAGGCAAATTCAGAAAGAAATGTATATGATTAGGGTAGGGTCACATTGGCGTTTTATGTTTAAAATCCTGATCCGGTTTTGAGCTTTAAAAAAGCTCAAAACCGGACCAGGAAAGGCTCCTGATGGAAGCCTATGCAAAACACCGGATGGCTTCACAAGCCATCCGGTGGCCGGATCCGGCACTGCTGCCTGCGTTTAAAATCATGCAGGCAGCAGTTTTCGCAGCGTTTCTGGGACCGCACTGCGGTCACCGGATGGCTCAGGATGTGTAATCCTGAGCCATCCGGTAACTGCAGAGTGTGCGGATCCCGATCGGCCAAGTTAATAAAGATTTAATTTAAGTACAGAACTGACTGTTAGAGGTCTGTAGGGGGGTCTAAGCCCCCCTACAGACCTCTAACAGTCAGTTCTGTACTTAAATTAAATCTTTATTAACTTGGCCGATCGGGATCCGCACACTCTGCAGTTACCGGATGGCTCAGGATTACACATCCTGAGCCATCCGGTGACCGCAGTGCGGTATTCTGCACACATTTTTGAATAAAAATGTGTGTGACCGGAATTGCATTCACCGCATCCGGATCCGGATGCGGTGAATGCAATTCATGTTTGCAATGTGACCCTACCCTTAGTCAAACCATGAATACAAGTTAGGCTGTGGTCACACATAGAAATCCGTTTTTGGAAGTGATTTTCATCACCAATCCGTTTTTTTCTGGGTGCTTTTTGAGCCTCCTGCACTCCTGAACGTTTTTGGACTTTTTATTAAAAAAACGCATGCGCGAACGCATGCGCAAACGCAAGTGCGCATTTGCATGCGTTCGCGCATGCGTTTCCCATAGGGCCCCATGTTAAAAAAACGCATGAAAACGCATGCGTTTTTTAAATGATGCCAAAAACGTTGCATGCAACGTTTTTGACTCAAAAACGGACAGGGCAATGTTTGGAGCTCCATAGAAAAACGGACAGGGTGTTTATTACATCCAATCCGTTTTTTCTGTCAGTTTTTGGACTTAGAAAAAAAAATGAGAAAACTGAAGCCAAAAACGGACTGAGGGCTTATGTGGAACCCCAGCCTTACAGGTGCAAATAGTAAATCTTTTATCCATAAGATGTTGCATAGCAAGAAGATTCAGCCGCTGAGTTGGGGTGTTTGTCTCAGTATAACATAGACATAAGTTATACATGGCAGAATACCCAGAAACATGAATGTTGCAGTCTGGCCCATTATTTTCTGATGTAGAATTTTGCGAGCTCCAGAAGAGACCAAAAAAAATCAAATCAAGCTTTGGCAGACCTAAAGCGACCTCAGCCTTGCACTGAAAAGTTCATTTGCTATGTCTAGTCTCCTTACTTGGTGCTTTCCATTCGTGTCTCCTACACTGAGAAACATATTCCAGTGCTTTGACATCCAAAATGGCCACTGCAGTGACTTGGTGCAGTAGTAAGCTAAAACTATACCTACCTGTTCTTTCCTGTGTGGTTTAGGCATAGTTCAGACTTAATACTGCTTTCCATGCTGTGTAGCAGTCATCTTAGATGTAGGAGGAGCAGAATTATGGTCGCAGGAAGGAGGCAGCAGGAGGCAAATATAGGGCACTATATAGAGTGCTGGGGTGGACATATCATTGGTGCAACTGCACAGGACCCAAGAGGTAATGGGGGCCATTTCCATTTCCAAAACAGCACACAATCACTGTCATAGACAGGACTATTGTACTGCAAATGCCCATGAACTGTTCTTCCACTGTGGTCCTTCTCTGTCTGTGTTCACCACTAGTAGTTTGACTATAGACGACATTAGTGTAGTCACTTTTCATCACCAGTGTAGAGAGTTACGTTATGTGACTATGATTGTCTACTGATTTGAATGATCCCCATATAAAACTGCATTTCCCATGCATTAGTCAGAAATATGTGGATGTCATATCTTTAAGTGTTTCAGAAGATAAACATGTGGAAGTCAGGGTTGTCATAGTAAAATCACTCTTTGCAAGCAACTGTTCATAAATACATAGAAACATGAATACTATTTTGCAATGTACAACTGAATATCAACTATTTCTCTATTATTTATTATTTTAGCGCCATTATCCCTTAGCACTTTATATGTGAAAAAGGGGCATACATGGACAAGTGCAATATTTATCAACAATACAAGGCACATACTGGTACAGGAACAGAGCGGACCCTGCCACGAGGGCTCACAGTCTACAAGGAATGAGTGAGGATATACTAGTTAAGGAGAGAGGACCCTGCCCACGAGGGCTCACAGTCTACAAGGGTAGGGGGAGGATACACTAGGAAAGGAGAGAGGGCTCTGCCCACAAGTGCTCACAGTCTACAAGGGATGGGTGATGATACAGTAGGTGAGGAGAGAGGACCCTGCCAGCAAGGGCTCACAGTCAACAAGGGATAAGTAAGGATACAGTCAGTAAGGGGAAGGGACCATGCATGCAATAGCTCATTTAGACTGCATTGCTGCAGGTAGGATTTAGTACTAAGTAAGAACAGCCTAAGGCTATGTTCACATCATGCTTTTGTCTTCACTGGGGCTTCTATTTGAAGTGCTAAAAAATATTGTTCATGTGGATTCACCAATAGGACCAATGAGTTTAATGAAGGAGATGGAGTGACTTTGTGCTCTGTCTCACTTCTTTTTCATCAATATTCACCCTTTTAAGCTGAGCACAAAAACACAGCAAGGCTAGGGTCACATTTGCGTCATGAGACTCTTGACCCTACCCTGACGGAAGTGCTAAAAACTTAGAAATATTTGCCTCAGCGTATAGCGTTAACGGCAGGTAACACTATGTGCTGTGAGGCTATTGCGCTCTATGACAACCCGATGTTTACCTCAGCAACCGGCTCCATTCAAAGCTCCCAGATATGCGCTTTTGGACAGCACACAGGAAAAAGCTGCAGACCACATTTCCTGTGCGCTGTCTAAAAGCGCATATCCGGGAGCTTTGAATGGAGCCATTTGCTGAGGTAAACATCGGGTTGTCATAGGGCTCAATAGCCTCACAGCACATAGTGTTACCTGCTGTTAACGCTATGCGCTGAGGAAGACATTTCTACGTTTTCAGCACTTCCGTCAGGCTAGGGTCATGACGCATATGTGACCCTAGCCTAAGCAAGGTTTTTGTGACCGCCTCAAAAAGTCTGTTAATCACTACCAGATCATAAATAAGTGAAAGTGACTCCATCTTCTTCTTTAAAAGTCAATGGCTCCATCAGTAGATACACATGAATCCCGATTTTTAGATCATCAGACGAAACCCCCCGAGGAGCCATTACTGTGGACCTGGCTGATGAGAGGAGTGCTCAGCCAAATATGGAGGCAGTCAATACTCTCTTTTTCTTATCTCTATCTCAATATCTAACACCCGAAATGCTAATCTCAAAGAGCAACCGTAACTTTCATTTGCCTATGTTCTCCTCTAGCTTCAGATCCTGTTTGCTGCTGCAGAAATAACTTGACTAGTAAGGTTATATTAGGCATTCTATATTGAATTGAAACAGTCTCCTAACAAACTACACTATGTCCATCCAAACTAATGTTTTGTCTTCAGGTCTTCCTTCTCTCTTAGAAACTAAAAATCTGAATGCAATAACTAATCATTTTAATGAAGAATCTACAATGAATAGGAAGCAGAAGGAGACAGCTACAGCCGTCAATTCCTGAAACTGGTACAAACCAATTTCTATTCTGAGAAGATTGCTCAGAACACGTGATCTATTAAAATTGCTATAAAGTATTCACTCTTCTTATACATGTGATTGACAAATTACTCAGTGCTGGGAAATCTGGATATCTGTTATGTTTGGCATTTACAATCCGCAGAGTGTGTGCTGTCGAATGGAATACAAATCTAAGATAAAGAAAAGTCTCCATACAATAGTTAAAATATATCGCTGTAAGCAACATAGGCCAACACATTCCCCTCCTGAATAATTTGGTCCCTACATCTTACGCCCATGCATGAGTTCTCGCTCAGACATTTCCAATGGAGATTGAAAACTAGAACAAGCTCCATAGATGCCTTTGATCTAGAGTCAGGGGTCACCTTGGGCCAAGTTATATTGCTGGATTTAATCACTCCTCCTTCTCCCTTTCATTTTCAGGCTCTCGATTGGAAATTCTCTGTAATTCCCCTGAGGGAAATGTCATTTTCACCTTTCAAAAGAATAAAAAAACACTCAGAGGTCCCAAACTTTTTACATCAAAAGTCCAATCACTAGAGAGATGATGGGATAGTGAAGCTGTGTAGGCAGGGAGAGGGCTGAACGAGGGTGTGATACAAGTCGAAGGACAACACCGAAATAAAAGGGCATTATAATGGATTCAAGTAGGTATAGAAGTGATGCAGAGAAAAAGAATCTAAAATATAACATAATATAACAGAACATAGGTAGAAATATGAACTCCATAGTGTAGAACAGTCATTTCCATGATGTTAGATATACTATTTTTACTTTGATGATCTAGTTAACATGGAAAACCCTTAAAAACCCTTATTTCATTAGATATAATTTAATATAATATCCCACACAAGCCAAAGAATTATAAATAATAAATGAATCAAAGTCCACAAGTATTAGGGGGTGTCATAAATACACCCTATAATGTATCCTCCCTACTGTGCGCTACCTGAAAGGAAAGGTCGGCACCCTAAAAAATACTAGAAAACAATATAGGGTCATATACAGTGCTGTGCAAATTAATTGGGACAAAGCAAGTCTTTATTTGTCTTTCTTGCATTAGTTTTACTATTTCTGATAAGTGTTTTATCAGTTCTTGGTGTCGTTTTCCCTTCTCGTTTTGGAGAAAACGATCCAGTTTCATTGTGTGCGAATTATTCTTGAAACGGTAGATTCCAATACCAACAGTGGAAGCGATTTCTCTTACAGTCAGACTTGTATGTTCATTAAGAGTAATAATTCTAGACCTCTTCCGTAGAGTAACATCCGTTTTTACAGGCACAAATCACACAAAAAGTACACTAAACCACTCCTCACAGAAACAAGCTCTAACTGAAGCTGAGGGGGCAGCTAGCTGTTATTTTCTGACTAAAACTAGTCAAACCACATTTTGTTACTCAAGGTTGTACACTCACACCTGTTCAAAGCAGTTAAAACTGGTTTGAATCACTGACGGGTAACCCCAACTTACGATTTTACTTAAAAAATGCTTTGTCCCAATTCATTTGCACAGCACTGTAACACCGCTAATAAGAAAAACTCTTAAAAATACTTAATTTATTAGACATACTTATGTATGAATTATGTATGAATGTATGAATTCTGTTACTGGTTAAAGAGACTGTAGTGGTTACAACAAGTTGATATCATGTTACCATTTTACCATTTACTGTAATGGCAAGAATTGCTCACGTAATTAACCTGAGTTGATGAAAAGGAAGAACAAAGATTAATGATAAAGTGACATTTCGCAAGCTATCAAATAGCAAAAATAATGGTTTGCCCTTCAGACTGTTCTCTTTGTGCATGCTCCCCCTGCCTCCTTGTCTGGTATTCTGGCCTCTCACTTGCCAGAAGCCTCTTCCTGGAACCTTTCTTGTAAATCACAAATTGATAGAGTCCAGATCACAAAGTGCTTGCTTCTTACAGCTTCGTCAAGAGGAATTACTGCTGTCATCATTGACAAAGAGCGCCGTAATTCTGCTCACGCAACACCTTCACTCCCTCTATGTTGGCAAACCGGCTCCTTATTACAGTGATGAATTAAAAGCTTGTGTACTTTTTAATCAGGACATGCCATCTCTTCATTTTAACTTTGCTTTAAGTCCTGCATTGGTGAAATCTGCACAAAACAGTGATCACACTATGGAAATACTGGCGGTTTCACAATTCAAACCTTCATTGCAAAGGGTAAAATCCAATGTGAAAATATGTAGGATACGTTAAAAAGTTGCAGAAGTTGCACTTGTCATGGGGTTCAGTATAACAGACCCTATATCATATACCTGGGGTAACTATCTCAGATCTTGTGAGTGGTGTAAACAACACATCTATCTCATTCCATATGGGGCTAGTAAACATGTCGGTAGGGATGACAGGTGTATATGCTGCGCTGATGGAAATAATTCACTCTAACAATAAAAATAGTCAACTATACTTATTGCTGGAGTGAATTATTCCCGACAGCATGGCACCTTTCATCTCCACCGACATTTTTATTTTATCATGGTAACGACAGCAATCGTGATTAAGGATGAGCAAGTATGCTCTGCGCTACTCGTTACTCGCACGAGCACCGAGTACCACCGAGATGCTCGGACTGCTCGCTAATAATTAGCAATCTGACACTAATACACAGCTCCCTTCAGTGCACACAGTGAGCTGGCACCACACAGGGAGCAGATTAATTGTTAGGATCAAGGTGTTATATGTTGCGGCGATTTGAAAAAGCCCACCCTCCCGCCCTTTCCCAGAAATACTCGTTTTATAGCCGTAAGTCTGTGGGCGGAGCCTGTCACTCATTGACTTACATTGGGCTCGGTGCTCGGCCTAGTACACGAGTATCTTTAGATGCTTGGCCAGAACACCGAGCACCCGAGCATTTTAGTGCTCGCTCATCACTAATCGTGATTATAGGCTTCTATATCGGTTATGTCTCACACAACCTTACAAGGTGATCTCCTCACATTTTTTACGACCATTGTTTGCACTGGTAAAACCCTATTCTCTGCTTATGTTCTTTTCAGTATTTGCTCATGTGACCAGTGCAATGCAAGGATTGTGAGTAATATCCTACACGTTGGGATTTGGAATCAACAATAATACATTCGTCTCATTTCATATGGGACTAGTACAATACTAGAATTGAGATTGATTTTCACATTTTTGGAGTTGGTAAAAATGAACAAATAATACATCTGTCTGAGCCTAACAAGGGATTAATACCAGATTAGGATTTTAGACTATTCCACTAGATTAGCCCTAGCCTACATTTGAGACCTATTTTGGGGTGAACTGGTTTAGATAATAGTCCCTGTCAGATTTCTATTAGGGGCACTACCAGTTCCCTTTTGGGAATATCAATGTAGTATAAGGCTAGGGTCACATTAATGTTTTGAGGCGCGATCAGAGGGCTTGCGCTAAAAATGTAGAATTTGGCAGCATAAACGCGGTGCTACCGCCATGGTAGCGCCACGTTAATGCTGTCAATGTTACCCTGTGGAGACGTGGCCCATAGCACGGCTCCAACACGGCCTTCTGAGTGAAATCTCATGTTATTTCCTAACTCGAGAAAAGACGTTGAAAGCGTCTTTTCTCGTGTTAGGACCCCCCTGAGTGCACCTCAAAATGTTATTGTGACCCTAACCTAAGATGCAAAATATCTTATAAGAAGACGAACGACGGCCATTTCGCACTATTCCAGTGGACCCGTTGAAGCACTGGAATAGAGCAAAACGGCTGTCGTCCAGCTATAACTTCCCCTGTCCTGCCACCTGTAGATCCTCACTTTTAAATGAATGAATAAAGAAGATTTTTACTTTCATATATCCTGCTTTTCTTCTCTTATATGATATATTGCATGGACTGTTTTTGAGCCTTTCCATTACAGCTCCTCGACAGATTATGTAACAGATGTTGCACCTGCAACTAATACTGGATGGCTCTTTGTGGACCTACCCATATTTTGTAACCTGGGAATTTTATCATTAGTATGGGGAGACTGTAGGCATTTTTCTCAGTTCCATGTCTTTTATTGCTTGATAAGTGGAAAACCCCCACATGTTGCTATTTTACAACACTCATAAATTTTTAAAAGTGGGTGGAATATAGGCATAGTTAATGATGCAAATAAAGTTTAAAGTGTAAATGTCATTTCATTGAAAAAAAACACTGTGCTGTTTGTTAATGATGAGTCACATAGCAGCTAAGATAATGCTTTTTTTGTGACATATGACTTATTTTATCACATTTTTCTGTGCCCTTTTAAAAACTGCATTTTATGGCTGTGTGGGCATAGTAAGCACCTCATAGGAAGCAGTGCAATGTGACAGCAGAGAAGGGGTTAACAGAGATCATTTCCCTGCTGAAAGGTGAACCTATGCTCCAGTCTCAAGTCTTTTGCAGCTTCTAACAGGTTTTCCTCCATGATTGCAGTGTATTTAGCGCCATCTATCTTACTTTCAACTGTGAATAGCTTCTCTGTCTCTGCTGAAAAAAAGCTTCCCCACATTAAGATGCTGCCACCACCATGTTTGACGGTAGGGATGATGTTTTCAGTGTGATGTGCAGTGTTAGTTTTCCGCCACATGTAGCATTTTGCATTTAGCTACCTTGGTCTCATCTGACCAGAGTCTCTTCTTCGATATGCTAGCTCTGTCATCTACATGGATTTTTGCAAACTGCAATGGGACTTATGATGGCTTGTTTTCAAAAATAGCTTTTTTCTTACCACTCTTCCATAATTTAGTGGACTTTATAATTAAAAGTTGTCCTGTGGACAGATTCTCCCACCTAGGTTGTGGATCTCTGCAGCTCCTCCTGAGTGACCATGTGCCTCTTGGCTGCTTCTCTAATTAGTGCTCTCCTTGCTTGGGATACTTGGGATATCAGTTTAGGTGGACAGCCATGTCTTGCAGTTGTGCCATAACCCTTCCATTTTTGGATGATAGACTGCACAGTGATACTTTATATGTTCCGAGAATGGGCTAATTTTTATAACCTAACCTTTCTTTACACTTTTCTACTACTATCCCTGACCTGTCTGGTGTGTTCCTTGGTTTTCATGATGCTATTTGATCCTTAATGTTCTCATGCTATCCCCTGAAACCTTCACAGAATGGCTGTATTTACATGAGAATAAATTGTACAGAGGTGTACTCAATTTACTAATTAGGTGAGTTCTGGAAGCAATTGGTCACTCACAATTTCATTTTAGGGAATCAGACTACAGGAGGCTGAATACAAATGTACATTTCAATTTTGATATTTTTAAATATTTAGAAAACCATGTATAATTTCTATTACACTTCACAAACACTAAAATTCCAATAAAATACACTTAAGGGTGCTTGCACACGGTCCAGAGGAGCTGCGTGTTGGACGCAGCTCCTCCAGACCTGAGGGGAGCTGCGGGTGGCCGCAGGGAGTCCGCAGCCGCCCTGTACTAACCATGTGTGGTGGGTGCGGGGCGGCTTCTCCCTGCAGTCACCCGATGGGAGCCGCTTCTGACTCTGCAGCATGAAATGAACATGCTGCGGAGGAGCGGACTCCCGGCAACCACACAGCAGCTCCAAAGACGCTGCGGGCGGGTTACGCATAGTGAGGATGGGATTTCTTGAAATCCCATCCACTATGCTAGTACTGTACGACGCAGTGTTTTGGATGCAGCGCAAAGACAGTGCGTCCAAAACGGTGCTTCTCCTGATCGTGAGGATGCACCCTAAGTTTGTGGGTGTGATGTGAAATTTTTTTCATAATTCATGAGGTATGAATACTTTTTCAATGCACTGTAGATGTGTTATATGATAGGAGATCTTGCTACTATGGATAGAGATCATAGATTGATAGCAGTTGGTCCTGTATAAAATACTGTATGTGATAATATACGTAGGATTCTTCGTGGCCCAAGGGTCATTGCACTGTAGAAATGTGAAGGGGGCGCCATACTGTAGGCGTTGTCTTCTGTGCATACCACTAAGCCTAAATTGACTGGTTAAAGGGAGAAATATCACAATTTTTTACATAAAACTGCAGATCTTTCCTGCTTTTCGAACAAAAAAAACAAACAATTTTTTTTCTAGAATAGAATATTTTTATATTTCCACAAATCATTTCAATAAATCAGCACTCACAATAAATTCTCTATTACATTCTAGGCTTAAAACCAAGGTAAAGCAATTATCTAAGCACAACATTTAGTAGTAATTTAGTTAGGAAATACAACAGGGCTTTTTATAACCCAGTGGGAAACACATAAATAGGTTGTTAGCATATCCTCTGCTTTATTTCTTTCTCCACTACCTGGTATATGAAGTATATGAATTAGACAGGGAGTATGGCATAGGTTTACTTACCTTGTCTTTGTGATTTTGAGGATTTATTTAAAGCAGGTCTATCCGCATAGTTATTACTATAAAGTAGACAATATTAATGGACTTGATGACAGAAAAGATCAATCAATAAAAAAAAAATTGATGACATCCGGAGTCCTGACTTCCTTGGCTGTGGATTGTATTTAAAGCTGGACAACGCTGCTACAGAAAGCTGGTATTCCGGAGGATTTATTTCTCCCAAATATATTGTTTCAGGAAATAAATGACCATGTGGGGTTGTTTTCACATATATTACACTCATGTAAGAGGAGTACAGGTCCCTGTCGCCCCCGCCCTGGGGAATGTTGTGTACTTGTCTATATATATAGATGTGTCACATATTCGTGTGTTACATGTTAATGTGTATGATGTTCTGTATATGTAGGTGAAAGACTGCTCCCTGATATTTAGAGGAAAGTGAAAGTGTTATAGTTTAGCTAGTGAGTCCACCCACTGGTGGTAGAGAGCAGGAGTTATAAAGATAGGTGTCAGGCATGTCTAGACTGGTACTGTATCCAGAGGACACAATGTGTGAAGAACACTAAGTGGTGTGTCTATGGGAAGCACAGAGGCCCCAAAGACTAGTTCCAAACGTCTGCATCAACCCAGTACTGTGAGTATAAGAGTTAGGACCTCTGTCCATGACGCGTAGAAGTGGGAGTGCCCCCTGCGTCGGTACTCGATCTTTACTCAGCGTGTGTGTCATCAGGGGCATCAACTGTTCCCTATGTGACATGTACAGTGGACTTGTAAGTAGACTCAGACGAATGGGTCACCATTATGCATGCATCAAAAGAACCTTGGTTTAACGGTTGTCCTGGTTGGACCTCTGGACCATTTCCTGTGAGTAGGATAGCACTGGTGCCATGGGAGAGACTATGTGGATTTGAGGCAAAGTGCAACGGTGTGGGAGAGGTGGCACAAAAGAGGTGAGGTATCAGAACAGCGCGAGCAGTCTGCACTAAATTCTGTTACGGTAATTGTCTGGAAATATATAACATTCAAGAATCGTACCTGTGAGGCTTCTGTTTAGTGGGAGTCATGTGTTTATACAAGTAAAACACTGTTGGCAAAGAATATTAACTCATTGTGTGTTTTGTTCCTCACTGAGTGTAACAGCAAATCAAACTTTTTCATTGGGGAGCCGACTCGGGCAAGTGCTGCCATTGCTCCACAGCCTGGGCCCAGACTCGAGCCTTACTACCTGGCCCCCATGCCACCGGCACCTCAACACTGATGTAGGAATTTATCTGCCTTTCTATTACTTTGAGGGGATCACAAGTTTTTGAACCAACATACTTAATTTCAAATCTAGTGAAGTCTGATCCTCTCTACTAGAGAACTTATGTTAGTAATGAGTAGAGAAAAGATGGTGAAGAGCAGGGGCGAACATATCATTGATGCATCATGTGTAGCCGCACATGGGCCCGAGAGATAAGGGGGCCACTTATATCTCCAAAGTAAGTGAAATTTTGTATTAAGATGTGACTTCAGAGGGTCCATACTTTACTGTTGCAGAGGTGTCTTTGTGTCCAAGACTGGTAAAGAGTATGGATAGGTCAGGTTATGAAGACACATGAAAACGTCATGAAAACACATGGATATGGATAGGAGCTGTAAACACAATACAGTAAAAAAATGTAATTTACTTAATTTATTCATATCAGGAACGTTAGATCAATGAAAAATTATCATGGAAAATAGGCAAAGTAAAAATCCGATCTTATACATTCTATTTTCCTAAACAATGCCACTAACATTTTAAGATTTTGTAAAAATTAATCAATAAGATAGTCCACACAGTACACATCACATCTGTTTGCTCATATCACAGTTTTGCCTCTTGGTTTCTTCATGATAAATGGTATTATGTACCCAAATCATTGAAAAATGAGCATTACTGTAAATCCCACACTGCCGTTCTCCGGGGTGCCATTAAAAGTCAAAGCTTTTTCTCCCAACCTCAGTGTCACTCATACACTTATCTCAGGCGCACAGAGGACAAAGCTGTCTCTAATTCCTCCTTCCAATTTGCACTGCTGGGATTGTTTCTCGAATGCTTACTATTGCTAGGATTAAACGAGCAAAATGGTAAGAATCAGAGAGCATTTTCTGTATTTAATAAAAGCTATATTGAATTAAATGTTTTTGCTGTTTGAAGCAGACGGTGTATCGTGTATCTCCATTCATACACTGAGCCATGAGAGCGGCCTCCCGAATCTGCTCCCCTAATACTGAAAGCAAGCTTCTCTCATAGTCATCTATGAGACTTCCAGTGTTTCTCTCTTTGCTGTTCTACACTGATCGCGAGCGCTGTTGATTAGCAGGTAGCAGATGACACAAATGAGATTTGTAAACTCCAATCACCACCACTTATGTATACTATGTAACAAGCTGTTACTCTACCATATCCCTATGAAGAGAACGTTATGTTGATTGGATAGAATAAACCTAAACAAAATGCTTCCTTATCATTCAGAAGCCCATCCTCAGCTAACGTAAGACTCTAGAGATACTAGAGGGGATCGCATCTGCATTGATTCAAAATCGGCAAATATTTGGAATTTTTAAGGGAAATTCAATTTGCATCGAAAGTTGTAAAGGAAATCAACCACCAGGATTTAGTGGTATGCCACAGGTGATTGACATGTGCAGCATGACATCACTATTTGTTTTTTTTGTTAAATTACTCCTTTGTGGGCTTGTCATGGCTAGATGAGAGGGATGGGGTTTGGCTTACAGCTAAAAGACAAGCCCACAGGGGAGTAATAAAACCAAAATAGTGATGCCATGCTGCACACGTCAATCACCGGCTGCTTAGAACTAAATCTTGGTGGTTGGTTCCCTGTAAATGCCAATTTAATGTCCCCTATTATACTACAGTTACCTTAGAAGCTGCGGCCCAGAGTAAAGCAGGTCAAAGAAGGTGCTCACGATGGGGGAAGGTAGAGGAGAAAAGGACGGTGGGTTTCCTTGGTGGTAGAATAGGTTAGTGGTGAGGTGAGCATTATTTTTTTTTAAATATGTTGATTCCAGCTCCCTGTGTTACTCTTTACTCTTGTCTTCTTGGAGCACGGAAATTGACCAAGGCCTTGGCCCACAAAATTAATGGAACAAATGAAGTAGAATCCAGTTCAATGCATAGACTATTTTTTCTTTTTTCTTTTTCCAATAAAGTGCTAGACTAGACTAGTCGGTATTAAGGATTCATATCACATCCGAAACGTGTTGATCACCCTACATCACGCTGACTATGTAATTTTTCTTGTGTTTGTATGTTATTGGAAAAATAAAAAAATATAAAATATTCTATGTTTTGAGCTGAATTCTACTTCATTTGTTCCATTGATTTTGTGGATCGAGGCAGGGCCGATTTCCGTGCTTCCAGCAGGACAAGACTAGACTAGTCATAAGTAAGGATGCATATTGCAACTGAAACGCGTCGACCAAGGTCACGCTGACCATGTAATTTTTTTCATGTTTGAAAAATAAAAAAAAATTCCTTTATGCATTGAGCTGATGAGATCAGCTGAGATGTAGGGTGTTTGATGTGAGCGCCTCACCGGAGCTCACATCAAACACCGGGACCCAACCCATAATGTTGTACAACGTCTTGGGTCGGGAAGGGGTTAAGATCTGACATGTGACAGCCACACTGGGCTTCACTGGTACTTGTCATTGCACATGGAAACTACTGACATCTTACAGTAAATTTGATATATGGGATTTCAACTTTATAATACATTTTATAATAGAAAAATGCCTATTTCATCACTTATCCGGCTCCTTTCTACATTTCAAACTGATCTCTGAATGTACTGCCTCCAAGGAGGAGAGTCTTGTCAACTTTACCAAGCTATTAGGTCACATGCTGCCCATAGAACTTTATACAGAGCAAGTGGGATGAGGAGATCAGCATTTCCCATGCAAAGACACATAGAAGAGCAGATGTTGCTCCTATTCTTCTCTGTAGTATACCCTTAGAAGCTACAGCAAGAAGAACATTACATAGCATTACTAAGTAGTGTAACTGTGAGTCCTGCCCTGGGGTGTCAGTATCGACTCCTTCGTGTATTTCTCTCTGCCTCCCCCCTACTCTGCTTCTGCTTCCTTCTGCCCATTCTCTCTCCTTGGGTAGAATTTCACTTGATCTCTTCTCTGGAGATGACTCTGAGATCTTAAGAAGCAAGTGATGGAGGGATTTAAAGTCTGATATGGGGAGAAAGAAGCATCATTCTATAGTGAGACATATTACAATGTTTCTTATCTTTGCTTGTACTTTGGATTTATGCAAAGATATTTTGTAATCTGAGATACATTGAAAGCCCGAAGATGCAATCTAAAAAAAAAAGATTACTCTACATACATTGATGTTCCCCATGTATACACACATAGCTGCCGGTAGTATTGAAGCTAGGTAAGAAGTAGAAATTCCCTGCAAGAAAATCACATAGCATAAAAGCAGTCATCATTTCACTAGGAACCAAACATATAATAGATTTCCTACACTTTCATGTTTCGAGTCGGCTGTTGGCCTTTTTATTACTGTGTTTGATGATTTGTATCCACAAAAAGTCTCTATGACAATATCACTTGAAGAAAATCAGAACACGATGTTTTTGCTATCAGAATATCGCAGCAGCAGAGGTTTGGGCTCTGGGCCTGTAACTTCAAGAAAATATATCTCAGAAAAAAATTAACTTTTAAAATATGTTGGTGATAAAAAAGAGAAGATCGGTTTATTTAATCCAGGATTCATGAATCACAGCTTGATTACATGGAACTTTGTGCGGTGGGTGCTCCGGTCTAGAGACATAGGCCAAGGGCTAAACATACAGAGACGACCAAAAGTTTAGCATTTTCTTTAAAAAGTGTGATTACTTCTGTGACAACACAACTTTTCTTAACGTATGGTGTGGGTTAAATTTCGTTACTTTGGTCAATGTATTGATCTTTTGTTTTTTTATCTCATGTTTGCTAAGACATTGTTTCTTGCTAGTTGGGTCGGAGCCCCATTGTCCAAATTTGTGTATTGCCAATTTAATGTAAATTGCCTCACCCCCTCACCCCCACTGTCTACATAACTCAAAGGAGAATTAAGCATTAGGCTTGAAATTAAGCCAATAAGAGCACAGCCTTATTCCACCAATCCTGGAAGACCACAAAATCCTAAGATGAGTGCTCAAGGCATATAAGAGGACTTTCTTCAGTCACCAGTATACATGGCCTCAATCTAGGGGCTGCGGTCATGATTGGAAGACCACAACCTCTGCCTAGGAATTTTCGGTTCTGGCTGGAATATCAGAGACTACCTGGCCACAGACTTTGATGTACTTGGTCAGCTTTCTAAGCTTGCCACTACTCCTTTCTCAGCCAAAAGTGCTGCTGGATTGGAGTAAGTGGCCCTGGAAGCCCCGAATGCATGAAAATTCTAATCCCTGGTGAGCTAGCAGAAGAGTGAGACTCTGTTGTCTGTTACATTGTGTTATATGTGTTACATGTGTTATATGCTTTTGGCTGTTGGGGATCCAATAAAGCCTTACTATTGTGTGCTTCCCTCACTCTGTGTTGTCTGAGTAGTGTTCTACCCATGGTTAAGGAGTTTGGGCATTCAGTTGGGATGAGGCCTGTTCCATATGGTCTTTCTAAAGGTGGTCGAGCCAGCAGATGACAGAACCCACTGACCCCTGTGTCTCCACAACTTCTGTCTGGTTGTTGCCATTTTTCTGGTGATTTTAGTAAACCGGAAGCAAATAGTTGTCATCTCTAAGGATGAAAATTGTGTTTAAAATTGTTTTATGCCTTTATGTGGGCAAAACATTTTGCATATTTTGACAAGATGTTTTTTTTTGTCTTTTTTAGTTTCTTCGTGTTTCTTCGTTAAAACATGGCAAAGAGAAAGACAAATTTATCACCAGATGTCAAGAAGCTTACTATTCTGGGAGTGAAGTCAGGCAAGAGCCAAAAAAGAGGTAGCTAAGGAATTCAACTGTTCTCAGAGTCAAGTGTCAAAAGTACGAAGATTAATGGGTCAAAGCGAGTCACCAAAATGTGGTGCAACGGCGAAGGGCAGTATGGTGTAATGCACGAAGTTCCAGTCAAGAAGCTTTTCATTTCTGCAAAGAACTGGTAGGTCCAACTTGAGTTTGCCAAAGAACACAGCCAATGGAAAGAGACATATTGGTCTAAAGTGTGGTGGACGGATATTAATCCAAGTTCAATCTGTTAGGTAATGATGGCGAGCACTATATATACCATCCAATTGGAAAATATAATGATGTAAAGTGCCGAACATCTACCGTGTAACAAGGTGGTGGCAATGTCATGGTTTGGGGCTACTTTTCTGCATCTGCCATTGGCCCTCTGCATAGAATTGATGGAAATATGTATGCTACTCTGTACAAAGATATACAATATTATGCTGCACCATGGTAAAACTAAAGTAGGCCGGGGTTGAAGATCTCAACAAGACAATGATCCTAAGCACATGTCCAACTAAGTAAAAAAAAATTGGTTAGCAAAGAAAATTGTTTGCCTGTCACAATGGCCAAGCCAGTCACCTCATTTAAACTCGATAGAGCATCTTTGGGACGAGATAGGACAACAAGTTAGAGTCTGTACCTATAAAGATAAATTGCAGATTTACAAATGGATGGAGCAAGATCCCTCAAGATGTCTTTGGCTTCAATGCTCCGTCAGTGTGGTGCAGTAATTAAAGCAAGAGTTTATGCTACAAAATACTAAGTTATGGCATTGCAAACAATGAATTAGGCTGAGGTCACAGTTGCCATGCGTTTTTTTAAGTGATTTAACAAAACTCATGCTTTTTTTCATGTCAGCATGAGTTTTGTAAGGTGCGTGATGGCTCCCTGCGTTTTTGGGTGCGTTTTTGAATCTGCACCTAAAAATAGTGCTTGTAGTATTTTTTTGAGCGTTTTGAAAAACGCATGCGTTTTTTTAACATGGGCTCCTATGGGAAACGCATGCGTTTTTGAATGGCACTAAAAGGTACTAACTGTACATGCGTTTTTGCATGCGTTTTCCATAGGAACCCATGTTATAAAAACGCATGCGTTTTCTACAAAAACGCATGCGTTTTCTACAAAAACGCATGCGTTTTTGTATATGCTCCAAAAACGCATGGGACAGTCACACATGCTTTTTGGCTATTAGGGCATGCGTTTTTTAACATGGGGGCCTATGGGTGCGTTTTTTACATGCGTTTTTGAAAACGCAGGTCTCCAAAAATGCATGTGAAAAATGGTACTGTGACCCCAGCCTTACTCTATGTTGTGATCTATGAATAGTATATGCTAAACTGTTGGCAGTTTTTTTTTTTTTATTAAATGACCCATGCCTATATTCAGAAGCATTTTGGTTAATATTAAGGTCTTGAATGATGACAACTTTATTGACTTTCAATTCATCATTAGGAAAATGGCGTCACTACAATCAGACAGAAGTAATCATCACACACAAATGTAAAACTTTTGGTTCGCTACTGAAGTAAAAAAGTACACATCCTGCGACGGTCCATAAAACTTCACTTTTAATAAAATGTGTTTGATTTTTAGGTTATGGGGTTAAAAGAAGTCTGTCAGAAGAAAATTGACTGTTCAAACCAAGCACAGGCACTCTATGAACTCTTGATGTGACTACATAGTTCAGTGTATCTTCCTACCTTGAAATCCTTTACTTTATAGAAACCAGAGGAGGGTGAAGACAGAAGGGAAAAAAGTATGTGGGAAGGTGTATTGAACTAGTTGACTATGCTAAGGGGGTATCAGGTATCTGTGCTTCATTTGAGCAGTCATGTTGTGTCGGCAGACTTCCTTTAAATGAGTGCTAATGAGGCTTGGAAAACATATTCCTTGAAATTTGGTATAGTTGACCGGGAAACCCACGATGTATCATTACCATTGAAAATCAGTGCTAAATCTTTAAAAACACAGCTATTGTGATCAAATCCAAGCGCTGATTAGATATGAGTGGGCCATCAGTCAGGATTTGCCCAGAGGCTGCTAACCAGCTAGCAGTGAGAAATGCAGAAATCTGAGAAAATGATGGTCAACATTGTATATATGAAGACTTTGCATAAACGTAATATAGTAATAAAAGTTTTAAAACTTATGAAATGCTGATAGTGATACTTCAGTGAGGCTGGGGTTCCACATAGAAATCCGTTTTTGGAAGTGATTTTCATCACCAATCCGTTTTTTTCTGGGTGCTTTTTGAGCCTCCTGCACTCCTGAACGTTTTTGGACTTTTCATTAAAAAAACGCATGCGCGAACGCATGCGCAAACGCAAGTGCGCATATGCCATGCGTTCGCGCATGCGTTTCCCATAGGGCCCCATGTTAATAAAAACGCATGAAAACGCATGCGTTTTTTAACTGATGCCAAAAACGTTGCATGCAACGTTTTTGACTCAAAAACGGACAGGGCAATGTTTGGAGCTCCAGAGAAAAACGGACAGGGTGTTTATTACATCCAATCCGTTTTTCTGTCAGTTTTTGGACTTAGAAAAAAAAAATGAGAAAACTGAAGCCAAAAACGGACTGAGGGCTTATGTGGAACCCCAGCCTAACCATAGAAACATCACACTAAAACCTCTAAAAACACTGAATCAGCAAACTGTGAGAACAAACTGTTACGTCTGTCTCAAAACTTTTGTCCGCAACTGTTGATTTAGGTCACATTTATGCAGGAATATGGAAAACTCTCAAGGAATCACAGACTTTCAAGTGCCACTGCATGGGGATTTCCACATATATTATGTCCACATATCTTGGTTCAATGGTCTTTAGTAATAATGACCATATTTCATGTCATCTGCAACGTCTTACGAAATCTCTGAATATCATAAGCTAAAAATTTGGATTTTATTTAATTTCACTGGGCTTCAGCTTGATCCTGAGCCATGGCGACTTGATGGATGAGCACTCTGTACGAAGAAGATCTCCTGCAAGCCTAGATAGGTCTACCAGGGTCTCCTCCAAGCCTAGGTAGGTCCTCCACTGTATTCTCCAAGCATAGGTAGGTCTACCACAGTCTTCTCCAAGTTTAGAAAGATCCACCAACATTTTTTCCAAGCCTGGAGAGATCCACCAAGTTCTTCTCCAAGCCTAGATAAGTCCATCAGGGTCTTCTCCGCCGTTATATTGACAGTATCAAGCCATTGGGTTGCTGGTCTTCCTCTTCGCCTTGTACCTTCTATTCTTCCTACCACAATCTCCTTCACTAGTGATTTTTCTCTTTGTTTGATGTGCCTAAAGTCGTAGCTTGATTGCCTCAAGTAGTTTCCCGAAATAGGAGACTTTTTTACTATCTGATGTATGGTACTAAGGCCATATAAATACATTGTTGTATAAAGTTTAGTCTTAGTTTTCTTTCCCGTATTCCTAACAAAAATGAGTCTAGAAATATGCATGAGGCTTTGCTAATCTGTAGGAAGCGATCAAAGCCTCCAAACATTATTTGTAATCTTTTCACATAGGCTTTAGGATTTTTTGTATAAGTTTCCCGTGCTCATACTCAAGAATTCTCCTGATGTCAGAAAGATAATGTATTCCTGCAGCCATTTAAACCAAGCGCTCCAAGATAAATTACATGTCTATAGTTATTTCCCAGGTGATGGCTGAACAGAAGTGACAAGCGCAATCTCTTTCTCTCGTCTGCACTCTCTCACACACATGCATATTGGCCTGCAATGATTTGACACACACACATAGGTGTAGCAGAGCTGTGTCAGCCATATTCCCCTGGGGTTATGTTGCATTTCCTTGTCCTCAGTTCATAGTCAGGAAGCCACCTGATCCTCATCTTTTCAGACATGTGAAGTCATTACATATTTACGAGGCTCAACTCTGTCTGTATTTGGAGAATTCTAAAAAGAAGTGTTTCAATAAAAAAAATTCAAGATTCAAGACTAAATATTTTCCATCACAATTCACATCATGTAACATCTTAAATCTCTTTATAATCATTATGAATGGCTACACGAGTAAATACACAGCAAGAAGTATTAAAAGACATAGGCCTGCTTCACATCTAATGGTACCTTTACACGCCACTACCGAGGATAGCAACAGGTAGGCACCGCACGTGCACGCGCGCGTTTTCAACGGTTCCTAACGGTACCTGATGCCGCACTTACACGCCCCCACAAGGTGCTCCACAGAAGGTATTTGCGTTCCCCGGAAGTGCCGACGGGTGCCGCAGGTTACCTTCTGTGGAGCACCTTCCCTGATTTACACGCCGCTACCAAAAGGGAATCTGGGCGTACATATTGTGCGCCGTAACTACATAGGCGTGACAGAGTTGTGTATTACGCAACGCTCGTACGGTGATTGGACAATGCAATAACATCATGATTGGCCAGCCAGCGCAGGGAGGCTGCCTAATACATGACGCTATAGCAAATGTGTATTGTGACTGATCAGATAGTTAAATATGCCACCCTGTGCAGGAACAGCCAATGGGTACACAGTAGCCCCCACCAATGATAGCTGATGGGGCGTGGTATACATGACGCTCAAGCACGCCCCAGGGTACTCAAATACCGTACCTGTGCCCCGATTACACGCCGCTACCATAGGGTTTATACCTGCTTGTTTTTCAGCACGGCTGAAAGACAGGTATCCAAAGAGACAGGAGGGTACAACCTGAATTACACGCCGCCACTCTCGCGTGTTTTGAAGGTAAAAGGTACAATTGTCTCCAATACCTGCCGGTTTCTACCTTTCGGTAGCGGCGTTGTAAATGTACCATAAGGGTGGTGTGCGTTTTGCTTAATTCACGTTTCTAGGCGTTTTTACCGCTAAGGCTACGTTCACATATTTGCGTATTTTGTTGCGCTTTTTTGAGCGCGCTTTTTGCCGTGATTTTTGGCTGCGCAAAAAAGCGTAACAAAATATGTAGCGGCTTTCACACACTGCGCTTTCTTTACCCCAGAAAGCGCAGGTTATGTCACAGAGGGGAGGAAGAATCCTGCTTCCTCTTCCCCTCTGTGACAGCTGTGACCGCCCATTAGATTTCACTGTGTATTAATTTACACTGCGAAATCTAAATTAAACAAGAAAAAAAAGAATGAAATACTTACCTCTCCGACACCCTTTTACCGGTGTCCAGTGGTGAGGCCAGGCGATGTGTGTCCTGCAAGAGCCTGCCGTGATGTCAGAGGGGCGTTCCCGGCGCTGATTGGACGCTAGCGGACATGTGATATGTATCACATGACCGCGAGCAGCCAATCAGCGCCGGGAACGCCCCTCTGACATCACGGCAGGTCCTGGCAGCACTACACATCGCCTGGCCTCGCCACCGGACACCGAGAAAAAGCGTCAGAGGGTAAGTATTTCATTCTTTTTTATTTTTCATACATTTAGCTTTGTTCAATTTAGATTTCACAGTGTATATTAATACACTGCGAAATCTAATGGGGCGGTCACAGCTGTCACAGAGGGGAGGAGGAAGCAGGATTCTTCCTCCCCTCTGTGACATCAGAGGGAGAAAACGCAGGAGCAGCTGCGTAAAGAAATTACATCTCAATTCTTTACACAACTGCGTTTTCTCCCAGAAAAAGCACTGCGTATTTTTACGCAGTGTCTGCACAGCAAAGTCAGTTTCCCATTCACTTTGCTGGCAGGCACAAAACACATTGCGTATTTTGAAAAGCGCGTGTGAAAAAGTGCGCCAAAATACGCAATGTGTGAACGCAGCCTAAAAACGCATAAATTTGCCCCCATTGATTTCAATGGAAATGCATGTAAAACGCATTAAAAATGAAAATAGCATGCTTTTTTTTGCCAACGCAGCACTAAACGGCTTGCCCGACGTGTTGGACAGCTTTGGCAAAAACGCATGCGTTTTGCGTTTTTGAAAACACACATGTGTTTTTGCATGCATTTTTCCATGCATTTACATTCAAATCAATGGGGGCAAAAACTATAGCGTTTTTATGCGTTTTTAGCAGTAAAAACGCCTAGAAAAGCAAATTCAGCAAAACGCACACCAACCTTAGATGTGAAAACACCCATAAACTAGTAGAAGTATCTTGGATTTCTGGTGATTTACCGAGTTGTAACACCAAAAATACAAGGACTAAGGAAGGGTTCACATCATGTTTTACCCTACGTGAATTGACTCCAAGTGGGCTTATGTCTGAACCCCTGCAAAACTGGATATGGACGTAAATCCGATGCTGAAAAAAAATAGAAATTATAAAAATTAATAATTTATCAGAAAATTAAGTGGGATTGACGCTGTCGCAGCAGAAGGGAGGTGTCGTCATGATGGGGGCGTACTCTGTGGTACTGGGGGCAGCAGCCGTCTCACCCCTTCTGTGCGCTCTCACCCTGTCTGCTCTCTCTCCCTCATGTGCGCTGTCTTCTCCCCCCTGTACTCTCTCCTTTGATGTGTGTCCCCCTCTGTGCTGTCTTTCTCCCCTTTTGCGCTTTCCCCCAGTGTGCTGTCTTACGCCTAAACCTATCACTACCTCTCCCTGCACCTTTGTACTACATCACAAGCCATCCCTGTCTGACCTAAAACTGTCCTCTAATGGTTGTAAAAAATAAAACTGATGCTTACACCTCCGTATGGTAATTAGTCTTTGTGGGCGTTCTCCATGTTTGTATTCTCCCCACCTCGATGATGGGAACATGCTTTGGTGGGCGTGATCAGTCAGTCAGAGTGTTCTCTCGATTCAAAATTCATGTCCCTCCTTCCGGGTATGACATGCTGGCTGCACGTCATTTCCAGTCCAGAGTATTGTGGAGGTGTATTGGTCATACAGGCCGTCTCCGGAGCATATGCAGTGTGCATTGTGAACCAGGCCTGTACACCCGATAATCCCCTATAATGCACCAGACTGTAAATGACAGGCCGGCAGCAGGTCATACCCGGAAGGAGGAACAAGAATTTTGAATCGGGAGTGTGCTCCTGACTGAATGATCGCGCTTTAGGATGAATGACCTCGCCCACTGGGGCATATTCCTAGTATTGAGGACGGGGGGGAATGCAGCCATGGAGACTGCCCAATGTGATTATATATGTAGTGATGAAGACTAATTACCATATGGAGATGTAAGTATCAATCTCATTTTTTTCAACCATTACAGGACAGTTTTAGGTGAGACAGGGATAGTTAGGGAGGTGTAGGGACAGGTAATGATAGGTTGGGGGGTAAAAACTAGCTGACAGTTTCCCGTTAAGGGAGAAGAGTTACTAATCCAATACCGTATACATTTTTGACAGTGCTAATTTATGACTCCAGCTTTTTGAGGCACTCCAGCTGCCATATCTTGTGATGTCATCATGATCTCATAATTAAATTCTTTACTTCTGGACATTTCTTAGGCTGGGTTCACATTTGTGTTCCCTTCCGCAGCGTTCTGTGGAGGGGAACCGCCATGTGAGCGCAGCCACCGCAAGTGCCAATGTTTATAAGGGGGATGCACGGTGCTGCGCTTGACTGCGCATGACCGTGCGCTCCCATTCATTTGCCTGTGTGCTTTGTACGCATGCGCATGCTTGCGTACAAATCACGCTCTCTCGTCCGCACCAGGTTCCTGAACGCAAATGTGAACCCAGCCTTAAAATGGATCGTTTTGCCTATTGTTTAATTTCCTATCCAGTAACACTGTAACTAACTTATTGCTGCCAGAGTACCCACAGATTATATATGATTACTATGGGTTACAGTACAGAAGAGAGAAATCCTAAAATTGCAAAATAAAGCTCACAAATCCCTTAATTTATTATGTGTAAATATCTTCATTTTGAATATTTGCTGTGTTATCACAGATTGGGTTTCTGTTTTCTTTTTCTTTTTAGTTAAACAATATGCTCAATTGCTATTCTCTTCTAATGGGCTTTGAGAGTCATTCACACTGGAGGAGGGATAGGAAAAATCCATTGGCGCTGACACAAAAGATTTCTATTGGGTGAACGCGTTCATTTAGTGCATATTCACTTGACTTTATGAGGCTGGAGTGTATCAATTGTCAGGGATGTAGAAAGCACGGATGACCAAAAAAGCCATTGTGTTATTCATTTAGGAAATGCTGAGTCGGCAACTGCTTAAATGGGCAATAGACTTTCCGGTATACTGTGGTTAGTGCGGAGAGGAGTAAAGTGCTTCATCGATAATCTGAATACTTCACAACATAAAATGTCATAAATATGCTTTCATAAACTAATGAGGGTGTTTATATCAATTATCACTGAAAGTGCACTTGTGAGCAATAACAGAGCTGTAGTCATATAAAAGCCACAGCTAGCTACACATATTATTCTTTCTACTGAGTCCGGGTGCATTCACAAAAAATAGATCTATGGCCAGGGTCACATTTAAAACAAGAATTGCATTCACCGCATCCAGATCCGGATGCGGTGAACGCAATGCCGGGCACGCACATTTTTTTACAAAAATGTGTGCTGAATACCGCACTGAGTAACCGGATGGCCAGGATGTGTAATCCTGAGCCATCAGGCAACTGCATAGTTTGCTGATCCCGGCTATTGCCGGGATGAGCAAACTGCCCTATGACTATTAAAGAGTTAAATGTACTAACTAAAGGAATGTTTGAGGTCTCTAGGAGGGGCTTAAACCCCCCTAGAGACTGGCCGCCCACTCCGGTGGGCTTCTCCTACAATTGGCCCATGCCACGGGCTCCTGCGAGCTCCGTGCATGTCCCTCAAACTGCCGCCCCCCCCCGTATCTCTATAGAGGGGTGCATACACCCCTCTTTTATCCTTATTCTTGTATGTGCCCAAAGCGCAGTATTAAAGTATACATTTAAGCTCATAATTACGTGGGGTCGTAGGCAGAGTCCAGGGAAATCCATGGGCGGGGCTGTGTGCTGCAGCCTCCGCCCGCTCATTCATTATGGCCGCCCCCTCTGGGCTTCATCCAGTGTTGTGAGGGCGGCCGCGTCATGAAAGAGGCAAGGCTAACGGTGTGATGCGGTTAGCCCCGCCCCTTTCATTACGCGGCCGCCCTCACAACACTGGATGAAGCCCAGAGGGGGCGGCCATAATGAATGAGCGGGCGGAGGCTGCAGCACACAGCCCCGCCCATGGATTTCCCTGGACTCTGCCTACGACCCCACGTAATTATGAGCTTAAATGTATACTTTAATACTGCGTTTTGGGCACATACAAGAATAAGGATACAAGAGGGGTGTATGCACCCCTCTATAGAGATACGGGGGGGCGGCAGTTTGGGGGACATGCACGGAGCTCGCAGGAGCCCGTGGCATGGGGCCAATTGTAGGAGAAGCCCACCAGAGTGGGCGGCCAATCTCTAGGGGGGTCTAAACCCCCCTAGAGACCTCAAACATTCCTTTAGTTAGTACATTTAACTCTTTAATAGTCATAGGACAATTTGCTCATCCCGGCAATAGCCGGGATCAGCAAACTATGCAGTTGCCGGATGGCTCAGGATTACACATCCTGGGCCATCCGGTTACTACAGTGCGGTACAGAGAACCGCTCCGAAAACTGCAGTCTGCATGATTTTTAACGCAGGCTGCAGTGCCGGAGACGGACACCGGATGGCTTGTGAAGCCATCCGGTGTTTTGCATTGGCTCCTATGAGGAGCGTTTCCTGGTCCGGTTTTGAGCTTTTTGAAAGCTCAAAACCGGATCAGGATTCTATAATAAAAACGCAGATGTGATCCTGGCCTATGTGAGTATTAGAATCCAAGAAGAAGGATATGATAATTTATACAAGCAAAACAGTATATAAAACTGATTTTATATGTAATCACTTTTATGGTGCAGTTTGAATTGATTTGAAGAGCTGCAGCTCATGTATGGTACAGGATGTTGCTGTTTAGCCACTTAAATGTTGCTGTCAATCTCTGACAGCGGCATTTACATGGCTCAGATGTTTGTGTACCAATGTTTAAGCATCACTATCATAGCAACGCATTCTCATGGCATTGATAACAATTAGAGCTTTCAATAATCAATTTTTTTTACAACGGTCTGAATTTGTTTGAACGACCAATATTATTATACCATATTTTTTCGAACTAAAAAACTCCCTTTTTATTAAGACAAAATGCAGAATATGCAGGCACCACATCCTTTCCAATCATAGAAAGAACTGCTCTCTCTCCTCCTGCTCCACACTGATGTATGTGATCGGTGTAGAGCAGAATAGAAAACTACCTAGAAGGGGAGTTTGCATGTGCTGAACAGCTCAAGGACCTTCCACCCGAATAACTCAAGTACCACAGTCAGATGCCTGGACAGAACTGCAAGATATTATAATGTATAGTGTGTGTGTGAAAATGTGCATGTAGCAGAACTGTGTGTCCATGTGTATGTAGAAAAACTGTGTGTGTTTATATGTCCATGTAGCAAAGCTGTGTGTATATAATACACACTGCAGAGGAACACACAAATATATCTATTAAATGCCTATTTCACTGTAGTGCATTAAAAAGTGTGATAAATGCCCCCTCCACTTAACACTACCAGATAAGCTTTAATTAATTGGAAAATGTTTTTCCTATTTCCTTCAGTCTAAATCTGGGGTGCATTACAATTTATTAAGTATTACGTATGGGCACCATGCGAAGAAATAAAGCCACTTTCACACCTTGCCTGCTATCACTGAGGTTATTAATAGTTGTCTGATGAATGTTCAGGCATATTGAATGCACTTAGGGCACAAATCCTCAAGATCTGCTGCAGGCAGTTCTCCTTGCAATTGTCAACCAATGACTTCCACATGTGCTCAATAGGAGACAAGACCAGAGATGCTTCAGGCAATGGCAGCACATTTAGACATGTAGGCAGCACACAGTATCTTCAACAACATGCGGCCTTGCATTGTCATGTTGAAAAATGACTCCTGGGATACACAATAATCTCTGGAGTAGGGCCAATGTGACATTTCCTTTTAAAGGCCACTTGATAGCATTGCACATGTGGTCTCATCAGATCAAAGAATGGCACACAGTGATCCATTCTTCTGCAAGTGAAATTGGGCATCACATACCAAGGCTAATCCAAAGTAGTAGGAGATCTCCAGGGAGTACAGTAGAGGATTACCACTGTTCACTTGTCTTTGTTCTTAATGTGAAGACTAATAAAGCTTCCAGGTTGACCATTCCTCCTCTACTGTGGTCACTGGAGATCTTCTACTACTTTGAATTTACTTCCCGCCAGGACCAGGGTGGCTCAGTACCAAAGAAACATGGACATACCGGGGTGAGCTAAACTTTTTATAATTACTCATATTACCTAGGCTAAGGTGTCAAATAATGTTTACACAAACCATCAAGAGGTGTTTGCATAACTTTGGGTTACAAGTCAGGTGTCCAGCTACAGATGTTCCATTGATCTCACACCACTGCTCTCAAAGTCTATCATGGTGCAGAGCAAGACAGCAATGGAGGATGGAATGGGGAGGTCTATCGTCTTCAGTGATTAATCTAACTTTTTTTTTCTATGACACAATAGCCGGAGATGGTTTGGAGACCACATGGGCAATACCATAAGGAGGCCACATGCTGCTTGTCCTATAATAAGGATACTACATGGCCTAAACATGTTACCATGGCCTGACGGATTTCCCAATTTCTCTCCATCAAGATCATTTTAGATGTTATTGATATAGAAATGCGAAGGGGCTGCTAGTGGCAACTACTCGAACAAATGGGTAAAAATATTTAATTAGATAATAAATCAGTGATAAAAAGTACATGTTAAAAATATGAAAAACAAACCAAATATGTTTTCCTGTTTATATCTATACTAGGAAGAAAATATATTCTAATCCAATTGGAAACCTAAGTATGCGGCCAGAAAGTTTTAGCTGTTAATAGAAGTCTTTAGAAATGAAGAATAGATGATTGTGCCGACATTTTGGTGACAGCACGCTGGCTCATCTCTCCTTGAAGAGCTTCACCAAATGAGATCAGTCAGGTCAGTGCGCCCTAGGAAATAGGGTCATTGAAAAGACAGTAGCAATCAGGATTTTTAAATTTATCTCAGTTAAATCTAGTGAATAGATTCTTTGGGTTTGTGCTCCAATATAAAGAGTATTGCAACCTCCAATGAGAAAGGGGTTGTTTTGTTTAATTCATCGATATTGTTCTTATTTTAAAGCACTTTACATCTTTATAGGTATTATTTTAAATGTTGCTTAATGTTTTTTTTTTCGTGAACACAAAAGGGGATACAAGTGATATTTATGCCTAACAAAAATTGCATGTCAAAAATACATTTAGATTTTTTTTTTTGACAGTAGGAAAGAACCTAGTGTTAGATGGGCAGTCATACTATAGAGCGAACATCTGCGGGGGAAAATATGTCTGGTTGGCCTCATGCTTGTCAACATGCTGAACTTTTTTATATATTTTATACATAAGTATATATGTTTTTTATTATATATCATAACATACAGTAACAGACCAAATTTTTGGGGAACACCTTTCCTTTCAAAGAGTTTTCTTTATTTTTTTGGGAATATAAAAACTTGTTGATTCACCCTGAAAAAAATCAAAAAACTTTTGATTTACACATGTGGAATTATATACTTAACAAAAAAAGTGTGAAACAACTGAAAATATGTCTTATATTTAGGTTTTTAAAGTAGCCACCTTTTTTCTTGATTACTGTTTTGCACACTCTTGGCATTCTTTTGATGGTCAAGAGGGTAGTAAACCGGAAATGGTTTCCAACAGTTTTGGGATGGGTTTCTAGAGTTTGCTTAGCACTTGTTCGCCTTTTGCCTTCACTCTGCGGTCCAGCTCACCCAAACCATCTTGATTGGGTTCAGGTATGGTGACGGTGGAGGCCAGGTCATCTGGCGTAGAAACCCATCACCAACCCATCACCATTCACCACACCCTCCTCCTTTGCTTCACGGTGGGAACCAGGCATGTAGAGTCCATCCATTTACCTTTTCTGTGTCGCACAAAGACTTGGGGGGTTTGGAACCAAAATTCAATTTTAGACTCATCAGACTAAACCACGTTTTTCCACTGGTTTTAATGTCCTTCCGTGTGTTTCTTTAGCCCACAAGTTTTTCTCTGCTTGTTGTCCTTAGCGTGGTTTCCTAGCAGTAATTTCCATGAAGGCCTGCTGCACATGTCTCCTCTAACGTTGTTGTAGAGATGTGTATGCTGCTTAGAACTCTGTGTGGCTTGACCTGGTCTCTAATCTGAGTGCTGTTAACCTGCGATTTGAGGCTGGTGCTTAGATGAACTATCCTCTGCGGGCAGGAGGTGACTCTTGGTCTTCCTTTCCTGGGGTGGTCCTCATGTGAGCCAGTTTCTTTTAGCACTTGAGGGTTTTTTGAAAATGCACTTCGGGACACTTTAAAAATGTTTTCCCAATCTTTCGGACTGGAAACCTTTCATTTCTTAAAATAACTTAGCTGCTTTTTTCTTGCCATAATATAAAATTCTAATCAGTCTATTCAAGTAGGACTATCAGCTGTGTATCCACAGACTTCTTCACAACACAACTGATGGTCCACAACCCACTTATTAAACAGGGCACACCTCTGAAGGGAAAAATATTTCGGTAAATACCTCTTGAAGTCATCATGAGAATGCAAGAGTGTGCAAGCAAGTAATCACGCAAAGGTGGTACTTTGAAGAACCTAGAAAATAAGGAAATATTTTAGTTGTTTTCACAACTTTTTTTTTTTTTTGGTTTTAAGTTATATAATTCCACATGTGTTAATTCATGTTTTGTTTCCGTCAGTGTGAATCTACAAATTTTTCATTGTCATGAAAAAAAAGAAAACTCTTTGAATGGAAGGTGTGTCCAACTTTTGGTCTGTAATGTATATATGTATATATATTTGTATGGGATCAAATGATAGCAGTACCTGGTTAAGCCAAAAACATGCAAACAAAGAGTTTCTAGGTTTCCTTTATATATATTTATATATATATATATATATTTATATATATTTTTATATATTAAAAATTCTTATCCCTTTTGCATTACAAACATATTGCCTCTCCTAATTGTCCCAAGTTCATGTGCTTTACATATCCATGAACCATACAAAAATGTGCTTCAGGGTGCAATAGATTACACACATAGACAAAACTTTAGCTATCCTTTTGTTAAAGTAAAAAAAAAACAAAAATGGTCACTGAAATAACTTGAAATTGTAAAAGTAATTTCAATTTACATAAAGTGTAACCATGTTTCATTTTTATCTAATAATAATGCAGAGCAAATTATTTTAATAAACATTCCCAAAAAACTTTTGTTACAAAAATTCTGGTTTAAAAACCATTCATAAACCTTCCACAAGATGGTCCCCTAACTGGGTGTGAAACAGAACATATGTTATTAGTCGATCTGTCTTCCACTGATTACGAGGCATGTATCCTTTAAGGGAAAGGGGGCTGGTCTACACTGCTGAAATTGCAGCCCCCCCATGTTAAAAACCTATACCAGATTAGCTCAGAAAAACAGCACAGTTGCTAAGCTATGTCAGAATGTCAGAATGACGGTAAACCTATCTTTGATCTGTAATCTTGGGTCCACTACAGCTAGTCAGCATCTCTGTTAACCTTTTTCTGCTGTCCATTGTACTGTCCCTATCAGCCTGCTCTCAGAATTTTTGGAAATATGCAAACAGTTTCTGGGAGACTCTGGCCATGTCCAATAGCCATAAGTTCAGTTTTTAAAAGTGCAAGAAAATGTGAGAAAAATATGTCATTTTAGCATTAAAAGCATTATCTTTGTTGCTATGTGACCATCATTAACAACTAGTGTAGTTTTGCTTTTTTTTTTTCAATGAAATTGCATTTACACTTTAAAGGGGAACTGTCAGGTCGTTGTGCACCATAACCACAAGCAGTTTCTATGCAAAATCTGGGAAAATTCCCCAACAGTCTCTTCAGATTGTAGGGCATCCCATAAACAGATTTCTATAAAAGTTTTAGCATTGTATTAGTGTATGGCAAAAACCAACCTGCCCTCATAGTGGGGGAAATGAAAAATATCCGAAAAACCTTTGCATCATTTTTTACCATTATTTAATTATTTTAAAAACTATGGGGGCAGGTTTAATTTCCTATTAGTTTTTATTTAACTGTAGACGGCAGGCCAAAGTTTACTTTTTTCGAAATTTTTTAGACATACTAACTATTCTTTTAGGTTTGATTAGGAAATTTCAGGGACAGTTTGACCATATAGGCAGTTCGAAAATGCAAGAAATAATTATTATTATTATTTTTATTTTATTATTATTATTATTATTATTTTTAATAAATAGAAAAAAAGATTTTGTGTGCTAATGTTTTTTTTTTAAAATAAAATGACACAATTTTTTTTTATATGAAGTAAGAACAAATAAAGTTTAAATGAGATATTTCAGTGGTAAAATTACATTATAGAAGTTTCTTTAAATCACTTAAGAAATTTTTTAGTTCATGAAGGGGATGAGGAAATGTCCCTTTGGTACAAAGGTGTTCATTTCTTGGGATCCTCCATTAGTAGGCAGTGCCCCTTTTAATGTATCCCTTATTTATTTTTCATAACGCTCCTACAGTGGGTTGAATATCTTGACGGCTGTAACTGGGGCAATGAAAAAAGAAAACATATTTAAAGGGGAACCAGAGGTCTGGAAAAAAGAAAACCCCTGGAAACGCAAAATCAAAATTTAAAAAAGGGGTTTTTAATTGTAAAATTTTGTAAATTAATTTATGATATATTAAACATGCCAATTTAATGACCTACCCATTCAATCCCCTTGTGTTTATGCAGGAAAAAAGCATGCTTATAGGCACTCCCAACTGCAAAAATTTTATGACTGGGAATATGATATAGGCACTTCTGTACTACTTGCAATAATTCACAACAAGAAAAAGATGATAGCAAAAGAAAAATGTATTAAAATAGGTGCCCAAACAACAAGAATGACATATTTGGCAAACACTTAGGCTCCATTCACACTCTGCGGGTTTTTGTTGGTCTGTTTTTGGGTCGTCTGTTTTTGTAGCCCAAAAACCCGGAGTAGAACAATCAGAGGAAAGTCTAATAGAAAAACGTTCACACCTCTGGATTTATCACCCACTGCTGGTTTTTGCTTTCAAAAACTAAAACCAAAAAACACACAGTGTGAATGTTTGCCTTTCTTTCACTTAATTTATACATAGAATTTTCATTTAAAGGGTTGTCACGACTTTGATAACCTGTTCTCAATTGTTTATTCCCTGTGTAAAATAAAAATAGTCCATACTTACCTCCTTTTGCCCAAACGTTTAGCAACATTGTGCTAGGTCTCCCGGGGGCTCAAATGGACATTGTATGCCCCAGAAGCCCTGCAGCAATTTTAATGGTCGCTTCTCTTCCACTTCCTTCATGGTTACTGACATTTGAGGAGATCAGGGGCGCAGCAGCCTTCCCTTTATTTGGATATCAGTTATGTCCACAGGAAGTTAATAGTGAAGCGGTTCCATTAGTGTTTTGGGAACCCGGTTTGGGTGCTTTACTTTTTCAAAGCTCTGGAGCAAGGCGCGGTGATTGGGTACGTTGGTGCTTTGCCCAGTGTGAAATGGGGTGCTGTTTTTACTTGGCACACACTGGCTTAAAAGCACAGTGTTTTTGGGTGTAGTGTGTGTCCAAATCTAATTTAACCCCAAAACCCCCGGAAGTGGGTTTTTCTTATGGCTGGCTGCATGTAGCGGAGAAACTGAACTGCAAATTGTGACTTTCTTTGGCTTTAGTTCAAGTTCGGGGTTCAAACAGTGCACCAAAATTTTAAAATGCATCGCCTCAACCCGAACTTCAAAAATATTGATTGTCTCAATGGGGAAACAACTAATATTTCTTAGGAAAGAAATTGAGGGAAATAGGAAGAGTTAGATGGTTCTTTCTGCAAAAGCTTGTCAAGACGGGAATTGTTATTTTTATGAAAGGTGGATCATTTTAAATTAGCACAGAGACCGGTGTAACTCTGAGCAAAGAGCCAAGCTGGGAAACGGCGGCATCCCAGGAGAGGCGCATCTGGGTTATATTCCTCCAAGCTAAGTTTTGGTCAAAGAATGAAACTCTTCTCTGCTTTGCGCTTTTCCTGCTAAACTAATAACTACATTACCAAGACAAGATATGCTTTATAAGAAATGGTATATGGAAAGGGAGCATTAGAGCCAATGATTGCAATGTTTTTGTACAATACCAGTCTTACTAGAAATTATAGAAAATCTTATTAAGAATCAGACAATGATGAGAAATGATTTATATGAGTTTCAGGGCTAAAGAACCCCTGGGGCTTGTCTGACCTTCTTCCATGTTAAAACATAGTTGAAAACACACAGAACTTCATCATAATTCATTAAAGATACAATCATAAGGGGTTTCATTATACTCTTGCTGCTGCTGGTCCCAGCTAATTACCAATACATCTCACATCGTCTGAATCACAGGATAAAACCCTGTTCTTCCATAGATGATAATGTAACTGCAAGAAAACGTGCATAGGATCTGCTGTAGCTCCAAATCAGCTATGTAGTTAGTTAAATATGTACATCTAATCATAAGTTATCCAAAAGGATACCTGCTCCAAACCCTATCTAAAATCGTCTAGCCTATTCATTAAATTAGGGAAACGGAACATTCATGTTAAAATTCTTTCTATTTCGTAGTTAGGTAATAATAATAATATATCATTAATAATAATAATAATTATTATTATTATATTATTACGGTATCTGCATTTAACAATAGCTTACTGTATGTAATAAAAATATTATTATTAGAAATGTTTATTAACATTATTAGCAGTAGCAGTATCCAATTTATTACTACAAATAATTAGTAATTATTATTGCGATTGTTGTTATTACTGTAAATGATGTTATTATTATAATTATTACTAGATGAGTGCCCGATGTTATCACATCGAGGTGATGTCAGATGGGGGCAGACTCTGTGGCACTGGGCGCGGTAGCTGTCTCTCTCCCCTCTGTGCTCTCTCTTTGACCTGTCTCCCCTCGTGTGCTTTACCCCCTGCCCGCTCTCTCCTCCCTGTGTTCTGTCTTCTCCCCTCATGTGCATTCTCCTTTGAGCTGTCTCTCTCTGTCTCTCACCCCTGTGCACTCTCCCCCTGTATGCGGTCTCTCTCCCCTATGTGCTGTCTTCTCCTCTTGCGCTCTGTCCCCCTGTGCTCACTCTTTGCCCATCTGTTCATTCGGCCTGTCTCTGCCCCCCCATGTGCTCTCTCTGCCCCCCTGAGCTCTCACTGCCATCCTGTGCACTATATCTGCTCTGCTGTGCACTCTCTCTGACCCCCTTTGCGTCACACCGCTGCCATCTTTGTATACCCAAGTGTCCAAAGATGGCAGCCGCGTAAGTGCCAATGCATCAATCCATCAAGTTGCCTTTTGATAATTGGGTAATATCGTGCTTACCATCATAACATTTTTTAAGTGACCTCTCTTTTTTCTCTTTTGGTATTTGCTGCCTTTTTTCAGCCAAATTCTTCAAAATGGCACATGCGGGTTGATGAATTTTTTTCCAAAATGAAGATACTTATTTTTGTCTTTTTTTGGACGTTTTTCCAGTAAAAATTTATATGTTCCTTTAAAATATTGCATGTGCCCCTAAGAGATTCTCACAAAACTCTCTAATGAATAAAAAGAAATCCCTCCCCGGACCAGACTGGAGATCATCTGAAACGATTTAAAAAGTTGAGAAAAGATGAATCGGCCGCAATCATCGGGATAACAAGAACCATCGCCACAAAAGGCGAAGAAACCAAAGAGAGCAGGCAAAAGAGATTGTAAAATAGGTGCAATTTAAAGGAATAATTGGCACAAAACAATAAACAAAAATAATAGAAATTAGACAAAAAGTAGGTGAAAATACAATCATTAATCAGACCCAAGGAATGCTTGAGAATGTGATAGATCTTCTCTGCAGGTTACACAATCATCAAGAAATCATGATTAGATTAGGCCATTGGTGCTGAATATATAAAAGCTATGAGGAGGTAATTTCTGAGATATAAGCATTATCTACGATATTAGTTTCTGTAGTATATTTTCATTTTATCCCAAGAAAAGTTATTCCAACAGTAAAGCTTATCCCTTTGGCAATATTATTTTGTGTAGTGCCATATTTACTAATGCTGGCAATATATAGGGAAATGTAGACCTGATTTATCATGTATTACCCATAAACCGTACATGCCACCTACAAGGCTTATCCAGTGGAACAGTCTACTGGAGCATGTACAGGTTACGGCTGTAATATGAGGGTGGATGTTTCATGGATATTTCAGCTTCGTCCTAGATTACGGTGAGCGGTGCAACATATGTTTAATGCAAAGCTTTAGAAAATTATACATTTTACAGAAGAAGCAAAACATGTATCCGTCCTGATATGGGTACACCTTGTCGCAGTGGGATGGCTTTATGCCTTTTTTGATCAATAATATTGTTTACTAAGTTTACCTATGTTATTTATATACCATTGCTTTTTATTTATATATAGCAGGTAGTGATGAGCGAGTGTAATCGTTACTAATCACTATTCGCTATTCGCACGGATAGTACAGTATTCATGATACTCATTACTCGTGAGTATCGCTGGTGCTCGTGAGTGATGTGTCCATCATTATCGATCTGAAACTTATTGCCAGCTGTGTTCAGTACACAAAGGGAGTCGGCACCCCAGTGAGAACAGATTGAATGGTAGGGTCTCTGGGGGGCACAGCAAGGTGTTTTATGCATTGAAAACTCAATAAAGCCCCCCACACCCTGGTTGGATATGCTCGTTTTATGGCCGGATTTGTGTGGGCAGAGCCTATCACTAATTGACTAACATTAATCAATATCAATAATAGTGTTTGCCAAGCACCCTATGATATTTATAAGGACTCACGACTTAATTAATTCATTTATTTACAGCAGGGTATTTTTTCATATAATTTTATCTTGGGTTTTGTCCATTTTATGGCCAGTGTGAACATACTCTTATGCTTTGTATGTATACGAACTCATGCTCAGGCATGAGTTTGCTTTGCGTCAAGGCCCCGTTACACGCAGCGATATTGCTAATGATATCACAGCAACGTCACAGGTTTTGTGACGTTGCAGCGACCTCACAGCGATGTTACTGTGTGTGACATGCCGCTGCGACCAGCGATGAGATCGCTGATTGCTGCGGAATGGCCAGGACCATTTTTTCGTTGTTGGTCTGCCGCTGGGCAGCAGATATCGGCGTGTGTGATGCCTTTCTAACCCGATGTGTTCTCTGGTAACCAGGGTACACATTGGGTTTCTAAGCACAGCGCGCTGGTGACCAGGGTACACATCTGGTTACTAAGCACAGCGCACTGTGCTTAGTAACCCAATGTGTACCCTGGTTACCTGCGTTCTCCCGCTGATTACAGTAGCGGGACCTCGATATATTTTTCCATGAGGTCGAGGTTGTTACACGGGTTGCTGGTTGCTGGTGAGATCTGCCTATCTGCCATCTCACCAGCGATCACATAGCAATGTTCCAGCGATCCCGATCGTTGGTCGGGTTGCTGGAACATCACTACGTGTAACCCAGCCTTTAGTCTCTTGTATTTGATACATATTAACATATTAGGGTGAGGCCCCATTTACTGAGCTGGGCATTCCATTTATAATGCTTCCCATGGATGTGTGTCCATTATTCGGACCCAGTCACCACCCTTATTCATGTTGAGGTCTGTCTCACACATGCAGGACATACCGTATATACTCGTGTATAAGCCGACCCGTGTATAAGCCGACCCCCCTACTTTTGCCCCCAAAAACTGGGAAAACTTATTGACTCGCGTATAAGCCGAGGGTGGACTCCAGCACAGGTATACAACCCCCAGCAGTGAGGTATACAGCAGCCTCCCCAGTGGTAGTATACAGCAGCAGCCCCAGTGGTAGTATACAGCAGCCCCAGAGGTATATACAGCCCCAGAGGTATATGCAGCCCCAGAGGTATATGCAGCCCCATATGCAGCCCCAGAGGTATATGCAGCCCCATATGCAGCCCCATATGTATATGCAGCCCCATATGCAGCCCCAGGGGTATATGCAGCCCCAGAGGTATATGCAGCCCCATATGCAGCCCCAGAGGTATATGCAGCCCCAGAGGTATATGCAGCCCCAGAGGTACATACAGCAGCCCTAGTGGTGTATACAGCAGCCCCAGTGGTAGTATACAGCAGCCCTTAGGTAGTATACAGCAGCCCCAGTGCTGTATACAGCAGCAGCCCCAGTGCTGTATACAGCAGCAGCCCCAGGGCTGTATACAGCAGAAGCCCCAGGGCTGTATACAGCAGAAGCCCCAGGGCTGTATACAGCAGAAGCCCCAGGGCTGTATACAGCAGAAGCCCCAGGGCTGTATACAGCAGCAGCCCCAGGGCTGTATACAGCCGCAGCCCCAGGGCTGTATACAGCCGCAGCCCCAGGGCTGTATACAGCCGCAGCCCCAGGGCTGTATACAGCCGCAGCCCCGGAGGTATACAGGCCCCCCCATCAAGCTCCAGGGCCCCCCCCTTGAGGTCTGAAAAATAAAAAAGAATCAATACTTCACCTGTCCGACGCCTTCTGCCGCTGTGCGATCCCCAGTTCCAAGTGAGATCTCTTCTGACAGGACCTGTGGTGATGTCAGAGGGGCGTTCCCGGGCACTCGCGGTCATGTGATACATATCACATGACCGCGAACAGCCAATCAGCGCTGGGAACGCCCCGGGAACGCCCCCCCTCTGACGTCACCACAGGTCTTCTCAGTACACATCTCACTGAATGAAGCCCGGGATCGCGTGTCGGCAGCTGCGGACGGCGCGACAGGAGACTGGCAAGTATGATATTCCTTTACAGGACGCCGCTCAAGGGGGGGGCCCTGGAGCTTGATGGGGGGGGCCTGTATACCTCCGGGGCTGCGGCTGTATATATACATATTCTCGCGTATAAGCCGAGGGGGGACTTTTCAGCCCAAATTTTGGGCTGAAAAAGTCGGCTTATACGCGAGTATATACGGTAACTATAACAGGTTAAGGGGTTACACCCGGACCCTGGGGCCTAGGGAGGCCCCAAACGTCCCTTTGACCTATAAAAAAAGACTATTGCTATGAAAGATTTGCAATATTTAGGGGACTCATTACAGATTTCGCATCAGGATCCATGAGATTCAAGCTATGCCAATGACACATGATAAGGTTTTACCATTAGGGACCATTAGGTACTGTCCCAATATGTGTACACCTTGTCGTGGTGGGGTGACTTTATGCTTTTTTGTTCAATAACAGGGTTTGCTAAGTACTCTATGCTATTCTACAGCAGGGTATTTACACATTGTCTATAATGGTACCTTTACACGCCGCTACAGAAGGTTAGAAACAACCGGGTTTCGGAGACAAATGTATCTTGCACCGTCAAAACAACCCGAGGTAGCGACGTGTAAACTAGGTTGTTGCCACCCGTCACTGTCGACACCTGTTTCAGAGCAGTGCTCTAAAACAGGTTGGTTTCAACCCGATGGTAGCGGCGTCTAAATGAGGTACAGGAAGGTTTTTTCGTCACCTAGTTAACTCCCTGGGGCGTGACACAGCCTCCGGGAAACCGCCCCCCTTCAGTGATCATTGGTGGTAGCTCCTGCGTTACGATTGGTTGACGCTGCATAGGGCGGCATATTTCAGGAGCTGACCACTCACACTACACAATTGCAATAGCATCAGGTATTAGCCAGCCTTCCTGCGCTGGCTGGCCAATCGATGCTATTGCATTGTCCAATCATCGTACGAGCGTCTCGTAATCCACAACTCTGGCACGCCTATGTGTTGTCCCTGCTGCCCCAGGTCCTCCCATATTACCTTCTGTAGCGGCGTGTAAATGAGGGATGGTGCTCTACAGAAGGTAACTTGCGGCACCTGGCGGTGCCTTCAGGGATAGATTAAACCTTCTGTAGAGCACCTTGTAGTGGCGTGTAAAGGCGCTATCGGGTAACGTTTGCAACCGTTGGAACGTGCTCGTGCATGTGAGACACCCGGTTGTTTCCAACCTTCTGTAGTGGCGTGTAAAAGTACCATAAGATGTAATCATTTTACAGAAAAGAAATAGATGTAAAAGAAAAAAATTTATGAAAGAAGAAAAGTTTTGATGAGTATTATTGATGAGTGAGTATAATCATTACTATTCGCTTCTCGCATGGTGCTGGTGCTCGTGATTGATGTGCCAATCTTGAACAATCTGACACATATTACCAGCTCTCTTCAGTACACAAAGGGAGTCGGCACCCCAGTGAGAGCAGATTGAATGTTAGGGTCTATCTGGGGGCACTGCAAGGTGTTTTTTGCAGTGAAAACCCAAAAAAGCCCACCCTCCTGCCCTGCCCTGGAAATGCTTGTTTTTATGGCCGGATGTGTGTGACGGAGTCTATCACTAATTGACTAACATTGGACTCGCTATTCAGATGAATACGCAAGTATTACAAAGTACTCATTACCATTATAGCGATTACGACGATTTCGGTACACACTCATCACTAATGAGTAGCTTTTTTTATGAAGGGAGAATGAGGTTTTATATTCTTCTTTGGTTTAGTGTCACCTGAATGGATAATTTCCTAATACACTCTATATTAGTAATATTGTAACTAATATTTTATGAGGAATTTGAACCAGAATTTGATCTTTTACCCTCTACATTTTGCTAATTCGAGACCTGTATGTCCTGAGATTGGCTTTGGCACCTTCTTCCTCGGGGCTGTATGGCCAGCTGTCCTCTTTTCCGGCGGCAATTGACTGGAAACATGTTTGTCATTAGTGCATGGCTATCATAACAGTGACAGGAACACACTGCAGGTTATAAGGGAAAACTGCGGACATTGAGTTAATGACATGAACACGCATCTGTTAACGCGATATTCTGTATCTGGAATACTTTGATTCTGAGTCTGACCTGGCGGTTCTATAAGACTTAATCATTTATGATGTTTATCTTGAACAAAATATCTATAAATCGATCTGATTCTAACTTTATTTATAAATATTGCTCTTTCGCAGTCTCAGAATGACAACCAACGCTAAGAGATAGCGAGTGAATTGTTACCTACTGAAGTGCATTATCTTCAATCTAATATAACAGTGCTCGTATTCAATCATCGTACCGGGCACAGATGATGCCAGAATTACTATATGGCACTGTGCACTCCGTACCTTGATGTTGGTTTATTTATGCAGCTGTCCAAGAGATGACCTATATACTGTATATACTTGCATTATATACTTACACTGTGCGTGGCAGCATCAGATACTCCGGCTGTCAGCAAGGATGTGTCTGCTTTCTAAAAATTGGCTAATACAGATAAACAGACCCCGCCTCCTCCATATCGTCCCCCCGTCCTCCCCGCTGTGCCTCTCCACCATACTGACATACCTAATAACTGTACCCCAGCTCTTCTGTCAGACTGAGTTCCCTCTGTATGTTTCTCTGCTCAGCCATATCATTTTCCCCTGCGGTCAAAATTTCGAGCAGTATGTGGTAAACAACTAGCATTATTTTGGAAATGACAAGAGAAGCAAGCTGAGAAAGAAAGAGGAGGGAGGAAATCATTCTTATACATTTCCCCTCTTCCCACCGCCGCCATGTAACGCCCTTGCACATTTCCATTATACTTCACCCTGTGTAAATAACAAGTGTCAAGTTAGCATGTAATGAAATAAGAAGAAAATTCACCTCTGTTGTTTTATTTTAGTGCACAAAACAATGACTCGCTGCCCACCCGCACGGCTTCCCACATAATGTCATAGACGGTAATTATCACCAATAATAATAATCATATTAACAATAATAAATATTATAATAATATGTTTGCTGAAAATGTAATATTTGGGTAAAATTGGCACTACCACACTTTTTAGTAGAAAGTGGAGCTAAAATATTAGTTGGACTTTAAAAAGTTGCTGAAAAATAAAAATGAAGAATTAAATTAAATGAATAAATTAATAATTAAATAATAATAATAATAAAACAAATTTTAGTCTTTAATTAATGTGATTGGTGTACAAAATTCTTTTTGGATACCTTCTAAAAATTTGTAATTCTAACATTATATTACTATTATTACTAAACTAAGGTTTTATTACTTTAAAATAATAGCTGTTCCTGGATTGTAAGCAGTGCCCCCAGTTATTTTACATTAATGGTTTAATATTGTTTTAATCTATACTGTCTTGATATTTTTTATCTTTTTACTTACTATATAGTACATTAATTTCACAGCGTTTTACAGGCATTGTCAACACTGTCCCCATTGGAGCTCACAATCTATATTTCCTATCAGTATGTCTCTGGAGTGTGGGAGAAAACCGGAGAACAAAGAGAAACCTACAACATGCAAACTCCTTGTAAATGTTGTCCTTGGTGGGATCTTAATCCATTACTATTACTCTGCTGTTCACAGCAGATTATTCATGATACTCTCTAAGTGTGCAACAATAAAGCCCTTTCACATCACGATTTTTGTGCATCCGTGGCTGTCCGTTGTAAAACAGACAGCCACGGATCCGATTTGGCCCCCATCTTATCCTATGGGGGTCGGATCGGATCGGATTTGGCCGAATTGGCATCCAATTTTGTGGGATCCGATTTGTGTCCGATTTTTTGCTGGACCCAAAACCGGAGACTGCTCCGATTTTGGGCCCAGAAAAAAATCGATCCCACAAAATGGATGGCAATTAGGCCAAATCCGATCCGATCCGTGCTTAAAGGGGCCTATGAGCGCGGGTCCTAGGAAAAACATTCCTCGGACCTGATTTTAGTGTACTGAGCATGCTCAGGACCTAAAATTGCTCCAACCCTTCTAATTACACTTCTGCAATGTATAATATACATTGCAGAAGTGTAATTAAGAAAAGAAAGAGTTAAAAATAAAAAATCACTATGCTCACCTATCCTCGATCCACCTCTGCCTCCCAGCAAGGTCCGGGTACTTACAGGACATGTGATGATGTCACAACCCGGAGCGTCATCGGGTCACATGACCACAGTTACCGCAGTAACTGCAGTCATGTGACCCGATCAGCTGATTGGCTTGTGACGTCACCACTGGTCCTGTAAGCGCCCGGACCTTGCTGGGAGGAAGCGGTGGATCAGGATAGGTGAGCATAGTGATCTTTTATTTTTAACTCTTTCTGTTTACTATATTTCACTTCTGCAAAGTATATTACACATTGCAGAAGTGAAAGTGCCCCGCTGTGTCCGGATCCGTGATAATCACAGACCCGGACACAGAATAGGTCACCACCTGTGGTGTCCTTTCCTGTCTGTGGGATCCTACAAAAAGTAGGATCCCGCGGACAGGAAATAACAGTTATGTGAAAGCACCCTTACAGTTGGTTTATTCAGGAACAATCAGGAACAAAATAATAAACTTAGTAGATCAGCAAGAAATAATTTCTGTGGGTCTCTATCTGCAGCATCTGCAGGCAGCTTCCTCACACATAGACACAGGGATCTGAATACAGTCACATGCTCTTTCTGTGACCTTCTGGTGGTTTTTTTCTAACTTTATTAACAGCATACAAACCTAGCAACAACAAACTCATAGACAGGAATGGAGTTGTGGCACTAAACATATTCCAACATCTGCAAAACAATAGTGCTAACCACTAAGTCTCCATACTTGGTCTGGCACAGCTCATAAAGTCCCATGGCTTCCAGTATCACCTGTACACTGACGATACTCAGATCTACCTCTCTGGCCCACACTGTCACCTCCTCCTGTCCAGAATCCCGGAGTGTCTATCAGCCATATCCTCCTTCTCTCCTCTGGCTTTCTAAAACTCAATGTAGACAAAACCGAACTCCATCATCTTTCCTCCATCTCACACACCTCCCTTACCTAATCTAACTATCACAATAAATGACATCACACTTTGCCCTGTACCTGAAGTCCATTCCCTCAGAGTAACCCTTGACTCTGCCTTGTCCTTCAAACCACAGATGCCAGCTCTTGCCACCACCTGCCGCCTCCAGCTCAAAAATATTTCCAGAATCTGTCCCTTCCTCAACCCTCAATCTACTAAACTACTAGTGCATGCCCTCATATTCTCCTGCCTCGACTACTACAACCTCCTCCTCTGTGGCCTCCCTGCTAACACTCTTGCACACCTCCAATCTGTCCTTAACTCTGCTGCCTGACTAATCCACATCTCTCCTTGCTATTTCTCATTTTTTCCGCTCTACAAATCCCTCAATCCCTCCACTGGCTCCAAATCCACCAATGTATCCAATTCAAACTACTAACACTGACTTACAAAGCCGTCCACAATCTGTCCCCATCATATATCTCTGAACTAATCTTCCAATATCATCCAACTCGTAATCTTCGATCCTCCCAAAACCTTCTCCTCTCCTCCACACTTGTATGTTTCTCATCTAACCACCTGCAAGACTTCGCCTGAGCATCCCCCATTCTCCGGAATTCTTTCACCCCAAAACACCCAACTGTCCCTTACACTCAGAACCTTCAAGCGGAACCTGAAAACCCATCTCTTCAGAACAGCCTGCAATGACCACGGTGCCATCTCGCCACCACTGAACCTGGGGCTCGACCACCACTGGACCTGGCGCTCCACCACCATCGACCTGGTGCTCCACCACCACTGGACCTGACTCTCCACTGCCATGAACCCGGCGCTCCACCACCATCGGACCCAGCGCTCCACCACCACCAGAGCAGACCCAACCTACTGTCTCTCTCCCCACTGCCCTGTAGAATGTAAGCCCACAAGGGCAGGGTCCTTCTCATCTCTGTACCAGTCTGTCACTGTTAGTTTGCTCGTTGTATTTTTAACTAGTTTGTATTTATCCCTTTCTCATGTACAGTACCATGGAATCAATGTGCTCTTAATAAAATAATAATAATAATAATAATACTGCCACTTCAGAGGTGAAAAAAAAAATGCTACAGGGGTACTTTATGAATGGTGTAATTCTGAAGAATATTCAGGAGTCAAGCAGATAGAAACTTATTTAGGAATGAAAGGTGCAAGGAAATATGATTTTCACCATCTTGACATATCACTATAGCCATAGTCTTTAGACATGTATTTGATATGATACATTTTGGTGTTACTGCTTTTATCATAAAAAGATTGAGGCTAACATGGTACTAAACCTTTTTTTGCTTTTATCATTTTACGCTCCATCAAACTTTTTTTTTCAAATTCTCCCTTAAATTCAGGGCACCAAGAAGTAAAGAAATGCACAGGAAGCGCTAAATCATTGGCCAAAATAGAGCCTAATCTAATAATATACACTGAATAGAATAGTTTTCAAGAGGCCTATGAAAAGAACATCCACAGCTTATATGTGAAAAACACAGATAATGGCAATGTTAAGATGTGTCCTTGGAATCCATGGAGAACCTGGCAAGCCTACAATCTGCAATGAGACCCAGTCCACCGCACTGTCTCATGATTCGGCACTACCCCTCCTATTGTATCCCCTCCAATCTCCCATAGACTGTGAGCCCTCGAGGACAGGGTCCCACTCCCTCCTGTTCCGGTTTGTACGGACTACATGAATATATTGAACTTGTCCTCGTCTACCCTCCTATCATGTAAAGCACCATGGAAATTAATGGGGCTATATAAATAAATAATCATAAAAGTAATAACTTAGCTGACACAAGTGTGTCTATTTCAAGGGCAAATTTCTTAGACCTTAGAAGACAAGTTAATGGCTCACTTAGACGAAATACAATAGCTCCAAAGACTAAAACATAATAGAACTCACTGCAATCAATTAGGTACCACAAAAACTATAAACATGTAATATGCATGTAAGGGGGCTGATCACAAAGAATGCTCAAGATACTGGGACCAATCTTCACAAAATATGGCAAAGGTTATAAGGTAGAACATGTCTATGACCCGAAATGAGTAACAGTCTGTTCCGATGAGCCAATGGTCGACACAACATGAGCGCCAATCACCCAACTTTTAGGCCACGTGCACACGCTGAGCATTTGACGAGTTTTTTACCTCAGGATTTGTAGCCAAAACCAGGAGTGGCACAATCAGGGGAAATGTCTAATAGAAACACGTCACCATTTCTGTATTTAATCACCCACTCCTGGCTTTGGCTACAAATCCTGAGGTGAAAAAACTCATCAAATACTCAGCGTGTGCACGTGGCCTTATAGATTGGTAATCATTTGACTGCCGGATTACAGAGGCAGACTAAAGCAAACGATGTATACTGACTGATCAATATCACTGTACATTGCCATAGTTCGGCAGTGCGAGTCCTGGTTACACAGGATGATGTATAATGCTGAAAACGATGATCATTTGTGATGCACAAAAGATCATTTCATCCCGTAAACAAGCATTTTGCTCCTTCATCAGGTGTTCAGCAGCCTGTTTACATGGCAAACTTATGATAAAACTAGTGTTTTTGATAATGCTTGTTCTCGATTATCTTGCAGTGTAAATGTCCTTGAAACCTTAGGTTTACATGAACAGATCAGTGGCAATAAATATACTCTAAGTATACTGATAGGTGTTCTAACAGCCTGTTTACACCAGAAGATGGTTTTAACAATGCAAACTGAACGATATGTAATAAACCAGTGTGCCTAGGCTACTCGACGGCTTCTCGACAGTGCACATACTAGTTAACAAGACGATGTGCTGCCAAGAATGATGGTCTTTTGGGTAGCACAAAAGATCATTTCACCCGACAATTGAGCATTTTGCCCATTCATCAGGTGATCATGAGCCTGTTTGCATTGCAGGAATATTAATAAAAAAGTGATCCTTACACTGTGAAGACGACTGTTTTTTCTCATCTGAGAATATCGGATCAATTAAGTTAAAAGACTCTGATCAGAGTTTAATCATAGTGGATCTGACTTTCTCAGATGTGGGGAAGATATAACAAACTATTTCTCTATCTTATCCATACTGTAAGTCCACGAAAATAGGACCACTCTCGGATGTCATCTGAGTGCAGTCCAATTTTTTACATGGACCCATTGACTTGCGTGACCTACTGCAATCCGATTTATGGAAGCAACTTTGTCATGCTGTGATTTTTTTCTCGGTCAAACTCGGTCCGAGGAAAAAATCAGACTTGTACACGGCCCTATAGAATAGCATTGCTCCAAGCGATGTTTGTCACTTGGACAGCAAATACGGTTGTGTGCACCTATCTTTAGAATGATCGTTCATGATAATCTTGCAGTGTAATTGGAAGTAAAGAGGTTTAATACATTGTATGGTCCTCTGCATTGACAATGAATAATTTTAAAGGAGTTGTCCATTACTGGACAACCCTTTCTGAATTGACTTGTTTCCTCCTATTAAAATAATTAATCCTGTGCTCACCTTCCATGCTGTCACCATTCCAGTGCTTTTGTTAACTGCAGCTTGGGGCTCACATGACATTGTGACGTCATGCCAGCCCCATGTCCAATCACCGCCAGCTTCTCTCTCGCTACGCCTAGGGATAAAGGAGCTGTCAACAGGGTGTGAGAGCTGCCCTTCATGTTTATAACAACTATGTCCGAAGTTGGGAGGAGGAAACCAGCTGTGATTGGACGCGGTGCTCGCTCCCTGCAACCAGAACAGGTGCAAAACCTGTCCATCTATAATGACAACCGACAAGATAAAGATTCCTGGGACAGATCAGGACTACAAGATCCCAGGTAATTTCAGTTGAACCACAAGAAATGTGCTGTATTTAATCATATGTACCAAATGTCCAACAGGTGGTATGTATGTAGGGGAGATCGGGCAAAAATTCAGAACAAGAATGAATTCTTATCTCAATAATAGAAAGATGTATGGACCTACCTGTAGCCGAGCATTTTTGCAGCTCTGTCCACAGTGAAACCAATATTAGGCTAGGGTCACACTTGCAGATTTTCCATGCGTTTTTGGAGACCTGCATTTTCTGAAACCGCATGGAAAAACGCACCCATAGGCCCCCATGTAAAAAACGCATGCCCCAATAGCAAAAACGCATGTCTAAAGTGCCATGCGTTTTTGGGATGCATTTTTGTGCTTAAGTGAGGAGCTGCCTTAAAAAATGGATGCAAAAATGCGTTTCCCATAGGGCCCCATGTTAAAAAAATGCACGCGTTTTTGAAAACGCACCAAAAAACGCAGCTTGCAGTATTTTTTGGTGCTGATTCAAAAACACATGAAAAAACGCAGGGTGTCATAAAACACATGCAGAAATACAGGGTGTCAAAAAACACCTTAAAAAAACGCATGGCAAGTGTGACCCTAGCCTTAGTCTGTTCATTTTACAAAGCAACTTCAAATCTCAGAGAGAGAAGGATTTGGGAATACAAATTGGTAACGACCTTTGACACATTTAAAACAGGATTGAATGTTTCACATGGATTCATGCATTTTTACATCAATTGAAAGGGAATTTGGGGCTATCACATCTTTGAACAGACCCAGTTACAGGACAGGCCTTGTTCACACATCTAATGTGTTTTTTAAGCCCTTATAAAAACTGATCCGTTTTTTTAAGGGTGTCAATAGTGTCCCCTGAGGTGCTGGACGTTGGCATGTTTTTGACTTAGTCATTTTTTCATTAAAAATGCATATGCATAACGCAGGTGCCTATATGTGCCATGCGTTAACGCATGCGTTTCCCATAGGGCCCCATGTTAAAAAAACGCATGCGTTTTTTTACAGCACCCCAAAAACACAGCTAGCAGCGTTTTTGGGCTGATGCATAAAAACGCACATGCGTTAACGCATATGCGTTTTTTGACTTTGAAAAAAAAATTGTCCAAAATATTCCCAAAAAAATGATTTAAGGCAAAAATGGATGGTATCTGTGAACAAGGCCACAATTAACTTTTGACACTTCTTACGTGAACTGTCTCTCATGGATTTATGGCTTTCTACATAGAACATAAATACAATCTGTTCCTCTTATCTCAGCATTTTGATTTTACCTCCCCAGCTCCTCTCCCCCTCCCATGACTGATTACTATTTTCTGCTTTACAACACCTGTCATATTTACTGCATCATCCTACCCTGCATATGTATATATATGTGTGAGTCTTCAGAATTTGTCTCATTATTATCCTGATGAAGAGGCCATAGTGTCCTGAAAGCTTGCTATGTTTACCATCTTTTCAGTTAACCATTAAAAGGTATCAACCACTGAGGACTCTTAGATTCAATATATTTTTCAAGGTGCTTTAGAAAGTGTTATATTGCTGTACTTTGTTTCATGTTGCTTAAACTGTTTTGTGAGTCTCATGATTAATAGTGCAACAAGAATCATGGGACTCCATAGCAAATTGATATTGACTCCTCTACACCAATCATTGAAAACAATAACAGTAGCATGGATAGCAATAATTAAAGGTATATGTAATAGCATCATAAATCAGAAACCCAAATACATTAGTGGGGCTAGATAGCAGAAACTTGTACATGTGTTATTCCTGGCCAAAATAAGTGTTTGTACCTTCAGTTAGTGGACCCCCGCACCTTCAAGAGTCAAGACCCCTATAGCAGTAGCTATGACATCCATAATTGTGATACAGTTGGAATCTTTGTAAATAAACTAATTAATATAAATACACATTATTGCACATTCACTGACACTATCATAATAGAAAACGATTCAGCTCTGGGTATATTTCCAGCCTTATTTTTAATATAATTGGAATCCATATAAACACACTCATTAATATAAGCACACTTTATTGCTCTTTCGGTGACTCTATTGTAATACAAAAACATTCACATCCATTTACATACTTGCTACTCCTCACTTCATACATTTTCATGAAGTTCAGGTCAACTGCTATTTTGGTGAATATACAGGTGTGTACAACGCTTCCTTTCTCCCTATCCCTAACAGCAAGGGACGTCAGCTCTCATTCATTTCTCCTATTGACAATGTGAGCCGGGTCATTTCACATCTCTATCTCCAGCGCTAGAGTCTCCAGTAATGGAGAGACTGTGCCATGTGTCATTAAATCAATGCCTACAAATGCAACAATCATTCCCACAGCTGACAGTCCCATAAGAAGGACAACATAACAGCCCTTTACCGGAGAGAGCCATAATTGCTCTTACAGTAAGTAGCCTCAATGCTCAAAGAGTTAAATAAGTATGTGAACCCTTTGTGACTGTGAGAGATCATTGACTGAATTTGGTAGATGAATCTTTCCTATTAGTGACCCAGCTGTGCCATTCATCATGGTGACATGTAATGAGCAAGGTCACGTTAAATGGTTTCATTAGGGCATAATTTCATACATGAACCATTTTCATTTAGGGTTTAGATGTGTGTTCTTATTGAGGAGCCTTCTGGCTATATTTCACTAATATATGACCTTTCTCATATTATGATGCAGATCACTGGATTCAACTTTGTAGAAAATATTCAAATCCATAGAAGACATGTTCTCCATGCAGAATAGTGTGTATAGCTGTCCATGTCATCTTCTTCTTCTTCTTCTTCATAATGGAACAACAAGAGGTAGAGGAACATGTGGTGAGTGACAAGAGGTGATTACTGGATGTCGGCTATGATAAACTACCCAAGCTCAGACACATTCTGCTATCGCTTTACTGACCAACTTGATGTTCCGTCTCGGATGAGTTACTCACCAGAATCACCGCTGTACAGAGATAGGGGGCAGGACGCCTCTCGGTAGGAGAGAGGGCAACTCCAAAAGCTGCCATTTCATAAGCAAACTAAAATAATATAAAAGCAATGTTTGCAAAGTCGAGTTTAAAACGGGTGTATTAGGCCAGGCCAAAATAATTTTTAATCTCACACTGTATATTTTACAGTTTTGACACATGTGTAGTTAATAACAAGTGGTTAAAAAGGTTGTCCAGGCTTGCAATATGGATGACCTTGGTGATGGTCTGACACCTTGAAGCCCCCCACCAAGCAGCTTCTCCATTCACTATGTAGTGGCTGTTGTCAGAAGGTCATCACCTATTGAAGGGAGTAGGAGCTACACTGCAGTACCGGGAATGGCCACTATGGAGTTTAGGAAGGTCTATGGTTCTGCTTTGTTCACTGTTAACATTTGGCCATTTCTGTTGTGAAAGTAGGGGTGCAAGATGTCAATCAGTTCCCGATGTGATAATGATGTCCTATCCAAAGCCCCCGTCACACATAGCGAGATTGCTGTTACGTCAGAGGTTTTGTGACGCAACAGCAACCTCGCCAGCGATCTCGCTATGTTTGACACGTAGCAGCCACCGGGTTCCCACTGTGACATCACCGATCATGTCGGAATAGCCTGTACCATTTTTTGATCGTTGGGCTCCCGCTGGGCACCATGCATCGGTGTGTTTGATGCCTTAAGAACGACCTCGTTGGCGACTCAGAACTCAGCCACGTAGGTCTGAGTCGTCAGACTAGCTGCTGTGTGACAGGGTCCCAACTACAGCCGAGGTCATTTATACAGGTCGCCCTATAGCTGCTGCATTGTTGAGTAGATCTGACTGTTTGACATCTTACCAGCGACCGCGTAGCGACGTTCCAGCGATCCTTACCAGGTCGTATTGTTGTCGGGATCGCTGGAATGGCGCCAAGTGTGACGGGACCCTAAGGATGGATCATTAATATAATCTGAAATCTGAAAAATCCTGTACCTACTGGTTTGGTAAATAACTTACACCCCACTGCCTCCAAAATAACATCTGTTCCCCTGCTACTCATCCTGGAAGTGAGTGAAAGAGTAACAAGATAAGCATTACCAATTACCATTCTGCTTGTCATAAGTGTCCTATACTGTCACACTAAGCTCTGGATAGACTGTCTAGAGACAGGACGCTTTGAGAAGAATGGTAACAGCCAGATGTCAATTTATTCAAACATTTCCAGAAGGTGTAACTATACAACACATTATTTAATGGGAACTGTTTAAGGGAAACTGTCTGCAGATTTTTGCTGTGTATTCCGAGAGCAGTATGCCATAGGGGCAGAGAACCTGATTCTAGTGATATGTCACTTACTATGCTGTGCATTGATGTTTTAATAAAATGAGTGTTTTACCATCAGGAGATTAACACTATTGGAACAGTTGTCCTGTGCCCCCTAATCAACTGCTCTTTGTAATCCACATCCCACCACTGATTAGCACATTTCTGTCAATGTACAGTGTACACAGAAATCTGCCAATCAGTGGGTAATACAGGGCTCAGTATTCAGAGCACTGCTAGGTATAGAGCAGAGAAAACAGAGAAAACAGTGATTGTATCAAATTGACAGGAAACAAAACAGTAAAGGTACCTTTACACGCCACGACGGCAGGCTGGATACATCCCGCTACTTCACGTGCACGAGCACGCTCAAACGGTTACAAACGGTCAACGCATCACCTTTACACGCCGCCACAAGATGCGCTACGCCACGCTACATCTATAGCTAGCTACATCGCCGGGTGTCTCAAGTAGCCATCTGTAGCTCATTTACACACCGCTATAACCAGCTACTATGGGCGGACCTGGTGCAGCAGGGCCAGCACATAGGCGTGCTACAATTGTGGATTATGAGCCGTCCGTACGCTGATAGGACGAAGCAATAACATCCTGATTGGGCAGGCAACGCAGGAGGCTGAGTAATACAGCACGCTCGAGCAATTGTGTAGTGTGACTCGTCAGCTCCTTTAAATATGCCGCCCTGTGCAGCGACTACCAATCGTCATGCAGCAGCTTCCACCAATGATCGCACATGGGGCGCGGTAACACGGAGCCAGGGTCACGCCTTAGCTACATTGCAGCTACATCGCAGGCTGTCCCGAGTTCCTTCCGTTGCCTCTTTACTCGCCGATACAGCTCGCTACCATCGGCGTTGTAGCCATCAGTTTTCGAGCAGACCTAGGAAACAGATGTATCTGTTGCCGGCTGTAGCGTCACGTCTTCAGACGCCGCTACGACGGGCTACATTGGCGCTACAAGCTACATTTGTAGCCTGTAGCGGGATGTATCCAGCCTGCCGTCGCGGCGTGTAAAGGTACCATAAGTGATACATCACTGGAATCAGGGTCTGCTGCTCTCAAAATACATAGCAAACACCTTGTGACAGATTCCCTTTAATATGCAGTAATACTGACTGATCCTACGTGTGTTTTCTGGATGACTATTTTGAATGTTAAACTTTGCATAACTTGCACATTCTCAATGTTTTATCCCCAATGAAAAGTTAAGAGCCTTCAACCTATTTACAGTAACATCTCCACCAAACTGCTGATTGTTAATTGTTCCACGGAAAGTAATAGACAGCTGGACCGATCAAATGAGACCCACAGAACATTATGAAAATATCCATTTATTTCCATGAACTCATTATTATTTAAATTGAGGTTATAATTATAGCCGTTCAATTAGAAATCACCTACATTATCAAAAGTAGCATTAAAAGATTACTCCAGCTTCAGCAGGAACAAGTTATTCTTCAGATTAAACAGTTAGATGAGTTCTGTTTAGTAATGGGCTGAGCACTTATGTGTCTGACATATAACTAGGGCACATTGTTATACTGTGAAAATAAACTATGAAAATTGTGATTGAATAACTGCAAAGTCCTTAAAATTCACAAGGAATTGATCAGTGTTTATATTATGTTAACAAGAAATTGAGACATTAAAGAGACTTAACAGGAGATTCATACTGCAGTAACCAGGTGACAGGTAGCAGGGACAGTATGCACCAGAACCATGGGCGTACCCAGCGTGGGGCAGTGGGAGGGCAGGTGCGCCTCTAGAAGGGAACCTGTCATCCCCTTTGGCCAGTGGAATATCTATGGGAACCTTGCGGTGCATTTTCCCCGGGCGCAGCAGGAGTATGGAGGGAGAGGGCAGTGTGGAGGGCCTGTGCCATGAGAGGGACATTGTGTAAATCATATTACGTGCAGGGAACAGTGAGGATGAGCAATTATTTATTCTGGGGAGTACCTCCTGTGGTACTCTGACGCGCTGACCGAAATGTCATATCCGACCCGGTGCATTGTGGGGGTTGATCATGTGTTCGTCCCGGCTTCAATATGCGCATTGCGCATGCGCTGGAGCCAGCTGAACACGTGATCAACCCCCACAATGCACCGGGCCGGATATGATGTTCCGAACGACCATGGCCTGCTCCCCCTAGTTTTGATCTTGGGTACGTCCATGACCTGAACTGTCCCTCAAGCTAAGGGTCCCTAGGCTAATCCCTGCCCCCAATATTACCCCTGAAGGTGGGAATGCCTGGGTCTCATACCTTGCTCATACCTATGCCCCTGGATGTTATTGACATCCCCACTCCCTCTGTCAACTGAGTGAAGGGGCAGGAAAGCAAGGAAACACACAGAGAAGTCAGGCAGGGCAACAGGTATAAAAAAAAAACCCCAGGGACTGATCCAGAAACCAGCTTTGCTGTTGCAAAAGGTACGGCACCTCTGCAAAGAAGAATGAGCTTGAACACTATGGGCAGAATACAAATTCTGTATCTGTAATGCAGTGAGGCCAAGGGTGGGTACATATAGCAAAAGGGGTGGGTAATCACAAGCTACATCTGAAATGAGTTGAAATGAAGGCTAAGACAATTCTCAACCACCAGTGGAAGCACCTTTAACCCCTTCAGCATATGAGAGAAAGTGCATCAGTAATACAGTAGTCAAGTGAGCTCTACATAAGACCTACGATTGATTACATGCTGAAACCTTTTGACCTCAATTCCCCCAGAGGTGACATCACGACGTGATATACTCATGACACCATGGATTCGTGTAATGGAGAAAATCCACTGGTGAATGGCCTCTTCAACTAGTCACTTGAGATGATTGGTTGCCAGTTGACACTTCAGAGTATGTTTATTCTGAAATGCCTCAGTGACTGGTTCATGCAGTCCGTGGTTGAAGCAGCAGAAATCTCCTGTAAGGCTAGGGTCACGTCAGCAGTTACCACTGCGTTCATGGGGTTTCCATTAAAAAGATTTTGGCAGCAGTGTTACCGGAAAGGTAAGACTGCGTTAACGCTGCCAATTCATTGCTATGGCTGACTGAGCCCCGAGCGCAGGTCAAACGCCGGCATCTAAGTGCTGGTGTTTGAAACTTTGCGCTATTTCCAAGTGCATCACATGACGTGCGCTTCCGCATCATGTGCTGTGTTTGGAAATAGCGTAAGGTTTCAAACACCAGCACTTAGATGCCGGCGTTTGACCTGCGCTCGGGGCTCAGTCAGCCATAGCAATGAATTGGCAGCGTTAACGCAGTCTTACCTTTCCGGTAACACTGCACTAATGCAGCCAAATTTTATCTTTTTAACAGAACACCCATAAACGCAGCCAAGAACGCTGGTGTGACCCTAGCATTACAGATATAGATAATTTGACCTGAGGTTTGTTAAGGTGTGTTCACACTGAGGTTTTTTTCAGGTGATTTGGTGCAGAATTATGAGAAGTTAAAAAAAACATGTTTTTTAATTGGAGAGTTGGAGAGTTTCTGCTCAAAAAAATCCTCAATGTGAACACACCTTTAAAGGGAACCAACCACCAGGATTTAGTGCTGTGCAGCAGATGATTGATGTGTGCAGCATGACATCACTATTTTTTTTAATCACTTCCCTGTGGTATTGTCTTGGCTGGATGAGAGGGAGGGAGGGTTCAGCCTACAGCTGAAAGGTAAGCCCACAAGGGAGTAATAAAGAAATCCCAAATAGTGATGTCATGCTGTGCATGTCAATCACCTGCTGCATAAATCTAAATCCTGGTGGTTGGTTCGATGGGAGCCGCTTCCGACAGCGCAGCATGAAATAAACAGCTGCGGAGGAGAGAGACTCCAGCAAACCGACGCATACTCAAAACAACGCTCGCGGCGGGCTACGAATAGGAGACCTCGGATTCTGAAATCCACATCCATATGCTCCTCTGTAACAACGAGGTTTGACGAGCGCAAACTACCCAGTCCAAAACCTGCTCTCTGAATGTGTGCAGCACCTAAAAATTTTTAAAAAGTTCGTGATTTGTGCACCAAAAACAAGGCTGCATTTGTGAGCCATTTTCATTACCGTCTATTAAAAGAGAAAAGCGGCCAGGAAACGTTAAAATAGTGAGGACAACATTTGTCAAATTCCCGATCTGTGTACACCATCAAATCTCAATTTACATCAAAACAATAGCCATTTCAGCCTCGCCTGATTCAGTAAGAGGTGTTCGTTCTCCTAATGAATCAGGCACATGTACCGCACCCCCTCGTCAAGACCGGTGAGAAAACAAAACACCATAGTCTTCCTGTAAGTCATATTACTATATTAAGTTTCTTTGAGGGCTACAGAATAATATATGCCATGTTTTACCAACCATCTGAAGAAAGGACATTTTAACTGTGTGTGAGCCAGACGAGCAGCACATTTTGAGATAGAAATGAAAGCCCTGTGACTCGCTCATCAGTCATAGCAACGCTAATTAATAAGGCACAGTTTTGTCCCAACATTACATTCATCTAAAGCCGGTCTATTAAACGAAGAAAATAATTAGTTGCCCTCAGGATAAGCTATAAAAAACTGGCTGAAGGACAATGCAACTTGAGACAATTACCTCAGGCTTCCTGATGTGAAAGGCCCCAATGCAAAATATGAAGTCAATTAAATGACGCTATAGAAAAAAAATACATTTATGTCCACTTTGACAGAGTAAATTTAGTTGTTTTTTTCATATATTTCTGGAATAAAATAGCAACAAGAAAAATGAACATGTTTCGATTTGGGTCTTTGATTTCATTTCATTTACATTATAAATTAATGACTATTAATTATTAGATATAGAAGTGTGACCCAACTCAGAAATCTTGTTTAACTGCATCTCGGACTTCACTGTAGTTTCTATGGACTATAAAACCACAATTCCCAAAAGAAAGAAAACTACCACTGCTCTGTTCATCTTTAGTACTTAGTAGAGCAAGGCCACCACCTGGCAAATGTGGCTGGCAGACAAAAGCTTCTCGTAGCGTTCATGAGGAGTCTTAGCCCATAATCATAAGTAATAGACTCCAGTTCATCTAATTCTTAGGTTTGCTTTCCTTTTCAAACATTTTCTAAATAGACAAAAGCCACTCCAGGAACTTCCTGGACTCCTTTTGAAGTAAGCATAGTGAACTTTCAGGTATGTTTGGGATCACTGTCCAACAGAAAGGTCCACATCCTCATAGAAGACTTGGAGGTTTCTCCTAGGATCTCCTAACTCAATCTTGTCCTTCATTCGCTGCAAGTTTCCAACACTAGAGGAAGCAAAGAAGCCCTACAACATTAGCAAGTCATCACTTTGTTTTACTGTTGGTAGGGTGTTCTTTTTATTGTCTTTCACACATTCCATTTAATCCATTATCTGGAAAAGTTATTGCTCCACAAAAAAAAAATCACAAATCTGTGGCTTATTTATATGTTTTTGATCATATGGAAGTTACTTTTCTTGTGCTTTTGGGTAGGTCTTGGAATTCGGGCATGGTATGCATTAGTATTTAGTACGCATGTTACTGTGCAATGAAAGCTCAGTGCCTACTGCCACCAAAACTTACTATAAGTCTTTTATGGTCACGTGAGGTGTTTCGACCACCTGATTCCTCTTGTACCTGGTTGTATCTGGTGATGGGTTCCTCTTTCTGCTATGTCCAGACAGTGTAGCCATTATTCGTTTAACTTAGAACTTGGAAACTCTGCTTTCAAATGTATTTCAAGGTATATTAAATGCTTTTTCTATATTACTGTACCCTTTTTGTTGTTCGTTCAAGTCAATGATTTCTTCTCTTAACAATTTGAACCATTCTCTTGCCAACCTAAAAATATTAGTTAACTGAAAGCCATTGCCCATGAGGAATAGGCTAAGATTACTTAGGATTATTGCCAGAAGCTAGTATCTAGTTATGCAACATTGTCATAAACAGCCCTCTGCTGCCCCCTATCGTCAGGACAATTACACAATTGACTGACAATGAATGAGGCTGGCGATTTTTCCACTATAAGGCCGATATATTGAGGAGTTCAGAGTGAGCGTAGTATATACAGTGAGTAATATATACACAACTGATTTCAGCGCATTTAATATATATAACTCAGTACAGGCACTGCGAAACCCCACAATTACCTGAGAAAGATTATTAGCTTCAACCACCAATTACTTATCAGACTGATTGGACACCTGTTAAAGGTAGTGGTTTTTAGAGCAAGAGGACCAAAGCTTTATATTGTATACAGTATATTTAATCCAAATATATTGTCAGGGATGACGTAAATATGCAAAAGATTTTACAAAGGGGTCAAAACAATACAGTATATACAATTACATACCGGTAATCTAAAAAGGAATAAACAAAAAAAAAATGTTTACATCCGTTCCACAGCAATGGCTTCCAAGCCTACAGGAGACAGATGACAAAGAAAGGATGAGAGCCCACAGCGAGCTAGCAGTACCTGAAAAGGACTAACGTGGGCTAATCTGTTGTATTTGTCTTTAATTAACATAGGTTACCACTAGGGATGAGCGTGTAGTGAAATATTTGAACTCACTATGCTCGTAACGAGTAGGTCCTAATTCTTTGGTACTCGTTACGAGTAGTGAGTCCAATGTAAGTCAATTGGAAATGTGAGTACTTTCGCAGTTTATCTATATACACTGCGAAAGTGAAATAAAAGTTAATATAAGGTGTTAAAAATAAAAAAAATAACATACCTTTCCAACGGCTGTCCCGGGACCTGAAAAGAACACATCCGCTGGCTTGCCAAGACCTTACGTCTGATGGCCAATCAGATGGCCGGTAGCGATCAGGTGGTGTGTGATGTCACACACCACCTGATCGCTACCGGCCATCTGATTAGGCATCAGACGTAAGGTCCTGGCAGGCCAGCAGATGTGTTAGAACATCTGATGGCCAATCAGATAGCTGGTAGCGATCAGGTGGTGTGTGACGTCACACACCACCTGATCGCTACCGGCCATCTGATTGGCCATCAGATGTAAGGTCCTGGCAGGCCAGTGGATATGTTCTTTTTGGGTCCCGGGACAGCCATCGGATAGGTGAGTAAGTTATTTTTTTATTTTTAACACCTTTTATTAACTTTTATTTCACTTTGACAGTGTATATAGTTACACTGTGAAAGCAAATGTACTACTCGCTACTCCTAACGAGTAATCGCAAGGAAACTTGCAGAGTAGCGAGTAGACCGAATACCGTACTATTCGGCGAGTACCGAATAGTTACGAGTATACTCGCTCATCCCTAGTTACCTCCTCTCTGGTGACCCAAGACAAGGCTGCCTTGGGATGTGGCTGCCGTTTCCACAAAAATTATTCAATATCAATTTAGGATATCTCTGACCCTGGAAGATATTGTGGCATTTTTCTCTAGATAGGAAACTTGGCATGGCTAGCATCATCCAATTGGCTAATTTTAGTTTGGGGTTCTTAGGCATGTCTCACAGTTATGAAAAAATATGCATTAAGTTCTTCATTCTGTCATGATGCTTAAAATATTTGTCCCATAACTGTAGGACCTATTCACACCCCAATATTCATAACTATACTATAGTCCCAAGCTGGCTATGACATTTCTTTGATGAAAGTAGTTTGGAATGCAGTTCTCTTCCCTTCTGTATACCAAACTCAGACCTTGCATTGTGGTCGCATCAAATTCCCTGCTGTAAAGGCTTGTTCACACCAGGGGATCCTAGCTTCAAGGAATATGTCCTCTACCTGAATTCCCCATTAATAATTAGTTTTCTCCCCTCCCCATTTATAATTTATCACATGGATTCAGTGTGTTTGTGGATGGATATGTCCTTTCTCTAGAGGCCAGAAATAAGGCTTGAATTTTAATTTTCCTCCATCATAATCAAGTTTTCAGCAGATCGTGCCAACCAAAGGTACCACACACAGTTGTTGTCATAGGGAGGCTAAGACTGCATTGTTCTGAGACTGCAGTAGTCATTACAGGTGGCATTTTTATTAATTAGGAGAAATTACTTGTTTTATGAGTTGTGTTGGCTTTCTACATTGTTCTTGTTTGATTCTTTTATGGCAAACATCAGAAAGTTTGTACATTTTGCTAATAAATTTAGTTTTCATTGGAGGTTGAATACTTTTGATTGCAACTATATAATTCAGATGATGCTCCCAGCAATTAATTGCAATTTATTAAGAAAACAGGTTGCAAGTGATTAATTTCACCACAGGCAAATTGAACAATTTCATGGCTGAAATTAATAGGCTGTCTGTATAAGCCATAAACTGGCCATGTGCTGTAGAGAGGAAGGCCAATGCTGTATGTATCCTCTTTGCCCTGCGACTAATTGATGGATATATTTTTTTATTCTCAGAAATCTCTAGTTTGTTTGAATTCATTAGAAATTTTAGAATTGGGGAGTTATCTTCTAGAGTGTGCCCTTACAAAGTATGCAGTTTAGCTTGAAAGGATTTTGCAAACTGGATATATTGTAGAAAATGTTCAGCTATGAGAAGTATAAGTATCAATGGTTGTAAACCATGTCATGAACATTCCAGCACTTCCACCAATTATTAAGGAGAATACAGATTCCCCACCGCTGCCACTGATGCGGTCGACAGGGTAGGGGGTACTCGGGTACCGGGGCTGATGATGACTTGGAAGGGGGATCACGGCTGGTCGGTCCCTGGTCCCGTGCCCTGGACCCTCAATGGCGGGGATGGTGGCGGATGATGGTGATGAAGGGGATTGGTTACGTGACACCACTTGTGGTATCTGGTAAAGTGCATACCAGCGCTGCGGCCGGCCGCTGAGATGATGGAGGTGCAGCTCAGTGTAGTACAGCTCCCCACAGGTGGAGCTTTACCTCAGGGCAGCGGGGATGGATGAGGGGAGTTGTAGTAGCGTCTCTGCGGTTAACGCTGTGCATGGAGGCGGTTAAACAGGCACACGCACACACAGTTGTCTTTGTTTCGGTACCTTTTACTGATGACTGGTAACAGGTACAGTCCGGAGAAGTAACCAGGTCCCGATGGAATTTGGGACTTTCACCTTGGAGAGTTGTGAGGCCTCCTCTGTCACTGTGTACTGTGGTTTGGGGTAAGTCCTGCCTGTAACTGAACTCACCGCTCCTTCTCCCTCTCAGGGCTTTACTCTATAACTGACAATGAGGTCCTTCTGCGGGGTCCCTGTTCCTCCTTTGGCCCCTGGTCCTGTGTTTGGTCAGTTTTGAGTGTCTCTTTTTAGTTTCCTCAGGGGGATTTGGTCCTCCTGGTCCTTCCACTGGATGCATTGCAGTGACGGACTCCGGTGTCCAGGTGAGCTACAGGGAAACCTGTATTCTCTCCTTTAACCTTATTCTCTCCTTTAATTCTCCTATTACTCCACTGGCCTCCGACCCTCTCCCTAGAGTGCAGCACAGCTGGGTCAGTATTAACTGGTCCTGGGCCTGGATCGTTCCCAGCGACCAGCTCCTCACTCAAGCTCTCCTCACTGCCTGACTGGAACTAACTGGAACTAACTGACTCCTCCCTCAGGTCTGGAACTTTTAAAGGGGATCTGTCTTAAGGCAGCCAGTAGAGCTCCCCCTTCAGGTCTGGGGTGGAAGGTGTTGTGTGCTGTGTGTACCAAAGTGTAAATCCCTCCTTGCACCGGTGGATCTAGTGGCAATCCCCTGCAGGGGTGCCACACCACCTATGGTCCAGGATGGGAGGGGGGCTATGTACCAGGATGGGGGATATATATATACAAGTATGAGGTGCCATGTACCAGGATGGGGGGTCATGTACCAAGATGGAGGAGCCATGTACCTGGATGTGGGGCTATGAACCAGGATGGGGGAGCCATGTACCAGGTTGGGGGGTTATGTACAAGGATGGGGGGCCATATACCGGCATAGGGGATATATATACCAGGATTGTGGGACCATGTACCAGGATGGGGGACATATATACCAGGATTAAGGACATATATTCTGATTGTAAGACGGACACTGGCATTATAAGACGAAAATTTTCTCTTTTTCTTCACCAAATTTGGGGTGCATTTTATAATCTGGTGCGTCTTATAAAGCGAAAAATACGTTAAATATGTTTAAGTTATTTAATTTGTATTTTGGGGGTAACAGACTCCCTACAGATAATATCATACTCTGGTCTGGATGTACAAGATGATATTCTGCTTCTCTGATATTCATTGCACTTTTCTGTCAGACTGGTTCAGATACTCACCGCATATAAAATCTATAGGTCCCTGAGGAAAATCTCATTAAAATACTGCCACAGGGCAGTGAGGCTAACGGGCAGCTGTATCTCAGCGAACACAACCTGTCAGGGGGAAATCCGTTCTAACATAGGAGGTCAGTGAGCCATGTACTGCGAGTGGTAACGATATGATTGTGATCTATCACTTAGAAACTTTACTGAGACAATTAGCAAACTTCATAAGAAGCCACAGTATAGAGATGGGGGACGCCAGCACTTAACTCAGCCAGTCCTTAACAGAGCCAACCATATTAATCTTAAAGCCCCCATGGTGTCAGTAATTTACTACAATACAATATGTATCTCGTTTGCTGCCTGGGCCACATCATGATTATTTGAAGTCTATTGATTGCATTCATAATTGTGTTTTTATCCCTGCATTTAATTAACAGTAAGCTGAGACCAGTGGGAATAGGATGTCATTGACATTTTTACATGATCCTCTCCAATTTCTGACATATATCAGAATTTAAAGGTCAGGGCTTCCTAAATTATTCATTTATTGTTTTTATTATTAGAAATATGTCCAAATGGATGGCACCATAGCCAGTATCAAGCTGCATAATGCCAAGTGTTCTGCGGTGATAATGATTTTTATCAGAGCAGTGAACATAAAGGAAGTACGTTGTCAGAAAATGACCTATAAGTATTTTTCAAGAATGATGGATGGCAAACATTTTTTTTCACATTGTAATTTTTAGTAAAAGAAAAAAAATACAATTAGAAATCTTGGAAGTTTCACACCGACCACTGGGGATATTAAAGACTATAAGTTACTGTCTTTTCAGGAGGATTTTACAGCAGTTTCCTTATCATCAGAGGCAGGAACACAATAGCTGAAAATAGCTGTATACTCCGCTGATAAACAAGATCCACCAATCCACCAGTATGTCATTGAAATACATTGTGAATAAAAAACCTTATTATCATCATTTTTTAAATATCAATTTACTCCAGCAGCACAGCCATGTTTCATCCAACTGGATCCAATATTTCCTGAAGGATTCATCCAGTAGACCTGGGGCAGCCGCAGCTGTCTTTGTTCATGCCTACATAATAGTTGTGTCTGTAACCAGCACATACTCACTCTCCCTCCATAGGACCCTATTGTGCGCTCTGTTCCCCGTATCAAGATTTTGATCTCAATAAAAAAGATAGTGTCAGAGGAAGCTAATGTACAGTATATAAAAAAGTGAGTACACCCCTTACATTGTTTAAGCTGTTTTATAATAATGTTTCCTGGGACATCACTGAAGATATGACCAGACCTAGTTGAGCATCTTTGGGTCATCCTCAAACGGAAGGTGGAGGAGCACAAGGTCTGTAACATCCACCAGCTCCGTGATGTCGTTATGGAGGATAGAAGAGGATCCAGCGGCTCCTCTGAAACTTCAGAGAATTCCATGCCCAAGAGAGTTAAGTCAGAGCTTGAAAATAACAGTGGCAACACAAAAGCTTGGCACTTTGGGCACAATTTAGCCATTTTCAGTTAGGGGTGCTGAGTTATTTAGAGGCTACTTTGTTATACAAGCTGCCCACTGACTATTTTACATTTTCAAGGTGTCATATCATCAGTGTTGTCCCATGAAATGATTAAAAAAATCTACAAAATGTGAAGGGTGTACTCACTTTTATGGTATACTGTATATGTTGTGAGGCAGTGACAGGTGTGATATATGAAGGTAGTTATGTGTCCCCCAGAATGTGTTCAGAAACCTTCTAAGAACCAGTGGAGTGTGTTGTATTCACAGTTGTTGCTGTGAGTACAATACAAAGGTGAAGGAATGTGAACTAGGTCAAGCATATATGTCCTGGAGTTTTAGGAAAACCAGCTAAGGTCCTTCATTTTGGAGAATCTGTAGGAATGGAAGTGGGACGGATTCTTCCTCCACTTCGGGTCTTGTAACAAGCTCATCTCCGGGGAAGTTGAATGTAATCCTGCAGAGCAAAGTAGGCTTGGTCTCAGTTGGAGCCAAATGGTTGAAGCAGCATGTGCTAGGTGGCTAGCTGTGTGCTGGACAACATAGCCCATGTAGGAAAGAAGAAGGAAGGGGTGCATGTGAAGTTCCTAAGGTTAATTCTATCGGTATTATGGGGGGGGCCGAGGCCACTCATCTATTGGGGTCGTGCACCTCTGCACAACCCCAGAGAAAGCCTCCTGAGATGTGGGACGTGCTCCGTTAAGGAGCTTCTCCTTCTGGCCGGCGGTATCTTCTCCCGCATCACTTTCGGTTTGATATCACATGACCGCGGTTTCCGGCGACGTCACCGCAGGTCGTCAATCGCGATGCTGGGTCCTTCAAAGAGACTTACAGGGCCCAGAAGCTGCTCCTGCCTCTATCCCTCAGCGAGGGAACATGAAGGAAAAAAAAAATAAGACTGCTTCAATTTTTTCCGGACAACATAGACCAGCACGGTGGACTTTGTCCTCACAAGTGGACCCTGCCCAGTGATTTGTGCATGGACTGTATCGGCTGCGTTCTAGATCTGAAAGGTCTGTAAATAGTGTGGACTAGTAAATAAATTCTGCTTGATGTGAACAATGACCTGGGTCACTGCCTCACGTCTTGGTTACTTGGTTACTGCCTAAAAAAGCCTAAGTGGGCACAGTGTGAAAATTGCAAGATTACACATTTTTATTTAAATAAATATTGTGATAAGGGAATTGCCCAAACATTGCCCAAAAAAAGAACATTTTAATAATCATATTTTCTGACTATACGTTCCCTCTAATTTCAGTGTAATTTCAACTTCCACACCCCTATCTTCCAAGTTCCACAACATCATCTGTTTGGGAAGTGTAAAAGCTCCCGTTCACATCAGATGGTCAGCCAGTCTGGCCGCATCTGTTACATCTCTATTGACTAAAGTGAACAGGAAACGTAACAAAGTTAGGCTGTTTTCACACTGGCAAATTTACAAATCCGTGTCCATCCGTTTTGAAATAGATGGCCACGGATCCGTTATGGCCTCCCATGTTATCCTATGGGCACAGATTGGTCCTGAAGTGGCCATTCGTGTGTCTCCGTTTTGTCACAGATTCGTTGCTGTCCGCAATTGTCATGTATCCAGAAACAGAAAATGTTCTGTTTCTGTACTTCCTCGCAAATCGCGGACAACAACGGATCCGTTGGTGTCCATATGAAATTAACATGGAGCTCTAAGGAGGATGGATCCGTATGGATCCATGAAAACAACAGATCCGTGAAACAGATCCGATTTGCTGTTCTGAGCATGCTTAGAAGTAAGGTACAGCTCCTTCCACCCCTATCTCTGGTCACTGATGATGGATCCAATGAAAAAAGGTTCCGTGGACATCCGTTGGCATCCATTTGCACAGGTCCGTGCCTGTCCAAGACTATACATGATTTTTCATGGAACCACATGAATTTGAAAATAGCCAGTGTGAAAGCCTCAAATTAACTAGTTGGGTAATGGAAATATTAATTTTCCATAGTGAAGACACAGTGGTTAGTCACATTATTTTCAAGTAACATACAAAAACACTAGCAAAGTTTTCATTTCAGGCTGCTCTGAGCAAATACCGGTCATGTAAAATGTAACTCCTCCTATACTGTGCTGAATAAATCTACATATATATGAAATGTTAAGCAGAAGTCATTATTTCTATGTCATCTCAATTTACCCAGGATATATCAGCATTTAGTGGACTAAGTATGGAGCATTTCTTTTCACTCTGTTCAATATTAAAGGGAACCTGTCAGCCTTGAAATTCTGTATATGGACAGTATGTTGTAAACCTGGAGGAGCTCGGAAGATTGATATAAAGGCTAGTGGAAAAAGATTCATTTTGACTTGTATTTTATTCATTAAAACTCCAGCTCATCCTATGGAAAGAAGTTAAAGGAAGTTTCCTTTGTTTCATCTCCATCTTTCCGGTAGATTACCGCAGATTTTTATCAAGAATGTCTCTGTACATTTATCCATTCATTGTTCCTTCAATTATATGAAGTTTGCTAGTGCTGTATGCTGAAAAACAGCCCCACACCATGATGCTCCCACCACCAAACATCACTGTTAGTATGGTGTTTTGAGGTGATGTGCAGTGTCTTTTGGCCTCCAAACATCCAAAGAGTTTAATTTTAGTCTCATCTGACCAGACTATATTCTCCCAGTATTTCACAGTCTTGTCTAAATGTTGCTGAGCAGACTTTAAATGCGCTTGAACATGCTTTTGTTCAGCAATGGAGTATTTTGTGGTGAGCATGCATACAGGAGCAAGCATACAGGCCATGGAAGGTGAGTGCATTACTTATTGTTTACCTTGAAACAATTGTACCTGCTGATTCTAGGTCTTTCTGTAGCTCTCCACAGGTGGTCCATAGTTCTTGGACAAATCTTTTGATAATTCTTTTCACTCCTTTGTCTGTAATTTTACACTAAACATCTGGTAGTGGCTGGTTTATAGCAAAATTATGTTATCTCTACTTCCACATTATGGCCCCAACAGTGCTCACTGGGTTCTTCAGGAGTTTAGAAATTCTTCTTTAACCAATGTAATCAATATGTTTTACAAAAATAAGATTGTGAAGGTCTTGAGACAGATCACTGGTTTTAGCCATCATGAGATGTTTCTTGTGTGGCACCTTGGTAATGAGACACCGATTTATAGGCCATCAGTTGAACCAGCTGATGTTATTTTTTCAATAAGTGACAGGATTGCTATCTAATTAATGATAGATGTATCATGACTTTCCATAGCTTTTTGCACCTCTTTTTTTCATTTGTACATTACTTTTGCATTGTCATTTTTCATTACTACACATCACTAAATTTATGGCCATCTACGGTTTGGCTGACGTCTTTGCTTGCGTGGATTGGATGGGTTGTTACCGGCATCTAGTGGGAAATTTGTCAATAGCATCTTTAGAAATATATTTAGTTAGAAAATTGATGATGTGTTCAATACTTATTTTACCTGCTGAATCTCTAAAAAACAAGTTTGTTCTTGTTCTCATTTATAACATGTTACTTGTGGATCATACACTATGTTCAATGTAAAAGATTGCTTTTAAAGGGGGTCTGTCAGCAGGTTTTTGCTATTTAATTTGAGAGCAGCATATTGTATGGTAGAGACCCTGATTCCAGGGATGTATCACTTATTAGGCTGTGTGCTGTAATTTCAATACAATCAATGTTTTATCAACAGGAGATTATCCTACAGGACTAGGTCTCACATGCAAGCCAGACCAGCTAATCTGTGTTATGCCCACATCACACGCTTCAATTTGTTGAATGATGTTGTTAGCGATCACATGCACGCGCGATCACTAACAACATCGTTCACATCGCTGGTGAGCTGTCACACAGGCAGACTCACCAGCGATCTGTACCAGCGAGATCGCTGGTAACTATGGTACACATCGGGTTACTAGACCTTAGTAACCCGATGTTTACCATGGATCGGAGCTCCCAGCATAGGCTGGGCCGCTCGGAGATCGTTCATCGCGGTGTCACACACCACGATGCTGCAGATCGCTCAACGGATTATCGCTTGATTTGAGGTCCTGCTCACAAATTTTCCAACTAACAATCAAGCGATTTTTCTTTGACAGATCGTTTGGTTACACGCAACGATGCACAAACGATATCGCTTAAGCGATCAAAATTCCGGATCGTTTAAGCGATATCGTTCACAAGATTGAAGCGTGTGATGTGGGCATAGCTCTGCCCCACCACTGATTGACAGCTTGATCACAATGCACAATGTACAAAGGAAGCTGCCAGTCAGGGATGTGGACAGGGTTATACAGAGCTCAGCAATTTGAGCACTGCTGTGTGGCGCCCCTATGGGAAGGCGCCACAGGGAGGTACTGCACCCCAAACAGCAGGTGTAGTGCTTCCGTAGCTATGGATTTGAGGTTTCCTTATAGAGTCTGTCCAAAGGACCCATACACTAGCATATATTCAGTAGGTCCAGGGGGTGGAGCTTAGAGTAGAGTGGGAGACCATGCAAGAGGCACCAAAATGTCTCCCCGCCCCCTTGCTATCAAACAACTAAGGGGGCTGGTCGAGAACCGAACCGGAGGATCCAGCGAGCGTAGAGCCCAGAGAAGAGGAGGCCGCCGAACTGGAAAACCTGATCCGGTTCACCGAGGAGCCCGACCTGACTGTGCAGGAATTCAAGGAAGAAAGATCCAACCACCAGGCGAGTTCCGGGGAGGAGGATCGAGAGAAAGGAGCAGCCGGCGGCGCAGAGGTGTCTGGGTCCCGCAAGGTATGGTGGGCCGATCACCTGGAACAGCAACAAGACCGGGTCGGTATGGAGATGAGGCGGTTTGACTACCAGCCTCCAGCCCCGATCCTGCACTCCTGGCAACCTGGTGGGAGGCCACAGTTCCAGGATGATCGGAAAGGTGACATCATAATTTATGATCGCCATGCAGGACCCTGGAGAAGGTATGTGATCTGGGTTAGCAGAAGCATGGAGTGATGAAACAATCCTGGTATCATATATCAATGTAAATAGTTGAATATAATGTCCTTTTTCCTTGCAGTGGTATTATAGAGTGCACTTTCTTTTATGATGAAGCGTGATTGAACTGTAAATTAGAGACTGATACCCAGTCCCCGTTGGGCCAATGTGGACTAATGCTTATTCATGTTTTGTTTGCAACGTTAAAAGCACAGTACCTCCCACAAGGGAAGATCACAAAGAATGCATATTGTTATCGGTTTGAATTAAACGTTACCCGGTTAAAGTGTTAATAAAATTTCAACTCAAACCCGGTTTGGTTTTAACACTCGCAGATGAGTGTAATTCACCAAGGGGGTGTGTGGTGTCCCTATGGGAAGGTGCCACAAATAGGTACTGCACCCCAAACAGCAGGTGTATTGCTTCCGTTGCTATGGATTTAAGGTTTCCTTATAGAGTCTGTCCAAAGCACCCATACCCTAGCCCCACCTTAGCATAGGGACCGTATATTCAGTAGGTCCAGGGGGTGGAGCTTAGAGTAGAGTGGGAGACTTGAGTGACAGTTGAGCTCATTTTCGTCAGACAGTGCTGGGAAGGCAGCCAGAGAGGACGTGCCTGACAGAGGTCCTGACAGGAGGGCGCCTCTTGGAGAGATGTGACTCAAGAGCCGGAGGGGATGAACCAGGCCTGGTTGGAGCCAGCTGGGGAAGTTCAGGGTCGACACTGGCATACCGGAGCCGAGGCAATCAGTGGTCTATCCCTGATTGCAAACCGACAAGCTGTGGGGTCAACAGAAGGGAGCCATAGCACCACAGACTGTACCTCAACCAGGACACTTTAAGGAAAAGGACCGAATTCCGGTTGCAGGAGGATTTGCGGGTTGTCGCTTCCATCCATACCGGTAAGGAACCGAATGTACTTAACTGTAACAGACCCGTGGGCTGGTGTGGGAGCTCTGCAGAGTGTTTAAAGAGGGTAAAGAGGGACACAGACCCTGAAAGCCATTAAAAGGGACCATCAACAGACTCTACAGGATCACCTTACAATCCTTGGCTACGTCCCCATTCAATCAGACTGTAACTGTGTACTGTATCATGTACCCGGTACCAGTAAAGTGACATTTGAGTTGAATTGGTGTCTGTGATCCTTTCCTCCGGCACCCAGAAAGCCTCAGCATCATCAGAGGGGTAAGAACTACGACTTCCCTCATCCATCCCTGCTGCCCTGAGGTAAAGCTCCACCTGTGGGGAGCTGTACTACTCTGAGCTGCACCTCCATCACCTCAGCGGCCGGCCGCAGCGCTGGTAACCCTATTACCAGATACCACAGGTGGCGTCACGATACCATTCCTTCCCCCTCCCCCCTCCATCATCATCATCACCCCCATCCCCTACCACTGAGGGTCCAGGGCACGGAACCGTGAACCGACCAGCCGTGATTCCCCCATCGAAGCAACCGCCTATCCCGGTATCCAAGTACCCCCTACCCTGTCGACTGCCTCAGCTGCATCTACAACAGAAATAACAGGGATTATAGCAAAACTGCACCAAACAGCCCAGTGAATGAGACATTGGTGGAATCAGGCTCTCTGTCATTACATTGTCCTGCTCAGCAAAAACCTGCTGATAGATTCACATTACGCACCAAATATAAAGGAGCCTATAAAGAATGCAGCGTGAACCATATCTTACTTGCACAATACTCAATCCACAGCATCCCTGCCTGTTTGATGCCAGCAGCTCTTGATATAGCAGAGATTTACTTTATCCTTATTTATACTCAGCTTGCTCTAGGTTTAGTGTATGGAGCATATCTAACAAAATGCAAATGGTTCTGTGAAAAGACATATGTACAAAACTAGCTGAGGTGATAAAATTCTTAAAGTTTTCCAAACGTTCAAGAGTTAATCCACCTTGCAAATGTAATCTATTTCTCTGTGTTTCATTCCCAAATGCAGCATATCCTGCCAAATCCAATCTAGATCTGCAATGTAAAACAGGTATTTCTGTAGACATCTACAAGTACAAATCATCCACTGGAAAATGAGTCAGGTAAAGTTTGGGATTTTCTGATTGACAAATAAGCACATAAAAAAGATTGTATTCTATGTGTCTTCGCTGACTCGCCTCTCCCGCTGTCCAGTGCAGGCGTCCTTGCAGCTGCTGTGCTCTAGCATTGACCCCCAGACTGTGTGCAGCTGTCTCTAGCCAATGCCCAACTGTCCTACTATTTAGTAAAGGTAACTTATGGGTCGCCGAATCCTCAGACACCGTCCCAACCATTTTCCAATAATAACTCAGATTCCTCGTACAATAAGTGTTTTTATAAAAAAAAATAAACTTTAAATGACACCTTTATGCATCTGACTTCTCTCTGCAGCTTGAACTCTTGCACATGCTTTATATCCTTGTCCAGGCTGATAGATCAAGTAGGAAACTCAGCTTTCCAAAGATGTGATAAACCACAGTTAATTTGTTTTAAGGGGCAATCACTTTTTCTCACAGTGCCCTGTAGGTTTAGATTTCATTTTCCCTTAATAATAATGATCTTCATTTATCCATTGCATGTTGTGGTTACTAGTATTATCTTTGTCTAATATTTACATTTGTTTGATGATCTGAAACACTGAAGTGTGACAAACATGCAAAAGTACAGTGTTCATTTTAGCACATGGTCATATATCGACGTCTAACATCAGAAATACTCTGTCTGATACCTGATTATGACTTTGACTTTGATAAATGATACCTGATTAGGACTTTGACTTTGATAAATGAGTTTGATAAACAACTTTGACTTTAATAAATAACTTTGATAAATGGGTTTGACTTTGATAAATGACTTTGGTCATATATCAAAGTCAAACAACAGAAATACTATTTCTGATACCTGATTATGACTTTGATAAATTACTTTAATAAATGACTTTGATAAATGGGTTTGACTTTGATAAATGACTTTGGTCATATATCAAAGTCAAACAACAGAAATACTTTTTCTGATACGCGATTATGACTTTGATAAATGACTTTAATAAATTACTTTGATAAATGGGTTTGACTTTGATAAATGAATTTGGTCATATATCAAAGTCAAACAACAGAAATACTATTTCTGATACCTGATTATGACTTTGATAAATTACTTTAATAAATGACTTTGATAAATGGGTTTGACTTTGATAAATGACTTTGGTAATGGATTTGACTTTGATAAATGACTTTGGTCATATATCAAAGTCAAACAACAGAAATACTATTTCTGATACCTTATTATGACTTTGATAAATTACTTTAATAAATGACTTTGATAAATGGGTTTGACTTTGATAAATGACTTTGGTCATATATCAAAGTCAAACAACAGAAATACTCTGTCTGATACCTGATTATGACTTTGACTTTGATAAATGACTTTGGTAATGGATTTGACTTTGATAAATGACTTTAATAAATTACTTTGATAAATGGGTTTGACTTTGATAAATGACTTTGGTCATATATCAAAGTCAAACAACAGAAATACTCTGGTACCTGATTATGACTTTGATAAATGACTTTAATAAATGACTTTGATAAATGGGTTTGACTTTGATAAATGACTTTGGTCATATATCAAAGTCAAACAACAGAAATACTCTGATACCTGATTATGACTTCGACTTTAATAAATGACTTTGATAAATTACTTTGAATAATGGGTTTGACTTTGATAAATGACTTTGGTCATATATCAAAGTTAAACAGCATAAATACTATGTCTGATACCTGGTTATGACTTTGACTTTGATAAATGATACCTGAATATGACTTTAACTTTGATAAATGACTTTCATAAATGACTTTGATAACTGACTTGGACTTTGATAAATGACTTTGATAAATGATTTTGACCTTGATAAATGACTTTGATAAATGTCTTTGACTTTGATAAATCACTTTAAAGGGAACCAACCACCTCAGATGACGACTATAAGCTGTTAATACATGTCCCTGCACCCTACCTACACCATTCCACCTATGTTTTTCTTCAGAATATTGATAAATGTAAACCGAAATAAACACTTTATAAAATTACATGCCTGCGTATTTCTGGGCGTCTCCTTCTGGGTCAGTTATTAGAGGGCTGTGTCTCCAGCAGCATGACTGGCTTCTCTACCCCTCCCTCTTACTTTGCAGGACGTCACATGAAGGGACGGGAGATGCCTTGCGTGCCCGCCCACTGATAGATAACATCACGCCCTCTCACTTTCTAAGAGCCTGGCCGCGTCATGAAAGGGGCGGGGCTAAATCGTGGCGAGCCCCGCCCCCTTTCAATTACGCGATTTAGCCCCGCCCCTTTCATGACGCGGCCAGGCTCTTAGAAAGTGAGAGGGCGTGATGTTATCTATCAGTGGGCGGGCACGCAAGGCATCTCCCGTCCCTTCATGTGACGTCCTGCAAAGTAAGAGGGAGGGCTAGAGAAGCCAGTCATGCTGCTGGAGACACAGCCCTCTAATAACTGACCCAGAAGGAGACGCCCAGAAATACGCAGGCATGTAATTTTATAAAGTGTTTATTTCGGTTTACATTTATCAATATTCTGAAGAAAAACATAGGTGGAATGGTGTAGGTAGGGTGCAGGGACATGTATTAACAGCTTATAGTCGTCATCTGAGGTGGTTGGTTCCCTTTAATAAATGTCTTTGACTTTGATAAATTACTTTGATAAATTACTTTGAAAACTGACTTTGACTTTGATAAATGACTTTGACTTTGATAAATGACTTTGAAACATGACCATATCCTAAAATGAACACTGTACAAAAGAATATCAAATCAGGAAGGGGGCAGACACTTTTTCACACCACTGTATCTTAGAAAACATCCAGTGCTTTATTATTAGTGCCTAGTTTTATTAGAAGTCTAGAATCTAAAATTCATATGGTATAGTCTTATCAAGACAAACCCTTCCTACGTGCCCTGTTGGGGCAATTCAATGTCAAAAAGAGTTCAGATCCTCTTCTAAGAATCTGGAGCAGGGAGCCACTGGTTACTCCAAAGTGCAATACTACATTGTCCCTGTTGAGGTCTCTACATGAGAAAGGTGTTTTATAGGTGGCTGCATATGTAATTTTCTGAGATAATGACTTTGGATTTTCATTGGCTGTAAGTCATAATCATCAACATTAACATAAATAACCACTTGAAATAAATCACTCTGTGTATAATGACTCTATATAATATATGTGATTCACTTTATGTATTGAATTAGTGAAATACATTAACTTTTTGATGAATATTCTAATTCATTGAGATGCACCTGTATGTATATGTATACTAGTTTATATATATGTTCATACTAGTTTATATATACCGTATATACTCGTGTATAAGCTGACCCGTGTATAAGCCGACCCCCCTACTTTTGCCCCCAAAACCTGGGAAAACCTATTGACTCGTGTATAAGCCGAGGGTGGACCCCAGCACAGGTATACAGGCCCCCCCAGTAGTATACAGCAGACACAGAGATATATACAGCAGCCCCAGTGGTAGTATACAGCAGCCTCCCCAGTGGTAGTATACAGCAGCCTCCCCCTGTGGTAGTATACAGCAGTCTCCCCCTGTGGTAGTATACAGCAGTCTCCCCCTCTGGTAGTATACAGCAGTCTCCCCCTGTGGTAGTATACAGCAGTCTCCCCCTGTGGTAGTATACAGCAGTCTCCCCCTGTGGTAGTATACAGCAGCCCCTCCCCCTGTGGTAGTATACAACAGCCCCTCCCCTGTGGTAGTATACAGCAGCCCCCCCCCCTGTGGTAGTATACAGGAGCCCCCCCTGTGGTATATACAGTCCCCCTCCCCGTTTCTGCCGCACACCTGTAAAAGAAGAGCTTTCATACTTATCCTCCTAGCTATCACCACACGCGCATCCTCCGCTCTCCTTCCTGCTTGTACCCGGCGTCCATCCATATGACCGCGCACCTGCAATGACGTCAAGGAGAGCGGAGGATGCGCGCGGTGACAGCGAGGAGGATAAGTATGAAAGGTCTTCTTTTACAGGTGTGCGGCAGCAACGGGGATGGGGGGGGTGCTGTATATACCACAGGTGGGGGGCTGCTGTATACTACCACAGGGGGGATCAGAGCTGCATATACCACTGGGGGGGGAGCGTTGACATAGTGCAGTGTAATATGCACCGCTCCCCCTGCCGCTGATGGACAGGGGGATGCAGTGTATATTGCATTGCACTAATGAGCGGGGGCACGTGACCGCCCGCTCCTATTACAGCCTCCCCCACCTCCTCCAGCCCCCGGACACCGGCCCCCCACACTCTGAGCCGTCACTGACTCGTGTATAAGCCGAGGGGGGCACTTTTCAGCACAATTTATGTGCTGAAAAACTCGGCTTATACACGAGTATATACAGTATGTATATACATGTATTACATCTATATATATACATATATCTTGCAGGCTGTAAGCCCTTGCAGGCAGGGTCCTCACTCCTTTTGTACTTGTATGTGCCTTGTATTGCTCATGTTTATTGTACTGCTCTATGTATGCCCCTTTTACATGTAAAGCGCCATGGGATAAATGGTACTATAATAATTAATAGTAATAATAATAATAATATATACTGTAAATAGATATATATGAAGATATATACCGTATATACTCGTGTATAAGCCGAGTTTTTCAGCACAAAAAATGTGCTGAAAAGTCCCCCCTCGGCTTATACACGAGTATATACGGTAATCATAAAAAAAAAAAAATATATACCCGTCTGTATACAGCCCCCCCCCCGTGGTATACCGGGCCCCCCCTGTGGCAACCTGTAAAGGAAGCGATGATAATACTTATCGGGTCGCTGTCGCCGACGCCGCCGCTCTGTCACCGTCCGTCACCGCGCTCCTCCTGGTCTTCATGCTTCCTTCACCGTCGCACAGGAAATGACGTCATTTTCTGTGCGCCCGTGAAGGAAGCATGAAGACGGGAAGGAGCGCGGTGACGGACGGTGACAGAGCGTCGGCGTCGGCGACAGCGACCCGATAAGTATAATCATCGCTTCCTTTACAGGTTGCCACAGGGGGGGCCCGGTATACCAGGGGGGAGGGCTGTATACAGCCGGGTGCCGCTGTATACAGCGGGGGCTGCTGTATACAGCGGGGGCTGCTGTATACCCCTCTGGGGCTGCTAAATACCCCTCTGGGGCTGCTGTATACCCCTCTGGGGCTGCTATATACCCCTCTGGGGCTGCTGTATACCCCTCTGGGGCTGCTGTATACCCCTCTGGGGCTGCTGTATACAGCTCTGGGGCTGCTGTATACCCCTCTGGGGCTGCTATATACCCCTCTGGGGCTGCTGTATACCCCTCTGGGGCTGCTGTATACCCCTCTGGGGCTGCTATATACCCCTCTGGGGCTGCTGTATACCCCTCTGGGGCTGCTGTATACCCCTCTGGGGCTGCTATATACCCCTCTGGGGCTGCTGTATACCCCTCTGGGGCTGCTGTATACCCCTCTGGGGCTGCTATATACCCCTCTGGGGCTGCTGTATACCCCTCTGGGGCTGCTGTATACCCCTCTGGGGCTGCTATATACCCCTCTGGGGCTGCTATATACCCCTCTGGGGCTGCTGTATACCCCTCTGGGGCTGCTGTATACAGCTCTGGGGCTGCTGTATACAGCTCTGGGGCTGCTGTATACCCCTCTGGGGCTGCTGTATACCCCTCTGGGGCTGCTGTATACCCCTCTGGGGCTGCTGTATACCGCACTGGGGCTGCTGTATATAGGGGCTGCAATACCACTTGGGCTGCAATACCACTGGGGCTGCTGTATATAGGGGCTGCTGTATACACCACTGGGGCTGCAATACCACTGGGGCTGCTGTATACAGGGGCTGCTGTATACACCACTGGGGCTGCAATACCACTGGGGCTGCTGTATACAGGGGCTGCAATACCACTGGGGCTGCTGTATACACCACTGGGGCTGCAATACCACTGGGGCTGCTGTATACAGGGGCTGCAATACCACTGGGGCTGCAATACCACTGGGGCTGCTGTATATAGGGGCTGCTGTATACACCACTGGGGCTGCAATACCACTGGGGCTGCTGTATACAGGGGCTGCAATACCACTGGGGCTGCTGTATATAGGGGCTGCTGTATACACCACTGGGGCTGCAATACCACTGGGGCTGCTGTATATAGGGGCTGCAATACCACTGGGGCTGCAATACCACTGGGGCTGCTGTATATAGGGGCTGCAATACCACTGGGGCTGCAATACCACTGGGGCTGCTGTATATAGGGGCTGCAATACCACTGGGGCTGCAATACCACTGGGGCTGCTGTATATAGGGGCTGCTGTATACACCACTGGGGCTGCAATACCACTGGGGCTGCTGTATATAGGGGCTGCAATACCACTGGGGCTGCTGTATATACCACTGGGGGCTGCTGTATATCATACTGCTGGGGCCTGTATACCACTGCTGGGGGCTGTATACCTGTGCTGGGGTCCACCCTCGGCTTATACGCGAGTCAATAGATTTTCCCAGGTTTTGGGGGCAAAAGTAGGGGGGTCGGCTTATACACGGGTCGGCTTATACACGAGTTATATACGGTAATCAAAAATAATAGCAGCACACTGGTTACGTCAATGCATGCTAACACTGATGTTTATAAGTGTTATATTGGTGTTATTTTGAGAAAAAATAAAAACTAAAAAGTTTTTTCAAAAAAACTCAGATAAAAAATTTTTTTCCGTTTCTTTCCGTTTTTTATGGTTCTTTGCGCATGCATTGGCCAATGGATGCCAGCCCTTCAACCACGTCTCGGTGACCATAATTCTGAAAGGTCCCTATCTACACTAAAAGCCTCTCTCGTACCCTAGGGGTCTCTGTTTCAGTGGGCGGTAGTAGGAGACATACCTCTTCAGTAGCACCCAGTGGTAGGGAGGCAGGAGGGCAAGTCCAGCAGCAGAGCCAGTGTGCTGCGATTATTTTTGATTATATATTACACAGCTATATAGATTTGCACCTGGGCTGAAAAGGTTAAAGGAAGGGCTGTCTGTTTTTTTCTATTCATTTATATATGAAGATAGATAGATAGATAGATAGATAGATAGATAGATAGATAGATAGATAGATAGATACGTTCGTAGGTTGATAGTAAAAGAAGAAAGCAGCACTCACCAGATCTCCCTTGTGCAGACTTTATTAGGGGTGAGGGTTACAGCGGTGCAAGGAGGGGGAGCCAGACAGACTTCTGCCATTGCGGTTTTCTAGAAATTTTTACATGTATTAGTATTTCCTATTGCTCCAGCTCTGTGATATTTTGTGAATATTGCTATTTATTCGTTGTTACTACTCTGTGGATTTGTGTTTTAAATAGAACACTGCAAAAAATGAAAAAAAAAATGGGCTGTGATGTGGTTACACCAACCTGTTACATAACAGGATCTGATGTCACACACCATACAGGACCTGTGGAAGTGCACACCGCACACTGCAAGCCGTAGTCCGTCTGGCTCCCCCTCCTTGCACTGCTGTAACCCTCACCTCTAATAAAGTCTGCACAAGGGAGATCTGCTGAGTGCTGCTTTCTTCTTTTACTATAGATTACTAATGAACTTTGACATGGACTGCAGTTGTCCCAGCTGTCTCTCAAGGGATCAGAATGAGGGGCCTGAATTAGGCCATTATTAAATGGTATAGTGTGTAGTGCCTGGCACTTCTAATTTGTTTAATCATTTAGATAGATAGATAGATAGATAGATAGATAGATAGATAGATAGATAGATAGATAGATAGATACTAGTGTGTATTTATGTATATATTTCTTTTACATGAAGTCTGATTTAACCAATTGGTCATTTTTTGCTGATTGCTTCACTTTAAGGAAAGTGTTTACAATGGGATCACCCTATTAATAAATCAGGTCCTACTATATGTACCTGGTCAATAGATCAGAATAAATGTAAAAGTTTAAGGTGGAAACATAAAGCCTAAAATATTTAGCCATTTTGCATGAAACACAAATCTCTTGTCTTTTCCTTCTTTCTTCTGAGCCTGTGAGGAGCTTTATCAGCAGTGTAACTCAGCACCTTTTGTAATAGTCTTTGCCAATCCCTTTAGCATGTCTCTTCAAAAGACCCCCTGTGTGGCATTTAATTAACTTTATTGATATTTAGAAATTAGGAGGGTAGAGAGATGGAGAAATCATTAACTTACGCAGCAGGAGGGATAACAAACCATCCGTAAACACCCTTAACCCATATGCTGCGGTGCAGGAAAGAAAATGTCCCTTTGAGTAAAATGCAGCATTCACAAATCCTGGAAGGAGACCGGTTAACAATCTACTCAGCCCACAACGTAATAAGATGAGATACACACATGCAGCTAAATTTGATAAACCCAAACGAGACGTAGCTTCTGTCCTCAAAACCAAGTATGAATATGTTAATGCTGCTGATTTACAGATAATATAGAATATGGGGGATGTCATCTTCTTGGCATATGATTATTTAAATAACCACTAGAGGTTTATTATATATTACACCCCCCCGTCTTCCTTACAGGCCAATGTTAGTCCTACAATATCTAGATAGTGATAGGACAAGGACTTGCACAAAAATGTCCAATCTTTGGCTCTGACCTTCTGTGTTTAGTAGAGGGCATGGAATAGTAGACTCCTAAATCCTTGCTAAACAACATTAGCAAGTAATTTGTTTCCTAGTCTAACAGTAGGCACCCTATGTCAGGCGAGGAGTGTGCCAACTGAATACAGATGCAGAGCGGTCAGCGGAAAAGATGTAAAAAGACAGAATTGAAAGAATCAGCTGACAGTGGAAGACGTAGTTGTGAATAGTTGGGCAGAGCTTCAGGGCAGCCGGTGACGAACAGTCCAGGTGTCAAGAGTTAACTCCACATCCATGTTATCAGTCAATCACACATATCCTTACCATGCTTAATAATAGACAAAAGAAAAAAATAATAGTGTGTCCTTCAGAAATGCTCAGACCACAGTAGGCAGAGACAAAATGAACCAATGTCTAAGGCCCCCTTCACACTGCATGATTTCACTGATCAGTGTCCATCAGTGTTTGTGAGCCAAAACCAGGAGTGTCTCCAAAACACAGAACAGGTGTCAATTAGTGATGAGCGAGCACTAAAATGCTCGGGTGCTTGGTGCTCTGGCCGAGCATCTCAAGATACTCGTGTACTCGGCCAGAGCACCGAGCCCAATGTAAGTCAATGAGTGACAGGCTCCGTCCACAGACTTCCGGCTATAAAACGAGTGTTTCTGGGAAAGGGCGGGAGGGGAGGCTTTTTGAAATCGCCGCAGCATAGAACACTTTGCTGTGGCCCCAGAGGGATCCTAACAATTAATCTGCTCTCTGTATGGTGTCAGCTCACTGTGTGCACTGAAGGGAGCAGTGTATGTGTGTCAGATCGCTATTTATTACCGAGCAGTCCGAGCATCTCGGCTGTACTCCGTGCTCGCCGAGCACCCCGAGTACCGAGATACTCATGCGAGTACCGAGTAGCGCCGAGCATACTCGCTCATCACTAGTGTCAATCTTTCAATTATAGTTTTTCTCTGCAAGCTTCACTCCTGGTTTTGGCACACAAACACTGATAGACACTGATCAGTGAAATCCTTTAAGGGCGCCGTCACACGCTTCAATTTCCTGCACGATATCGCTTAAGCGATCTGCTTTTTTGATCGCTTAAGCGATATCGTTTGTGCGTCGCTGGTGTAATCAAGCGATTTTACAATGTAAAATCGCTTGATTGCTTGATCTCAGATTTGTGAGCCGGAGCTCATATCAAGCGATAATCGCTTGATCAATCTGCATCATCGTGGTAACTGACACCGCAATGATCCATCTCCCAGCGGCAGAGCCTATGCTGGGAGATGGTAACTATGGTAAACGTCAGGTTTAGGGATGGGCGAATCTACTCGCTAGGACTCGTTACTCGGCGAGTAGTAAGGGACTCGCAGGACTCGGTACTCTGCGAGTTTCCCAGTGATTACTCGCACGAGTCCAATGCAAATCAATGTCAAACGCTGACAAAACTAGGATTGCCATTGTTTGCATTAGACTGGCTACTGTGCCAGTGATAGCAGGGAAACTCGCAAATAACTGCTGTTACATTGCGAGCCGAGTCCAGCTGTCTTCTCTGTGCAGCTCCAGGGTCCTAGAGCTCGCCTGCTCACAGAGATGATGTAGCAGTGCTGAGATTGTTCTCAGTCTGCTCATTCCCTGTGCTTAGACATCTATATCTATGCACAGGGGATGTAGCAGAGAAGACATCGCGTTTTGGACTACGTCGGACGGAAGAGGATTTTTTTAATCAAAGATGGAGTCCCTAATGGCTTTTTTTTTATTTCAAATAAACATTTTTCTCTGTGTTTTTTTAACCCTTTATTGGAGATTCTTAGTGGCTGGGTCAAACGTGGCCTGACATTAAGAATCTCGGGCTTAATACCAGCTTGTATAACAAAGCTGGTATTAACCCCTTTATTACCGAGCGTGCCGCCGCCACCAGGGACACTGGAAGAGCGGGGTTCAGTGCCAGAGATGGCGCTTCAATGAACGGCATCTTCTGGGGCGGCTGCGGGCTGCAATTTGCAGCGGGGTGCCCAGAAAGCTTGGGCATCTCTGCGCTGCGGATTCAGCCCACAGCTGCTTAGCTGTACCTGGTCTAGACATAGAAATTGCGCGGAGCCCACGCATTTTTTTTTTATTATTTCATGAATTTCAGAGTCAGAGTCTCAGAGTCTCAGAGTCAGAGTCTCAGAGTCAGAGTTCAGAGTCAGAGTCCTCAGAGTCAGGTCTCAGATTCAGAGTCTACCACCCTCGAGCCGATCAGAGTCCAGTCAGGTCAGAGTCTAGAGTCCGAGCAGAGTCAGAGTCTCAGAGTCAGTGTCTCAGATTCAGGAGTTCACCTCAAGCCAGTGTCAGAGTCTTGAGTCAGAGTCTCAGGAGTCAGAGTCTCAGGTCAGAGTCAGATCAGAATCTCAGAATTTCATGAAATAATTTTAAAAAATTGTGGGCTCCGCGCATTTCTATTTCTAGCCAGGTACAACTAAGCAGCTGGGGGCTGGAATCCACGAAGCGCAGGATGCCCAAGCTTTCTGGGCACTCGCTGCAAATTGCAGCCCGCAGCCGCCCCAGAAGAATGGCCGTTCATTGAAGCGCCATCCTCTGCGCTGAACCCCGCTCTTCCAGCGGCCTGGTGGCAGTGGCACGCTGGTAATAAAGAGGTTAGGCAGCTTGTATTATCAGCTGGCCCTGAGCCGAATTTATGGCGGTCAACCCAATATTAGACTGACCGCCATGAATTTCTATAAATTGTTTTAAAAAAAACAAACACAGAGAAAATTTTTTATTAGAAATAAAAAAAAAAGCCAATTAGAGATCCATCTTTAATTAAAAAAACCTCTTCCGTCCGACGCAGTCCAAACCGATGTCCATCTGTAATCCCTGTGCATAGATATAGATGTCTATGCACAGGAATGAGCAGACTGAGAACAATCTCAGCTCTTGCTACATCATGTCTGTGCAAGACATTCATGTCTGTACACAGGGAATTGAGCAGACTGAGAACAATCTCAGCACTGTGGCAATCAGGCAGCAGGCAGGCTCTAGGACCCTGGAGCTGGGGCAAGCCAGCACACTGAGCAGACAGGACTCTTATCTGTGCGGTTTCCAGCGATTACAGTTTGCAAGTAAACGAGTCAATGCAAATAAATGGCAAAACTGGATTGATTCAGGCTGAAGCTTCCGAGAGACACTGCGATTGTAAATCTCACACTACTCGCTATTACTCGCTCCCATTCATTAACATTGGACTCGCTAACTCGCAACGAGTAGCGAGTCCCGGGCATCGGACTCGCTAAGTCAAGCGGATTCGAGTAATTTAGGATTCGCCATCACTAGTCGGGTTACTAAGCGCTCGCTGGTCCACATCGTTGGTGAGTCTGCCTATGTGACAGCTCACCAATGATGTGAACGATATTGTTAGCGATCGTGCGTGCATGTGATCGCTAACAATATCGTTCAGGAAATTGAAGCTTGTGACGGCACCCTAAGGCCCTGTCACACAGAATGAGATCGCGAACGAGATCGCTGTTGCGTCACAAATTTACATACACAAAATATACATACATTGCGGAAGGGAAATTAAGTAAAGCAAGGGTTAAAGATAAAAAAAATTATATTCTCACCTTTCCAGCGAACCCCCAATATCAGCATCTAGCTCCGAGCATTGTAGGACCTAGGAACGCGGGGCTACCCGATCAGCGTCATCGGTCACATGACCTCAGTTACCGCAGTAACCAGTCATGTGACCCGATCAGCTGATCGGGTTGCCACGCAACGCCAGGTCCTGCCTGGGAGATAGATGCCGCACATCAGGGGATCGCTGGAACAGTGAGAATATAATTGGTTTATTTTTAACCCTTGCTTTTACTTAATTTCACTTCCCCAACGTATGTATATACATTGCGGAAGTGAAATTAGACGGCATGCCGCAGTTTTAGTGTAATGAGCATGCTCAGTATACTAAAATCCGGTCCGAGAAACAATCCTGTCTTTTCTCAGACCCGTGCACCATAGGTCCCCATATTAATTGGCGCCGATCATGTCGGATCCGATTGTGTCCGATTTGGTCCGCTGTGCCCAAAATCGGAGCTGTCTCTGATTTTGGGTACAGCAAAAAATCAGACCAATCAAATCTGACACAAATCGAATGACATTAAGGGCAAATCCGATGTGATCCAATGCCCATAGGGATACATGGGGGCCAAATCTGATCCGTGGCTGTCCGTTTTACAATGCACAGCCACGGTTCCACAAAAATCACAATGTGAAAGCACCCTAAGAAGTGGAGGGACCTTATCAAGTTTTTGCACTTTTTTTACTGTTTCTCTCTTTTTTGAGTCTTATCTTTATGTTATTTACTGTCATCTCATTTCATAACGATGCAAAGCTATAACTTGATGACTTATGTAAGGAATCTTGTAAACTCTATAAAACTCATCATCTTGAATGTCATACATGTGACCAGTCAGTGCAAAATACAAAAAAATTATATACTGTGTGAAAGAAGACAAAATGTACTTATCTTCCATATAAGTCACACACCACCTGATCGCTACCGGCCATCTGATTGGCCATCAGTTGTAAGGTCCTGACAAGCCATCAGAAGTGTTCTTTTGGGTCCTGGGACAACCGTCGATAGGTGAGTATGTTATTTTTTTATTTTTAACACCTTTTATTAACTTTTATTTCACTTTCACAGTGTATATAGATACACTGCGAAAGTACTCGCATTTCCCATTGACTTACATTGGATTCGCTACTAATAACGAGTTCCCGAGTATTATGACCTACTCGATACGAATAGAGAGTCGAATTCACATATCGCTCATCCCTGGCGGCAGTCAAAAAAACGCTGCCAGCAATTGGATTGGCCGGATTGCAACAAAGCCGCAAGTGGCGCACATGTACACAAGTCCCATAGGGATTGCACTAGCACGAATGCAGTGGATCTGCCAGAAATGCTGATGTGAAAGCAGCTTAAGCTGGCAACAATGGTAACAGATAAGACAAAAAAAGACACTGAAGGAAATGAAGGCTTATTGTAACTCTATGATGATGTGTAGAAGATACCACTTAAAAATAAAACTCACAATAAATAAACATGTATAACAGTCATCATTATGATTTACCAAGTATAGAAATATTTTTGGATTTAGGATGAACCAATAGCACAATCATATCCCACATCCTGACCTTCGCGCTCACATTGACTAATATTGCTGCTGGTGAGTACTGATATCACACTAGAACTTCTCCAGTCCTTCCTTCTCTATAACATCAAAGAGAATGGGACAAATTTTATTAAGTAAGTTATTAATTATTATCTATATGACCTTGTCATTATTTTCAGCCTTTAACCCCTTCACGGCCATGCCTTTTCAATCTTCTGCACTTTTGTTTTGACCTCCAATTCTCCTCCAATTCTTTGAAGACCCATGACATTTTTATTTTACCATCAATATAGCCATATGAGGGCTTGTTTTTTTTGCAGGACAAGTTGTATGTTTTAATTAAAGTATCCCTCACCCTAGTGGTCACTAGACTATCCCTGTTTCCGAAAATATACCTGAAGGTGGGGATGCCTGGGTCTTCTACTATGCTACACTCCTATGTAGGAATCACCCTATTTGTCCTAACTCCCTCCCCACCCCCAGGGAGAGAATGGACAGGAGCGGAGGGGAAAACAGACAAAAACAGGCAAGGAATCAAAAATTACAAAGACTCCAAGTCTTCTCCATATGGATACTTCACAGCTGCAATGGGGGCGAACACCTCAGCTCAACAGATACAAGTTTATTTTACACTAGATGGGTGCCCGATGCACAATGCATCGGGATTCTAGCAGAGCGAGTCTCTGACTCGCAATGGCCGCTTCGCGGCCAATGCTTCGCGCTGCTAAGGCGACTCGCCATGCCCGCTGCGCGGGCATAGCGAGTCGCCTTAGAGCGACTCGCAATGGCCGCTTCGCGGCCAATGCTTCGACTCGCCATGCCCGCTGCGCGGGCATAGCGACTCGCCGGCTCGCAATGGCCGCTGCGCGGCCAATGCTTCGTTCGTATCCACATGACGACAAAGGGGCACTCGCAGCATTCGCAATTATATAATAGATACTCAGAATTGGAAATCTGTATCCAGCATGGAGTGAAGCCAGGAGTGTGTTTTTATAGCATATGGGAGTAGTAATAAGAGGCTAAAGCTGAGACTAGAGGCTAACGGTAATCTCAGCCAGCAGGGAAAGGGTCTTTAACCCCTTCAGCATAGAATTAAAGTAAATATACTCCAATACAAGATACGGTCAAATGGGCCTGTGATTGATTAAGCGTTGAGACCTCCTGATCCTACATCCCTGACTATAGCAATGAAAAAATGCAAAATAATATACATTCTGTAAATCTTATTTGCATTAAATTAGTAAAAACTGCTTTACACCTTAGGGTTAAGGCCTTGTCTCACATAACGATCGCTCCAGCGATCCCGACAGCGATAACGACCTGCCGGGATTGCTGGAGCATCGTTACCTGATCGCTGGGGAGCTGTCAAACAGGCAGATCTCCCCAGCGATCAGGGGCATGGAAGCCACCTCCCACATCGCTGATGCCAGCGTCCACCCTGCTTAGCGTTGTCTGTAAGCAGGGAGAATGCTGGTAACTATGATAAACTGCGGGTATCAAGGCTGCCTAGATACCCAGTGTTTATCATAGTTACCAGCATTCTCCCTGCTTACAGGCAGCGCTAAGCAGGGAGAACACTAGTAACTATGATAAACACCGGGCATCTAGGCAGCGGGCGCTGCCTGGATACCCACAGTTTATCATAGTTACCAGTGTCAGGGGAGCGTCAGAGTGGCAGGGGCAGTGCCCAGAGCAGCTGAGCTGTACACTGAGAACAGGTACCGCTCCTGCTGCAATCCCCAGCCCGCTCCCCCCTGCTCCTCAGCTCAGCGCTCAGGCGGCAGGGAGGGTTAGTTCACCCCTGCTGGTAACCATGGTAAACACCGGGTAACTAGGCAGCGCGCGCTGCCTAGATACCCAGTGTTTACCAAGGTTACCAGCCCTGTGAGGTCACTGATCGCTAGTTTCTCGCAGTCACACGCAGCGATGCATGCTGACCAGCGGGAAACCAACGATCAAGAAATGACCCGCAGCACTTTGCAACGATCAGCGACCTCACAGCAGGGGCCTGATCACTGCCAAGTGTCACACATAGCGACATCGCTGGAGAGATCGTTGTAACGTCACAGTTACAACGATCTCTCTAACGATATCGTTATGTGAGACAGGGCCTTTAGTCCGGCTGAAATGTGCTAACAAGCAACATACTGTTGTCAAATGTGTAAAGAAATAAACAACAGAGGAAAACGTTGGGTTTTGTCACTGCACATTATGCAGGGAACACTTGACAGAGACATAACTAGATAATGGAACAACAGATCAAAACAAACTTGTGTTAGCGCTCCTTCTACGTCGATGTGTCTTCTACGCTAACCTTCATTCCTGTTTATAACCAGTTGCAAATCACGGAGGAAAACAAAATTCCTAAGTCATTAGTGGTAAAAAAATAAAGAAAAAGGAATTTTAAAAAGATGAAAGAAACAAATCAAATACCCTGTAATCCTTTTATACAGCATTTTACATATGATTATAAAGTAGCAATTTATTTATGTTTCAGTTTTATATAATCCTTGTTTAAAGTTTTGGTAAGTTTTTTCTAGTTTGAGATATTGGCTTAAAATGAAATCAGAAGTTATCATACCTTAGCAGAGAAAAGCACATTTAATGGGGATAGCTCTGCTTTTTGCAGAAAACTAAAAATATCTGTCATTACTAAAAAATAAAAAAAATACATTTTTTATGACAAATGAAGATGTGGATTAAAGCATTTCTGACATTTCAGGTATGTTTTTAGAATCAGCTTTAATGTGTGTGTATTTGAGGAAAAAGCTATTTCTGTATGACATATCCTGCATTTTATTACCCTCTAATTTTCCCATTGATTCGTCAGTTGTCTCTGAGCTACTGGGTGAAGAAGAGCTAATATGATGTCTCCTATCAGGGGCGTAACTTCAGGGTGCAGGGTTTGCAATTGCACCCTGGCCCTGGAACATAGGGATTCCTTTAGCTCATAGAAAAAGACTAATGCTATTAAAGATTTGCAATAATTGGGGGCCCATTGTAGCTTTTAAATCGGGGACCATGAGCTTCAAGTTGCGCCACTGTCTCCCATACACTGTACACACAGGGATTCCTGCTCTCTGGTCTCTATATGCAGATGTTGCAGCATGAAGTACATTATACAGTAATACTGAGCAGTGTAGCTATGACTTCAGCACTGCGCTAAGCTAAAATACCTACAAGAAATAATCAGCATGTGGGTGTGTGAATCTTAGGCTCTGTCTCTCTCATTCTTCTCCTTTCTCGTCTTCCTGTCTTTGAAGAGCTAAATAGACAACTGTAATCTGATCCCTCAGTAAGGTGGCAGTATGGCTTGAGAACTAGGGATTTTAGTTTTATTTTTTATTAAATGGTGAGATCAAGAAGCAGATTTATGGAGAAGAAATCTTGAAAAAATATTTCTATGATGAGAAATATAAGAAAGTTTCTTACATTTGTTTGACTTTGGTAAAGTTTTTTAAAATATCATCTATAGCACCACTCCAGTGTTTGTATTCTCTCATTGCTGGAGTGGTGCTTTAAATGTAAGTCCCCAGCTCCCGGACATATAATCACCTTCCACCTTCACCTTTTACTGACACCGCCACCACTCCGGTGTGCAATGCCATCTTGGATCTGTATCTTCGGACAGACCGGAAGTCAGAAGTTACATCAAAAGAACTTAATGCAACTCTATGAAAGCCAGAACAAGGCTCTCAGAGCTATATTGAATATATTTAAACACTGGAGTTACAAATTCCCACTGACCAACCGGAGCATCGGTGGAAAAGGTGAAGCTTTCGGTAGGTGACTATAAAACAGGCTGTGGACTTAGGTTGAAAGCACCATTCCATCAGTGCAATAAAAAAACTGGAGTGGTGCATTAAATCAAGACAGAATTACATAGAAAATGAATTCAATTGCCAACTAGGCTATTCTGTTGTTTTTTTTAACAATTTGTAATTGACTGATAGAGAGATTAAGATCATTCCCACCATGTCAGCATGATCATGCAACAATGGCGACTTTAATCATTAGAGCAGTGAATAGGGATTAAGGTGGCCATACACATTGAAAAACGAGCCTGCAGGTTGTGGTGAGATCAGTCAGCCACCTATTGCGTATAGTGGTGTCCTGAGTCTACTCGGATGGCTGATTTTGGAGTAAATATAGTAAATGATGCTCAAACTCACCTGAGATAAGCCACTACCAGATGAGTCTGATAGAAATTAAAGGCCCCCATTCACAATAGATAAATGTTGGCTGAACCCACTTATATCAGGACGGCAGGCTAATATCTATGGGGGTGCCGGCTGACTGATGGTCAGAAGAGATGTTGACTGTACATGTTTGATTTCAGACCGCCATCCTCACCATTCTCCCTGAGATAAACTGACGGCTGACATGTTTGTAGACTGCGTTCAAGTGCGTTCGGGCGAGCAAGTGGTCCTGTGTATGGGATTGTTGGCTAACATGGCCATCAACAAACGATCAGTTGAAGTGTCGTTCATCCGGCAGCTATCTATTGTGTATGGCCAGCCTTATTCCCAACTCTCGATTGAAAGAAAATATGCCTGGCCAAGCCCTACATGCATGTGTGATTGGCCGGTGGGAGTAGCAGCAGGATCAGCGAGCCTTTATCCCAAGCACTTAGCCATTTTTAGAGAAAATGCAAGTAATTGTTTTTGGAAATGAGTAGCAAACAAAGATAGAGAGACATAAGATCCTGCTAGAAATAAATAGTTTATATTCAGTAAAGCCACTTTCACATCTGCATTTATGTGTAATTCCCAGGAGATCCGGCAGATGTCACCGCATCTGCCGCATAACGGTTGACTTGCGGCACCGATCCGGCAAGTCCCATTCATTCTCTATGGGGCTTGTGGTCAGGTGCTGCAAGTGCGGTATTGCAAAATCTGGTGGATCCAGCACTTGCGGCCGCACAAATTAAACTGCTGCTAGCAGCTGTTTTTTTGTGGTGCCGCAAGTGCCACAAGTGCTGGTTCTGGCAAAACCGCACTTGCTGCACCTGACCACAAGCCCCATAGAGAATTAATGGGATTTGCCGGATCGGTGCCGCAAGTCGGCCGTTACGCGGTAGATGCGGCAGGTGCGGCGACATCGGCCGGATCTGCGGGAATTACAATAATCGCAGATGTGAAAGCAGCCTTATATAAAACCATTTACTTTTACTTCACAAAGGACTAGAGTATTTATGGAAAATGATTGGGTCATTGGATAATCTGTAGAAGTGTCATTGAGTCACAAAATTTTAGCTAAAATGTGACTATATCTAGTCCAGTGCTATATGGCTCAAATGAAAAGCTCTGCTATAATAGCTTGTGAATTTATGACAGCCTCACTCTAAAATCAATTTTTGAAAATAGATGATTATTTAAAGCAAAGATACAGCAAATGGCTCCATTCACAATGGGTCAGCGCACTGCCTCCCTGTAATGTGTGCTCCATGCAATCCTCCCTACCTGCTCCGGATGACACCACATGCTACAGCCTGCACTAATGCTAGAAAATTGGAGCAAATTACGCTAATGCATAGGTGTATATCAGAAATGCCTCCGTTTTTCACTAAATTACTTTGACACCTAGATCTCCAGATGCCAGATTTTTGTTTTTGCATATATAAAAAGAAAATAAACTCAGAATATGCTGGAAGTTACCTTGATTATGGCATTTTGGCAAAAAGACCGGTGATTCTTTGCGTGCAGAAAATATCTCTGGACTTCGCCTTTGTACAGATATTACAATCTTCTTAAATAACATTCAAAAATATAGTAAAATGCTTTGAGTTTATAGGTAGATAGGTCGATATACAAATGATAGATCATAGAAAGATAGATCGACAACCATTTTTCTATAGATAGCTAGATAGATAGACAGACCAATTTTCTGCAGACAGATTGATAAAAGTAGATAGTATAGAGAGATAGATAGACAAATCATTTTCATAGATAGATAGATAGATAGATAGATAAGGTAGACCATTTTTCTGTAGATAGATAGATAGATAGATAGATAGATAGATAGATAGACCATTTTCTGTAGATAGATAGATAGACAGACCAATTTTCTGCAGACAGATAGATAAAGTAGATAGATAGAGAGATAGATAGACAAATCATTTTCTTATAGATAGATAGATAGGATAGATAGATAGATAGACCATTTTTCTGTAGATTAGATAGATAGATAGATAGATACAAAATGGGGACAGATGCCAAATTAAATAAGAGAAAAACTCAGACTTTATATTAGTTCATGTAGTGACGATTTGTGACGTTTTGGATCAGATAATAGATCCAGTCTCAAGCAACATATAGGGCAAAGTGTTTCTATATTGTATTAATATGTAAGGGTTTTCGGCTTAGTCAGCTTTGGACCTTGAGGAAAGGACACCGTGCCAATAAAAGTAAATTTTTAAGAAATAAACGGACTTCAAAATGAATTGCTGGATACTTATCCTCTTCTAATCTTGCAAGCAGCTAGCTACGACTCTCTTTCCGTGCAAGAACTGTTGGAAGGTGTCACATAAATCACGGATGACTTCCTTTCAAATACATATATATATATATAGGGCCATATTTGAAGATCCTGCCATCCTAGGCACTTTCAGTGGTCTCCCCCCCGATCAGTCAGACTAAGCATATGTGCACACATTATTTTATTTTTCGGGCAGATCTTCTCGGTATTCCACCTGAAAAAGCAACACATAAATGCTAAAAGGAATACAACAATGTAAAAATGCATATGTTCAGTCTTTTGGTGTTTTTCTTTTTAACTGTGTGACCTAAAGCATTGTTTGTCTGAAGTCCAGCATTCAAAGGGTTCCTAGGCTTCGTTGTGGATGAGAGACTTGGAATGTCCCACCCTTTGGTGTTGGCTGCTGGGCCTAGCGTCCCACACAACCTCGGACTCCGGTGTCCACTTCTGGCGCTCTGCACTGGGTTGAACCTGGCTCTACTCCCCAGACCTGCTTCTCCACTTCCTAAGACTACAGGTCCCTCATGCTGGCTGGTCTCCGTCCCGAGATAAGCCTTAGCTACTCCGGTCTACGGGACCTCTTCACAGTCCTCCTAGGAACTGAACTGCCTAACCCCGCCTCCAGGCCAGAATTTATAGGGGACTCCCCTGGACTTGGGTTTCAGAGTCCCCTTTCTGGTCAGGAGTTGGAAAGGTGTTGTGTGTGGTGGGCTTGCCTGGTGTGAATACCTCTCCTTGCTTCCAAGCCCGGCATGACCCCCCCGAGAAAGGCAATGCCATCGTGGCTACCGGACTTTGGGGTGCCACATATACAGGGGGAGTCAGCTGATAATATGAACCTTCATGTGCTGATGAAGGCGGTAGTATTGGTTTATGGTTGAAAAATCTGATGACAGGTTCACTTTAAATATCTGACTAATATGTGGATAACTCTTGTACTACTGACTGTATACATGCCATGACTTCACCATATGTATTGCTCTAACAAGGCTCTACAGGTTTTAGTTGCAATGTTGCTGCATGGACTAATTAAAATTTGTTTTCTTCTATCTGAATTTTGAGCGTTGCTAACAATTTTGGATTTTTATGCATTCAGATAAATCTATTGAAAAGTGAACAAATTGTAGATGCCGGGCATTACTGGGATCTTTTATATTGGGAGTTTCTCCATGTACTAGTCGTCTTGGTGAGGCGGCTGTACACCTGGGTGTGCTCACTCAAGTAAGTGCTTAATCAAAACAGTCCAGAAAATAAGGGGCACTCACTCAAGTGGTGTTTATCAGGATTTTATTCCTTTTTCAGGGTTCCATTCGGGATTCCATACAATGCAAAGGAGGGGGGAGGATGTGGAGAGGTTCTGGACAATGGCTCGTTTCGTGCCCTAAGTGGCACTTCTGCTGGTCCGATAGAGACACATGGATATTAGTGGCCTATTGGAGGTCATTTTGCAGAGTTTCGGCACTGCTCCTTTTCCTCTTTGCACAAAGGAGGAGGCGCAGTCCTGCTGCTGGGTTGTTGCCCTCCTGCGGCCCCCTCCATGTCTCCTGATGTGCTGGCCTGTCTCCTGGTATCTGCTCCATGCTCTGGACACTATGCTTACACATATAGCTAACCTTTTTACCACAGCTCACATTGATGTGCCATCCTAGATGAGCTGCACTACCTGAGCAACTTCTATGGATTGTAAACACAGCATCATGATATCTGTAGGGGTGAGAGCAATGACAAAATGCAAAAGTGACCAAAACAACAGCCAAACAGGATGAGAACAGAGAAATGGTCTGTGGTCCCACTGCAGAACCGCTCCTTTATAGGGGGTGTCCTGCTAATTGCCGATCATTCCTACCTGTTGTCTGTATTGTGGATATGACATAGTATATAGTTGTCTATGTTGACTGGATGCTTTATTTATAAAGGGGAGACTGTTTTGTTTGCTTCTTGTATTTCAGAAATCCCTACACAGTTACATTCCATATTTTCTTATTGCTCCAAGTTTAAGCTGAACACACAGAACACAGCAATGATTAATTAAAGGTATAATGGTACCATGTGAGGTACGTTTAATGTTCTGCGCTCACATCCGCCGCCCTTCCCCGCTCCTGTGGGAGAGGCTCGAACACATATTTTTATTGTATTTTTATGAAGATAAATGAAAGTAGAGAGAATTTCTCTATCATTGTCAGGTTTCTGTATCTCACTTTTTTCTGTTCCAGGAAACCATAAGGCCTAATTAATCCTTAGTGATTTTATAGCACCAAAGTACCAAATGACTCAGGCCAATTACTGCAGATCTTAAACATAAATACCCCTTTTCAACTGGATCTAAATATACCGGAAGACAGATATATGTGCACACATAGGCAATTGTGGCTCTGACAGCTTTACAATGCTAAATAACAGCCACAGCAAGGAAGTTTTAATGCAAATCATCTGTACAATACCACCACGAATGGGGCCTATGCTTTGATTAAGAGAAGAACAAGTCGGTCATAAAACCTCCTATATACGTGTGTGATTTGCATACATATAATTCAGCTCCTGCTCTCCCATATGCCTCTCTTTGATACTTTTTGTGCATTTTAATACGTATAACATCATAACTTAAATATACATTTTATCATATACTAAGCTCTTTTGAGCAGCTCAACCTGGCATAATTTATATATGCAAATCTACCTCTTCTCCAGCTCGTGATTCGGAGGCATACAGAACATTTTTGCGTATTTTTTTATTTTAATCTTTTTGCCAATTTCCTTTTTTTCTCAAAGTCAAATTTCAAAATAAAATTACTTTGCGATATTAGAAAATTGCATTAACGGCTGTTCCGCAATAACGTGAATATCACAATAATGCACAGATGTATGAGGGGAAAGGGGATTTTCTAACTTTCATACAAAATCTTTTAAAGGCAATGGGATTCCCTATACTTCTAGAGGACACGGCCCGAGAGGCATGGACAGAATAGAACATCTTATGTTACTCAAGAAGTATCAACGGCAGCACGTGGGCAGCACATGGGGGGGGGGTGATTGGACAGAGATTAGCACTGCAGCCTCCTTAGTTCAATTCCCATCAAGGGCAACATGTGTAAGGAGTTTGTATGTTTTCCCCGTGTTTGTGTGGGTTTCCTTCAGGTTCTCTGGTTCCCCCACACTCCAAAGCCATACTGATAGGGAATATAGATTGTGAGCCCCGATGGGGACAGTGCTGAAAAAAAAATGAATAAATATTATTATTTTTGGCTTTGCCATAATATGTTAGCCCAATTTACAGGCTACAGGCTATTCAGTAAACCCATGTCCAACTATATTCTCTTATATTCTGTGATCCCTGGCTGTAATGTCTGTATACTCTTATCTTCTGTGATCCCCGGCTGTAATGTCTGTATACTCCTATATGCTTTGAAACCCGGCTGTAATGTCTGTATACTCTTATATTCTGTGATCCCTGGCAGTAATGTCTTTATATTCTTATATTCTGTGATCACCAGCTGTAATGTCTGTATACTCTTATATTCTGTGATCCCCAGCTGTAATGTCTGTATATTGATATATTCTTTGATCTCCGGCTGTAATGTCTGTATACTCTTATATTCTGTGATCCCCGACTGTAATGTCTGTATACTCTTATATTCTGTGATCCTCGGCTGTAATGTATGTATGCTCTTATATTCTGTGTTCCTTGGCTGTAATGTCTGTATACTCTTATATTCTGTGATCCCCGGCTGTAATGTCTGTATACTCTTATATTCTGTGATCCCCGGCAGTAATGTCTATATACTCTTATATTCTGTGATCCCCGACTGTAATGTCTGTATACTCTTATATTCTGTGATCCTCGGCTGTAATGTCTGTATGCTCTTATATTCTGTGTTCCTTGGCTGTAATGTCTGTATACTCTTATATTCTGTGATCCCCGGCTGTAATGTCTGTATACTCTTATATTCTGTGATCCCCGGCAGTAATGTCTATATACTCTTATATTCTGTGATCCCCGACTGTAATGTCTGTATACTCTTATATTCTGTGATCCTCGGCTGTAATGTCTGTATGCTCTTATATTCTGTGTTCCTTGGCTGTAATGTCTGTATACTCTTATATTCTGTGATCCCCGGCTGTAATGTCTGTATACTCTTATATTCTGTGATCCCCGGCTGTAATGTCTGTATACTCTTATATCCTGTCATCTCCAGCTGTAATGTCTGTATACTCTTATATTCTGTGATCCCCAGCTGTAATGTCTGTATACTCTTATATTCTGTGATCAGGCACTGTAATGTCTGTATACTCTTATATTCTGTGATCCCCGGCTGTAATGTCTGTATACTCTTATATCCTGTCATCTCCAGCTGTAATGTCTGTATACTCTTATATTCTGTGATCCCCAGCTGTAATGTCTGTATACTCTTATATTCTGTGATCAGGCACTGTAATGTCTGTATACTCTTATATTCTGTGATCCCTGGCTGTAATGTCTGTATACTCTTATATTCTGTGATCCCCAGCTGTAATGTTTGTATACTCTTATCTTCTGTGGTGCCCGCCTGTAATGTCTGTATACTCCTTTACACCCCATCTGCCCTGGAGCTGTGGTATATTCGACCTATTCTTGCATGGTTGGACACATTTCAAAGTACCGTATGTTGTATCTGAAACACCACAGCGTTCCATACTAAAACATACCCAGCTGCAATAATGCAGCCAGATCTTGGATTCATGGTGCTTGTGTAGTATGAATCTCCGCATGCTCCCTCTATGGTGACAACCACAACATATGAACCCTGTAAATTACACTATACCCAAAAAGGTACCTGTTCACACACAGGAAAATCTCATTAAGGCTGCTTATCACGTCTCTGCATAAGAGTTGGCAATGAATAAGAAAACAGATCTTCGTTGCTTTTGACTGACATGGAGCAGGGTTTTCACTCTTCTATATAGAAACTGTACTTACATTTCCTAAGAATTGATTATTTTACTCTCTGTGGAGTGTAACGAGCTGGATCCATAGATTCATCATCCCTTTATGTCTGAGCATCGACAAGTAGAAAGAGCGATTAGTTATTTAAATATTAGATTGGAGTAATGACAATAAAGTAAAAAAATAATAATACGGTAATTGAAATAGTATATGCAAGAAGGTTATGATCTTTCTCCTCTTCTAGATGAAAATAAAAATGGAAGAAACAACAAAGGACCAAGATAGTAAGACCTGAAAAAGGTCTTCCTACAAGACATTTCTATATTTTCTATACATTTTTTTGGACATTTTTAACATTAAAATCCTACTAATACTTTATGTAGGGTAAAATAAACCTAAAATTAAGCCAACAAGAAAATGTCATCTAAATTCTGGGGCAGATTTAGAATTACACTTGAGCAATACATAGGGCGATTTCTCATGAGCATGAAACAGGTGACAGACTATGAAAAATCATGACTGTGAAGGTTCATTCTAAGTGTGAACAGGAAAACCTGAAGCTTATAGACATGACTAGATGCTATTACATCGGGAGGGCGGTGACGTCATAATGTGGGTAGGCTCTGTGGTCCAGGGTGGCAGCTTTCTCATCTTCCCTGTGTAGTCTCTCCATCCCCTGTGGGCCCTCTCCCCCATGTGCTCTCTCTTCCCCTGTGCTGTCTTCTCCCCTCGTGTGTCCTCTGAGATGTCTACCTCTGTGCACTGTGTCTCTGCCCCCTGTGTACTCTCCCCCCAGAGCGCTCACCTCCCTATGCACTCTCTCTCCTCTTGTGTGCTCTCTCTCTCCTCATCTGTGTGCTCTCTTTATCTCCCCTTGTGCACTCTCTCTCTTCTTTGTGTGAGCGCTCTCTCTTCCCCTGTGCTTCTTCCCCTGTGCGCTCTCTCTGTCCCCCCAGTGCACTTTCACTCTCTCCATCTTGTGCACTCTTTCTCCCCTGTGCTTTTCCTCTTGCTCCATCCTGTGTGCTTTCTCTCCCCCCTGTGCACTCTCTCTCCTCCCTGAGCACTCTCTCTCCCCTGTGCTCTCTCTCTCCCCCTGTGCACCCTTTCTCTCCCTCCCTTGCATGCTCCTTTACCCTGTGAGCTGAGTGAGTAACTGTGCATGCTTATACCCAGTGTGTGCATGCTCAACTACTCGTGCGACCTCCATCTGTGGACACCCAGGTGTCCAAAGATGGTGGCAGCTAGAGTAACTGCACATGTGCTGTGGGTACGCGCATGTGAAGTTACTAAGCTGGAAGTGTGTGTGATGGTGAGGTGTATGATTTCTGGCGTCAGTTGCATGTGTCTGTGGCACTGCTGCTAGGGCTGGGCCCATCACTTGGGTACTACACCCATCACTTGGGTATGCAAATATGGCTGCCGGTGGCACATGATAGGAAGACATTGGGACGGAAGTAGATGACAGATGGGACATCGCAGTTATGTAGATTGATGAGTCCAGGATACAGCTGTTAGTAAAACTTTAATTGACATTGTTTTAACATTTTATTAGCTCCTATTGACAAATGATTCACATCTGCATTCCGCTTGTTCTTGCAGCACATTTTCATGTTACAATATAAAAGTGTAAACAATCTAATGTTACGAAATATGACTGACCCTTATGTGTTTAAATCAATAATATACCAGAATAACTTTTATAATGTACCTAATCATTACATAAAATGAATAAATTCACAGAACTCGGTCCAGCAGTAACATCAGTTAATAATAATATTAACTGGATGGCTTGAAGACAGGATCCCTGGGGATCACCTCTTACCTACTGGCAATGCCTGCTTCTGTTCTGGTTAGCCAGCCTGGCACAATCCTATTGTTATGGTATGATGCACACTAGTGAGTGTGCTCGGTACTGCTCAATACTAGAGTATCAGGGTGCTCGTGCATGCTTGTTATTTGGCTGAGTAGCGCGGGTGCTTGAACAAAGCTCGAGTCACCACAACGCATGTTTCATGGCTTTTTTTTCATCCACTAAATATGCAGGAATTGTGTGTCAAGCATGGTAATGCTATAGCCATGTTTGCTACTGGCATGACTGCAATTGGCCGTCCGCATCGCTTCATCCATCAGAGCTTGTACGAGACATAGGGGTGCGAAGTTTGGTACACTGCAGTTCAAGATGTAGGAGGCAGAATTTAGATTAGATCAGGCATATAGGCAAGGTTTACACTTGCACCATTTAGGGCCTTTCATTTGGCTCTAAAGGGTGTTTTTAGCCATGACTTCCCAGCCTCATAACATCAGCCCACAGCTGTCTGCTTTTCCTTGACTACTCATATAAAATGTGATGGACCTATTATTTATTGATAAATAAATAATTTTAAACATCAACATCTTTATTTTTGTTAAAAAGACAAGGTAAAGCAAACAGGTCTGCTTTACCTTGGCAGTTTATCAAAAATGGGCAGACCCCACGCTTATGCCGTTCCCCTTTCATTTTACTGCTGTTTTCGTTGAATTGAGCCCATCTAAGCATCAGACCCACTCAATTTGAGTAACGAGCACTCGAGTACTTTAGTTGCTTGCTCATCAGTAATGCACAGGCAAGTCATACCTGGCCGGCTAATCAAAAAAAGATCTGGGCATGCCATCAGGTGGGAGGTGGCTCGCAGGGCTCACCGGACAAGGGTCATGAGAATTGAATAGATCATCTCTAATATTTATCAAAGAAATTAAGAGGAACCCAATTGTGTTGGGATTCCCTCTATCTCCGATTTTATTAATAAGGCTAGAAAAAGGTCAGACTTTGGTCAATTTGTGAGGTTTTTCATCCACTACAATCAATTGGAACATAAAGAAAGGTATTTCTACATCACTATCATACAAAAATCAATACTTGAATGCAGACAATGTTACCCCAGAGGAGATAAGGTCTAGTGTGAGCTGAACCAAATTGTTTTCCCTTTGAACTGCAGCGTAAAAAATAAATTTATTAGTATGCTGCAATACGGTGAGGTCCTCGAGTTTCAGAACAATATATGCTTTATATGTTTTAATGAGTCCAGTCCAAATTATTCCATCCCTAGAACCCTGGGATGGCATATAATAATGATTGAATAAAGTGCATGAGTGCTTCTTACTCAAATCGAGCGTGTCTGATGCTCACACCTGCTCGATTCGAGTAACAAGTGCAATGGAAGTCTATGGGGACCATGAGCATTTTTTTGGTAGACTCCACTAGGAGGGTTGGTGGGACCGAAATATCTCTGAAATAAATGGAAACCTGGATGCATCTATGACTTTAGGTTTCTGCTGGGAATTTAAAAAAAAGTGTGATATCCACCCCATCTTTGATAGCCAGCCAAGGTAAAGCAGACCTGTCTGCTTTAACTTGTCTGGTTAACTAAAAAAGAGGGGACCCCACACTGTTTTTTTTCAATTATTTATTTATAAATAATATACGGTATATATATTTTTTAAAATGATGTGGGATTTCCCCCATGTTTGATAAGCAGTCAATGTAAAGCAGGCAGCTCCCCCACACTCTCCCTCGTTCACCAATTTATTATCAAATATGTTCGCACAAGGGTCCGACATAGTCCACAGTCCATGACAGTAGCTCCGGCAACAGTGAATAGCAGTAAAGTACAGCTATTCACAGGCGCTGGCTACTGACTATAGCTTTCAGCATAGCTGCCGACTCAACGCTGTGCTCAGCGAGACTCAGCAGCTCTAATGAGCTTTGTTGTCATCTGGTGCCTGTGCTATTCAAAGTTGTTAGAGCTGCAGTTGTAGATTATGGATTTCTTTAGAGCTTCCTTAGAACATTTTGGATAATAAATTAGTGAACGAGGGAGAGTATGGGGGAATCTCTAATCAAATAAACATTTTTTACTGTGTGTGTGTTTTTTAACTTTACACTTACTCGGTTAGTAATGGGAGTGTCTGATGCACCCTTCCCCATTACTAATCCCCGGGCTTGAAGTCATTTCACCCTGCAGGCCCTGTGCTATACTGTTTAATGATCAGCACATGGCAGCACTTGTCAGATGAAAACACCACAATGTAAACCAGGCTAAAAGAGGATGATGTGTGATTTGGGCATGCATGCTCAGACTGCTGTCACTCACGGAGAGGCAGTCCCTCCCCACTAATGACAATCCCTGCTCAGTTTGTCCAATTCCCATTCTTAGATTGGAAGTAACAGAGCCAGAAACAAAGCAGAGAAATATACCAGCCTTTGCTTATAAGGGTACCTTTACACGCCGCCACAGGAAGGGAGAAACCGCCAGGCATCGGGGACAATGTGCCTGTTGCCATGAAATCACTACGAAATGGCGGCGTGTAATTCAGGAAGCTCCTTCCTGTGTCCGCAGTTCCTTCGGATACCTGTTTCTGAGCCGTGCTCAAAAACAGGAAGGAACAATCCCTATGGTGGTGGCATGTAATCAGGTCACAGGCACGGTATTTGCCTAGTGAATTCCCGGGGCATGCCACTGCGTCATGGTTACCACGCCCCATCAGCATGATTGGTGGGGGCTACTGTGTAACCATTGGCTGTCCCTGCACAGGGCGCCATATTTAATGAGCTGACCAGTCACACTACACATTTGCAATGGCGTCATGTATTAGCCAGCCTTCCTGCGCAGGCTGGCCAATCATCATGCTATAGCGTTGTCCAATCACCGTACGAGCGTCACGTAATACACAACTCTGTCACGCCTATGTACTTGAGGCGCGAAAGATGTACGCCTATATTCCTTTGTGGTAGCGGCGTGTAAACCAGGGAAGGTACTCCACAGGTAGTATGCCACGGCACCCTTCGGCACTTCCGGGGAACAAAAATATCTTCAGCAGCACGTTGTGGCAGCGTGTGTATGTGGCATCGGCGATCGGTATCCACTGTTAAAAACGCGCGTGTGCACGTGTGGTGGATACCTGTTGCTGCACTCTGTGGCGGCGTGTAAAGGTACCATAAGAGGGTTATTGTCACTTCCAACTCTTTAACAATCACAAAAGTCCATTTCTTAATATTTGATTCAGAGATAACCTGTTAGATTAATGATGATATGTTACAAATATGCAACGATATCAGCAAAGTTTACTTCACAACTAAACTGGAACATGTGCATGTTCTGTACAGAAGAAGGTTGAGCCAACATGATCACTTCATCTGGACGCCCAAGATAATATAGGCTAAACCTGGAAGTGAGGTATAGGAAGAAACAATACAGCCATATAATAAGGGGCTACTTGTCATGAATTGCATATGGCAGTCTTCATCCGTTGTTGAAGCAAAATGAATCAGATTTATCAAGAGGCAAACATCTTACATTTAGCACATTTTTGTCAGAGATTTAGATTTACATCTGCTATTAACGGCATGAATTTGTAATATAATTTGCAACAATTTCTGTCATAAGTAATAGTTGCTCTGTCAAATCAAAGGAAGCCATATTCCCTCCTGAATATTTCTGCCCACTTTTCAGTCCACTTTTAAAAAGTAGCAAAAGCATTACAAAATGGCAATTACTTCAGAAATAAGACGTATGGTGTAGAATTTTAATAAATTCTCCTTGGTTTGTAGATGGATTGTACGTTGAAGTGAATCTGTCACCAGGTTTTTGCCACTCACTCTGAGAGTAGCGTCATGTAGAAACAGAGACCCTGATTTCAGTGATGTGTCACTGAGCTGCTTGCTTTAGTTTAGATAAAATCACTGCTTTATCAACAGAAGATTATCACTAGAGGACTAGTAAAACTGCTACCATGTAGTCCTCAATATTCATGAGCTCTGTATGACCATGCCCCCATCACTTATTGGCAGCTTTCTGCCTATGCACAGTGTTCACATAAAGTTGCCAATCAGTGGTGTGAGTGGGTTTATACAGAGCTCAAGATTCAGAGACTTTGTGGATCTGTAGCAGATAAAACTGCAGCAACCAGCCGAGTATGTGATAAATCACAGGAGTCAAGGTCCTTATTCCACATCATACTTCTCTCTAATGGTGACAGGTTCCCTTTAAGACTCCAAGTTGACGACTTAAAGAAAAAAATAAAGGTAACAAATGTCTGGCCTAGTTCACATATAAGGCTGGCCTGCGCACAGATCACACAGTCTCGTCCGCACCAGGGACGCGACATGTTGCGTCCCTGGTGCGGGCCGGAGTGTGTGATTTGTGCGCAGGCATCCGCCTGCGCACAGATCACATATGGGAGTGAATGGTGCGCACGGTCCTGCGCACACATGGCGATTAGCCTCCACAGAACGCTGCGGAGGGGAACGCCAGTGTGAAGGCAGCCTAAGTAAGAAATGTGTCCGTGTCTGTGTAGCAGAACACTAGTCCCTGCAAAAATTATTAAGTTCGCACAAGTAGTCGCACAAGTAGGTGGCGTACGTGCTATTTGCAGCTAGGAGAGCAGCAACGTACTGGTCTGCCACAGAGAAAAGAACACTGAAGGTGTTATTATGACCCAAACTCTATCAGGTGCAAAAAAATAGGAAATAGTACCTCAGCTAAGCCTCTGACTTCAGCTATTAGGACAGCTGAGTGAGTAAGCTAAGCTATGAGGTCGGTCCTGTGTGCACTGTAAGGCTGCTCCTCCCTGCCTGCCTACAGTCCTCTACACAGTACTCCTCTGTCCTCCTGGTAGCTCTCAGAAGAGCTGTTTGGGTTAAATATAAGGAATTTTTAAGTTTCCCTACACTGACTGACACTCCCTATGATCTGCTCCAGCATCTACCTCACCCTGCACTAGCTCAGATCGTCACAGGAATGTGGAGGTAATGGCGGTGGCAAGGCTTATATACAGCCTCGCCTCTCATACATGACATAGGCATCATGATGGACAGAAGCCAATCATAGTCCTGCCACAACCAACATGGCTGTGGCATTACTGAATATGATTGGCTAACATGCTTGTCCATCTTCACAAGTTTTCTGACCTAACAAGCTAGGCTGTCTCGGAAGCTTTGTCGGAACATAACAGATTCTGTATTCGCGAGTCCCGAATACAGTATACAGGACTCGGATTTGTAGACTCGCTCAGACTCGCTCAGACTCGCTGCTGACAGCGGGTATCCGTGAAGCGGTGCGATTTTTTTAACGATTTGGGGAGATTCAAGCTACATAGCGATGTGATATAGCGAGTCTAGCGAGTGAGAAAAAGTAAACTCTGACAAAACTAGGATTGCCATTGACTTGCATTGGACTCGTTACTGTGCGAGTAATCGCTGGGAAACTCGCAGAGTAACGAGTCCTGCGAGTCCCTTACTATTCGCCGAGTAACGAGTCCGAGCGAGTAGACTCGCCCAACCCTAGTGTATATACATGTTCAAATATGGATATGTGTGTGCATGTGTATGGGCGTATATACAAGTTCAAATATACTGTATATCAGTGTGTGCGTGTGCATGTATGTGTGTATGTGTGTATGTGAATAGGTGTGCACAGTATACAGTCATGGCCAAAAGTATTGACACCCCTGCAATTCTGTAAGATAATACTCAGTTTATTCCTGAAAATGATTGCAATCACAAATTCTTTGGTATTATTATCTTCATTTAATTTATCTTCAATGAAAAAAACACAAAAAGATTTGCCATAAAGCCAAATTGGATATAATTCCACACCAAACATATAAAAAGGGGTGGACAAAAGTATTGGCACCCTTACAAAAATCATATGATGCTTTTCTAATTTGTGTAATTAACAGCACCTGTAACTTACCTGTGGCACCTAACAGGTGTTGGCAATAACTAAATCACACTTGCAGCCAGTTGACATGGATTAAAGTTGACTCAACCTCTGTCCTGTGTCCTTGTGTGTACCACATTGAGCATGGAGAGAAGAAAGAAGACCAAAGAACTGTCTGACGACTTGAGAAACCAAATTGTGAGGAAGCATGAGCAATCTCAAGGCTACAAGTCCATCTCCATAGACCTGAATGTTCCTGTGTCTACCATGCGCAGTGTCATCAAGAAGTTTAAAGCCCATGGCACTGTGGCTAACTTCCCTAGATGTGGACGGAAAAGACAAATTGACGAGAGATTTCAACGCAAGATTGTGCGGATGGTGGATAAAGAACCTCAACTAACATCCAAACAAGTTCAAGCTGCCCTGCAGTCCGAGGGTACAACAGTGTCAACCCGTACTATTCGTCAGTGTCTGAATGAAAAGGGACTGTATGGTAGGAGACCCAGGAAGACCCCACTTCTTACCCCGAGACATAAAAAAGCCAGGCTGCAGTTTGCCAAAACTTACCTGAGAAAGCCTAAAACGTTTTGGAAGAATGTTCTCTCTTTTTGGGCAAAGGCATCAACATAGAGTTTACAGGAGAAAAAAAGAGGCATTCAAAGAAAAGAGCACGGTCCCTACAGTCAAACATGGTGGAGGTTCCCTGATGTTTTGGGGTTACTTTGCTGCTTCTGGCACTGGACTGCTTGACCGTGTGCATGGCATTATGAAGTCTGAAGACTACCAACAAATTTTACAGCATAATGTAGGGCCCAGTGTGAGAAAGCTGGGTCTCCCTCAGAGGTCATGGGTCTTCCAGCAGGACAGTGACCCAAAACACACTTCAAAAAGCACTAGAAAATGGTTTGAGAGAAAGCACTGGAGACTTCTAAGGTGGCCAATAATGAGTCCAGACCTGAATCCCATAGAACACATGTGGAGAGATCTAACAATGGCAGTTTAGAGAAGGCATCCTTCAAATATCAGGGACCTGGAGCAGTTTGCCAAAGAAGAATGGTCTAAAATTCCAGCAGAGCATTGGAAGAAACTCATTGATGGTTACAGGAAGTGGTTGATCGCAGTTATTTTGGCTAAACGTTGTGCAACCAAGTATTAGGCTGAGGGTGCCAATACTTTTGTCTGGCCCATTTTTGGAGTTTTGTGTGAAATTATCAATGTTTTGCTTTTTGCATCATTCTCTTTTGTGTTTTTTCATTGAAGACAAATTAAATGAAGATAATAATACCAAAGAATTTGTGATTGCAATCATTTTCAGGAAGAAACTGAGTATTATCTGACAGAATTGCAGGGGTGTCAATACTTTTGGCCAACACTGTATAACCTATTCTTTTGTACAAGCTGTTAAGCTGCTGAAAGAGGATTAGATATATTTGTACATCACTTAATAATAATAAACATTTCTTTTCCTCTTAATATGTCTTGCAGCAATAAGGATGAGTTTAATGAAACTTAAGAGGAAGAATCTATGTTGGAATCCTGAATACAAAGGAAAGAAAAGATGGAAGTTGTAGATTATAGATTTCTTGTTCAATGAATATTAAAAAAATGTTATGTTAAAATGTTTTAGTGTTCTTCGGGATATGAGCTGTATCAGGCACAGTCTGTGGATGAGGGGACGGACTACGACAAGTGAAATCTGAAATAAACCTTTGGAGCAAAAATAGGGCTCATGACATATGGTTGGCTTAAGGCTCTCTGTTCCTGTGCTGAGCCGTCCTGATTGCCATATGGTGTTTGAATAATGGCAACACAGAAACCAAATAAACAGCAGAGGAAGATTCACTGTCTGCAGTCAGATACCTGCTGATAACGGGCCTGATGACGGTCCACACCGGATCCTACATATCCAATTCATGACAAATCGGGACGTGTCCAGAAAGTCCACCACCTTTACCCGCATAATGCTTGTAAGAGGTTGATAACACAGGTTTGGTGAATGTGTCCAGCAAGGGTTAAACAGTCCGGGGCTTATTGCTTTTTACAATTTACAACTAAGGCTGGGTTCACATTTGCGGACTCCTCCGCAGCGTTCTGCAGAGGGGATCCGCAATGTGACCGCAGCGGCCGCAAGGTCCTATCTTTATAATGGGACAGCGCAGGACCGTGCGCACCCATTCACTCCCATATGTGATCTGTACGCAGGCGTATGCCTGCGTACAGATCACACAGTCTCGTCCGCACCAGGAATGCAACATGTCGCGTCCCTGGTGCGGACAAGACTGTGTGATTTGTGCGCATGCATCCGCCTGCGAACAGATCACATATGGGTGTGAATGTGTGCGCACGGTCCTGCGCTGTCAAGCGCAGCACCGTGCGCTCCCATTATAAAGATAGGAGCTTGCGGCCGCTGCGGTCACATTGCGGATCCCCTCTGCGGAACGCTGCGGAGGGGTCCGCAAATGTGAACCCAGCCTTAGAAATAACTTGTTATCTGTAGGATCCATTCTACCTGAGCCACAGCCCGAGTCATACTCTGGGAGTCACAGTGGTGTAACTTGCAGCTCATGGGCCCCAAGGCAAAAGCACCAATGGGGGCCCCAATTATTACAAATCTTTAATAGCTAAAGGCTAGGGTCAGACTTGCGTCGTGTATGTGCTAAAAGCATGCTTTATTTTAAGTTGAAAATGTTGGAAAACTCGTGTTAACGCATCCATAGGCCCCAATGCAAAAAACGCATAGCACATGTGCCATGTGTTTTTTGCATGCGTTTTTTGTAACATGGGAGTCTATGGGCAATGCATCTGTTAACCAGGGCCGGCGTCAGCACCCGGCGTACCCGGGCAAGTGCTGGGGCCCTGACCTAACAGAGGGGCCCATCCGCGCTGCCCACACACATACCATCACGCTGCAATAATTATTTTCACCTCCATCCACTCTCTGTAAGCTTCCTTGACAGTCCACGTCATGTTGCCAAGGCCGCGGTCGGGTATCTAAGGGGCGTGCCCGCACCACTCTCCCATCAACAGCCGCATCCAATCCAGAGGCAGCGGCTCCTACCCCCTCCTTCTCTCTGCTCCTCCCTGCCTCCTCCTGGTCATGTGGCCCTAATGAGCAGGAAAGCGGACGGGTTGCCATAGTTACAGGATGCCGGCAGCGGAAGTGCGGTGTCTGGATATGGCTGCCGGCAGCGATCAGACCAGACTCTGGGTCTTCTTCCTTCTGTTCCTCCAGGTCTGGGGTCGCCAGGAGGAGTTCAGCCCCGGATACTCCTTGCCTGTCGGGGCTGCCGCAGCTGACCACAGGTACCGGCAGTGTGAACTGGAATGTATGTGTCCTGTGTGTGACTGTGAGTCGTGGTGATGGCAGAGAGGGGTCTGGCTGCAGGGGTTGACAATGATGGCCAGGAGGCTGCAGGTGGTTGTGATGGAGGGGGGGAGCAGTTGCAGGGGGTGGTGATGGCAGAGAGGGGCCTGGCTGCAGGGGTTGACACTGATGGCCAGGAGGCTGCAGGTGGTTGTGATGGAGGGGGGGAGCAGTTGCAGGGGGTGGTGATGGCAGAGAGGGGCCTGGCTGCAGGGGTTGACACTGATGGCCAGGAGGCTGCAGGTGGTTGTGATGGAGGGGGGGAGCAGTTGCAGGGGGTGGTGATGGCAGAGAGGGGCCTGGCTGCAGGGGTTGACACTGATGGCCAGGAGGCTGCAGGTGGTTGTGATGGAGGGGGGGAGCAGTTGCGGGGGGTGGTGATGGCAGAGAGGGGCCTGGCTGCAGGGGTTGACAGTGAAAGCCGGGGGACTACAGGTGGTGGTGATGGCCAGGGGAGACAGCGTACAGGGGAGGAGGCAGCGCACAGGGGAGTAGACAGTGCACAGGGGAGGAGACAGTGCACAGGGGAGGAGACAGCGCACAGGGGAGGAGACAGCGCACAGGGGAGGAGACAGCGTACAGGGAAGGAGAAAGCGTACAGGGAAGGAGACAGCGCACAGAGGGTGACAGGCACGGAAAGGGAAGAGCCAGCGCACAGTGTTGGGGAGAGATAGCATGAGAGGGATTATATTTATGGGGTTATACATATAGATATATAATACAGTCCGCCGCCTTCATATTATATATATATAGAGACAGTATGTGTTAAAGGGGGCCCACTGAGACTCTTTCGCCCGGGGCCCACAAAAACCTGGAGCCGGCCCTGCTGTTAACGCATGGTACACTTAGGTACCATGTGTTAATGCATGCGTTAACACATGCATTAACGCATGGTACATCCATGTACCATGCATTAACGCGTCAGTTAATTGAGCCAACATGTATGCCATGAAAATGTAAAGAAGCCTGCTGTTTGTCCAGTGCCTGGGAATCCTTGTGATCATAGGGTGGTGGAGCCCTGGGAACTTCCTATGCCATGAAAATGGCAATGGAAAAAAAGGATCCTTTAATGCATCCTGCAAACAGATGCAACCTCCCAAGTGTGAGCCTAGTTTTAGTCTTGTTCTATAGACTCAAGGGACCTATGGGGCCCCCTAGGCTTCAGGAGCCTCTGTGTGATTGGAACCCCTGTATATGTTGTAGTTATGCCCCTGCATAGTCATTCATGTCAGGATTCACAATTCCACAGATTTCTGCAACCTAAAACTCCAAGTAGCCTGATAATGTAGTGCACGTGGAGAATGGCTGGTGGAGCTGGAGTAGGAGCTGCTGACAGAGAAGGGGCAATCGGTAAAGCATATATCACAATTACCAATGCATTCTGTAATTCAACCTCAGCACAATGTAAATTGATAAGTAAAGTATTTACGAAGTCACACAACTTATATGTTGGAGAAAGACAGATAGACTTCATTTGAATCTCCTGCTATATACTTTTAGTCAGTGAATACAACCACATAGGATGACAAACGATATATTATCTATCTATAGACATGCATGCGGTATATTGCTGTATTATACAGTACTTAACAGGCTGCCGACTCATTCAAGTAATGTATGGAGACATTGAAGAATTGAAACCTCCGCGATACACCATTCAGATGCTCTATCTATCTATCTTTCTATCTATCTATCTATCTATCTATCTATCCATAGATAGATAGATAGATAGATAGATAGATAACAAAAGTAGAACATGGAGTTTCCAGTCAAAAATCTGGATTGTTGTTATCCAGAATACTCCATTTATTACAGATAAATTAAAGGCAAGAACCATATAGTAAAAATCATGGGTATTTTATTATTGTATCTGTTCAATACGTCCTTCCATTCAGAGCTTCTGATATTAGATTTTGATATAAAATCATGAGCACTTGATAAGAACGAACCACGGAGCAGTGAGACAGCTGTGACCGGATTGTAGATTCTGGGAGCGAGAAGAAGGCACAATGATAACATGGCATGTGAAGCACGAACAGTACATGAGCAAGGAGCAATTCTGCCCAATTAGTAATGTTCTTTGTGAATGTTACAATATACATATTTTACCTGTAGAATCAACTAGAATTATATCTGTGATTTTGGCTAATATCCCATAATGTTATTGAGGGCTCCCATTATCCATAGAGACGGAAGAAACCTATTAAGAAACAGAAAACTGTTGTAATGTGCTAACTGCTTTTACCATAATTACATAACATTTTATAGCTGTGCAGCCATTTAGCATATGGCTGTGATGACAGCAGCAATGATTTCACATATAAGGACAAGCTACCTTACTATTCTAATATGCCATAATGGGTAACAGAAGCCTGTATAAGCCTTGCATATAGAGCTGATAAAATGTTTGCTCGAAAATGTTGGGGCATCTCAATGAATTAGAACATCATCAAAAAGTTCATTTATTTCAGTAATTCAATACATAAAGTGAAACACATATATTATATGAAGTCCTTACAGAGTGATCTATTTCATGTGTTTGTTTCTGTAATGAAAAACCAAAGGTTATTATCTTAGAAAATTAAAGTACGGAGGATGGAGGATTAAACACCGCGCTGCCATATTCCACGAGACCTCAAAGGGTGAATGTAATATTAATTATTACTCAACGCGTTTCAGGGCTTCCATGAAGCGCCCTGAAACATGGCAATATGATATTGATTTGTGTGTGACGTCACACACACCTGATCACTACCGGCCGTCTAATTGGCCATCAGACATAAGGTCCTGGCAGGCCATTGGATGTGTTCTCTTCAGGTTCCGGGACAGCTGTCGAGTAGGTGAGTATGTTATTTTTTTATTTTTAACACCTTTAATTAACTTTTATTTCACTTTCACAGTGTATATAGATACACTGCGAAAGTACTTGTATTTCTCATTGACTTACATTGAACTCGCTACTTGTAACGAGTACCCGAGTATTAGGACCTACTCGTTATGAGTATAGCGAGTTCAAATATTTCACTACTCGCTCATCTCTAGCTGTAAGCCATAATCATCAACATTAACAGAAATAAACACTTGAAATAGATCCCTCTGTTTGTAATGACTCTATATAATATACATTTTTAACTTCATGTATTGAATTACTGAAATAAATGAACTTTTTGATGATGTTCTAATTCATTGAGATGCACCTGAATATGACCTAACTTGAGATGCGTTGTCCCTTCGATCTCGATGATGTCAGGGGTCAGCTCAACCATTGGACGTCCCAACTTGGAGAATATGGAGAACACCATTTTAATAATTCAGGTGGGCAGCACCTTAAGGTAAAAGAGGCAGCAATACTGAAGATTTTGTGAGCCTCTAGACACCATTTCTAAAGGAGGCAGCACGAGCGGAATCTAAATGCAGAGGTTACCCACAGCAGGAATGAAGGGCATATGTAGAAAAAGGGATGCTTCACAAGTCATTTTAATAGCTGTTCAGGTGAAGGCTTTATGGAAACAATATGGCACAATTCTTTTTTATTGCTAGATTTTATATGCGTTATCTTGTTATTCTGTCATAGGAATTATGGGCAGAAAAGTGTTTCAACATTCAGGACAAATTAACCTCTCTTTGGGTTGTCTCAGCGCACTTAACCGATGACCGCGAGGTCAGCCGACCGTCCTGAAGGCTCTTCTTACCATACATTTAATGAACAATACCGCAGTATAATAACCAATTATACAATAACCTTTACCACATATGTCATATTTGTTAGGGCAACAGAAGATTTACAAAGAACTTCAGCCATTTACCACTTGCAGTATAGTGGCTACCGGCTGTACACCGCTAAATAATTAAGTTTCACATCTTGACACGCGCACACACACGCCTTTTGTCCAATTTCTCATAGTCAACAGAAATGGATAATTATTCATTTCCTCAGATCTCAAAAGGCAAGGGATGTTCTCAGCAAAGTGAAAAAATGATCCTGCTTCTTCCTGAATAATGTCTATTGATGAGGCGCCATGAGCTGCTACCGGTAGCTGCAAAGTAATGACTTAAATAAGCAGAGAAATTAATTCCCATAAATTATGTTTAGAGGCTAGGTGGTGTTCTTTTGTTACGGGGGCGTCACCCCGTCCGCCAATTATTTACCCTGTGCAATTCCGTAAGAAATTAAACTGTGCTCCTCTTCTTTATCATTGCTTCTCCTTGGCATTCGCTTCATGATAACTTGCTTTGTTCCTAATCAGCGTATGGAAAGGTCTGCATTTACCATATGGCATATATCCATCTAATTCATAAGACGTCTTTAACTTGTGTTTTATCATACCAGTAAGGAAAGTATAGTAATTGCTTAAGGAAGCATCAAAATGACTTTAATGTACTTTACTCTTTATTCCTGATCTTTCTTATGACCTAATTCTGATTTATCTTTTGAAATTAAAGGGGTTGTAAATCAAGACAATCCCATTTCCTACTAATGTTCCTCTGCCGTAGAGCTGATCACTTGGGAATCCGGCTGCCAGAAGCGACACTGCACAGCTGATGTACTATGACATGCCACCCATTAAAATCAATGAATGATGATGTAGTAGAATCATTTCTACTTGGAGTCTCCCAATGAGAGAAGCTCTTTCTATCTGCTCCCCACTGGGGCTAACACAATAAATGCCCCCTCTATGTCGTCTATATGCCTAAATGCCATTTACTAAGTATGTATGGCATATTAAAGGGAGTTGCTATGAAGGGAATAGTGGTTGAGTACAGCTAAAAGAGATATTTATCCCAATAGTAATGGAACAATAATCATCTATAACAGTAAAATGAAATGTGAGCAACAGGGATGGGCAAACCCAAACCGTGAAGTTTGGGGTCTGTACCAAAAACTTAGTCTTCAGGCACAGACCCTGAACGCGGACTTCCTAAGGAAGGGTTTGGTTCGGGGGCAGGTGAGCTGTAAAAAGAAAGAAAAGAGTGATTAAACAGCACCTTTATACTTACCGGCATCCAGCTGCATGTACTTCCGGGCCGCTCATTAACTTCTTGGGTATTTACTGCTGAGGGGTAGAATAGCCAATCAGAGATGCTGTCACAGAGAGTGGGCGTCTGTGATTGGCTGTTGGAGTAACCTGGAATTAGCCCATTCATTTCAGCATGGTAGATGTATGTATCTTTCTTTTTACAGCCAACCACCTCCATCTCATAACTTAAAGGGATCCTGTCACCTCCAAAACGCTACCTAAGCTACCAAAACACGTCCCTGCAGCATCCTATCACTAATCCCACACTACTTTTGTCTCCTAAAAGCATCCTGTGAAAGTGCATAAAAACGTTTTAATACTCACTCATTAGTGATTATAATTAGCAGGGGCTATATTCTTTAGCCCTTAGGGCATGTTTGTTTTGCAGCCTGAATGATCCAGCCCTCTCTGTGCAGCTTCTGCTGTGATGTGGAGCTGGAGGCAGGACTAATGATTTGTATTCTGTGAGTGATAGAGTGGGGGGAGGGCAAAGCCTGCACAAGCAAAGCAGCACAGAGAGAGAGGGTGGATCCTTGAGGCTGCAAAACAACACGCCCTAAGGGCTAAAGAATATAGCCCCTGCTAATTATAATCACTAATGAGTAAGTATTAAAACGTTTTTATGCTCTTTCACAGGATGCTTTTAGGAGACAAAAGGAGTGTGCGATTAGTGATAATATGCTGCAGGGACGTGTTTTGGTAGTTTAGGCTTAGGAGGCGTTCTGGAAGTGACAGGATCCCTTTAAAAGTACAAGTTCGATGTTCGGACTCAAGTTCAAGTCAAGATAAGAGCAGGACCAACTCCCTTCTGTACTAGTCTGTCATTATTAGCTTGATTTCTGCAATTTATATCTGTATTTAGTATGTAACCTCTTATCATGTACAGCAACATAGAATCAATGGTGCACATAATATGGAAGAGTAGGATGGATGTTGTTTTCAAGGTTATACATTTTGAAAAGTACTTGTTCTTAGCATAAACAAACTTAACTTTTTTGCTTAGGATAGTTCAGCGTCTGATTGGTTGGGATGCAACACATGACACTCCTGTCAATCAGCTGTTCCTGATGCCGCTGCTGGCCCAAACTACTCAGTTGCGGAGCTGTACAGCACATCTCCGTCAATGGAATTGTGGCTATTACCTGGTACTGCACATAAACCCCTATTGATTTCAATAGGGGATGAAAATGCAGTATTCAGCACTGAGAACAGCTGATTGGAGGAGGCTGCCGGATATTGCACCCCCACAAATTGGACATTAATGACCTATCCTAAGCATAGGCCATCAATATTAAAGTCCTGGACCACCCCATTAAGGTAATCTGTTTCCATGATAACATTTCTTAATATCTGATTAATAGTTTGAGTGTCTAATTATTATTGGGCATCACACTGCTGCCTCTCCTCATCATACAGTGCTTTAAAGATAACATAAACATCGCATGACATCAAATATCTGTGTGAACAATCTGCAGATGCTTCGCTTATATCTGATATAATAAATCAATTCTCTGTTTTTAAATTATTGATTCCAAATAAATTGTTATGCTAAATCCCTTTTTAAGAATACTTTAGAGGTTATAGATAGTGGTGAGTTAGCATGCTTGGCACACTTGTTACTCGGCTGAGTATTGGTTGGTGCTTGACCAAATGCTAATCCCGCTAATTGGTGGGTGCTTGATCAAATGAAAGCCTTCAGGTTTTGTGGCTTTTTAACAGCCAATAAACATGTGGGGATTGCTTTCCATACTCAGTAATGCTGTAGCTAAGTTGGCTATTGGATCTATATAAGACCTGGTGATGTTATTTATGCTCAGCACACACTGTCTGCTGGAAGTTGAGAAAACAAGCAAAGTAAGTCCCCCACCCTACATATTATGCACTTGTATTATTAGTCTTGAAAGGTCCATCTTTATTTGGCCTTTCCCAGACTAAATATACTAGCCTGCAGTCACCCCAGAATTGGCGTATTACATTAGATGTACCAATTCTGGTGCTTTGCCCTGTCTTTTTCTGATTGCCCTGGTGCAATGACAGTTGGGATAACGTTTTTGGGGTTGATGTCAGCTGTGAATTGTCAGCTAACATCAAGTGCTGGTGTTAATGGAGATGCGTCTTTAAGACACCCCCATTACTAAGTGTACAGTGAATAAAACACACACAGGAACAAATAGATATTTTTGAATAAGACTCTTCCATACTACCCTCATTCACCAATTTTTTTTTTTAAATTGACGGTACTCCAATGTAATACAAAATTGTAGTGCTGCCGTGACATCCCCCAAATCTGTACTCCAACTTAGAGGTTGAAGTACAGATTCGGTCACTCCTGGTCAGAGCTATGAGAAATTCCATGTCTGGTGCTGATTTGGAGTTACCTACAGAGCTGCATTCTGAGAACTTTCTGAGAATGAGACTTCATAGGTAACTCCCGGTCAGTTTCAGGTCCGGAATTTCTCACAGTGGTGAGGTCATATAAGGTTACTGACGTCATCACTGCTCTCACAGGTCTCAAGGACAGCAGCGTGAGACCCGGAATGTCTCATGAGCAGTGACATTACTGAGATACTGATGTCACCACACATGAGAAATGACTGGGAGTGACCTATCAAGCTACGTTCTCCGAGCGAAACTCATAGGTTATACGACAGATTCTGTGGATGTCATGCAATTGCCATGGATTATGTCATAGCTGCAGGTTTTTTTTTAGAGAGCTAATAAAGTGATGAATGAGGGAGTATTTTGTTTTTATTTCTTTAATTCTCTCTTCATGTTTTTCAGGTTTTCATTTCTGGACTATGTTGGATTCTGTAGATTACTTCGGAATCTTCATGGCTTTTTTTTTACAGATTGGTGAACAAGAGATAGTGTGGAGGAGTATTTTTTCAAATAAAGTATTTTTTCACGTGTCACTATGCTTTTTTTCTTTACACTTACTAGGTTAGCAATGGGAGTGTCTGACAGACACCTCTCCATTACTAACCACTGGACTTTATACCAGCTAACATAATCCTCATAAAATACTATCTGATTGCCATCGCACCAGGGTAATCAAAAACAATTGGGCAAGGTATCAGAATTGGCGCATCTAAAGTGGTACGATAATTCTTGGGTGACTGCGGGCTGGAATATTTAGGATGGGAAGGGCCAAATAGCCATGGATCTTCCCATTCTGATAATACCAGCCTGCAGCTGTCTGCTTTACCTGGATTGGTTACCAAAAATAGAGGGGACCACAAGTCATTTTTTTTTGTTATTTTGTTCCCAACAGTGACTTGCGACTCAGAGATGCTTTCAGACAGCTTCCCCATGATATTTCCATTCCATTTCAGCACTGTTTACATCCATTTCAGTGATTTTGCTGCCATCCCCCAAGACCTCTTGGGAGGGTCTGCAGGAAAAATACGCTAGCTTCATATTTACTTCCCTTATAATTTTTACTCGAGTTGAGCACCGGAGTATTTTAGTGATTGCACATCACTAATTTGCAGTCAAATATAATGAATATCATCACACACTAGTAAATAAATATTTGCTCGGCTGTAGAACATATGTAAATATACAAATATATATATATATATATATATATATATATGTATATGTGTATGCCCTGTAAAATATATATATATATATATATACATATATATAAATATATATATATATATATATACCTTATGGGGCATCTTTTAATGGAGGAACAGATGCTTGTCAGACAGCATCTTTGAGATACAAACATACGGATATGTCACTGTGACATACTGGTATAATATGGATGACATATGGATGTATCTGTATTTTGAACACTCTCAATAGATTCTAATGAGCTATTTATAACCAAAAACTAGAATTAGCACACGCTACATATATACACGTTATGGGACCATGTAAAAACGTCCACTAATTAACATTGAAAATACAGATACTGTACATCCATATGTCATCCATATTATTTCAGCATATCATCATGATGTATCTGTGTGTCTGTGTTTCATAGATGCTGTTTGATGAGTCTTTGTTCCTCCCTATTAGATGCCCTATCAGTATTAGGGTGCTTTCACACTAGTGGTCTTCTGTCCTCTTTAGAATACAGAAGACACCGCATGCTACCGGATACAGTTTGTTCCCCATTTTCTTACTATGGGTTATCCAGCACATGCGGTGGCATGCTATTCCACCCATTTTTTTGCAGACCTCCAAGAATGTAAAATGTTGTGTTTTTTGGGGCCGACAAAAAATGCCACCAACTGGATCTGGAAGGATCCAGCATAAATGACAATGAAAGTAAAAGGGATCAGGTTTTACTGAATCAAGCATGATGCATTAAAACCAGATCCAGTTTTGCCTACTGAGCATGCGGGTTCACTAGAATATAGATTAGATAGATAGATAGATAGATAGATAGATAGATAGATAGATAGATAGATAGATAGATAGATAATTTAGTCTGAATTAAATTTGGTCCTAATTGAAAGTGCCCAGCAAACATGTTTATTACAATTTGGGATCTCACCAGACCCCAAAGCATATTAAGTGGAGGGCTAGGAAAGGGTAAAAATTATAAAAAAGATTATAGCCACCTATCATAGTCCTCCTAATACAGCTCGCCGCTGGTCCTCTGCTCACTCCCTCTTCTGGTCTTTAGATCAGTATTCAGCAGTGATGGGGGAACCAGCTGATGCTCGGGATCAGTGGACTCGCCCAGACTTTTTGTAATGTCCGAGTTTGGGGCTGAATGTGACTTGAACTTGAGTCTGAACCCTGATCTCAGACTTTACAGTTTCGGAATGGGGCGGGGGGCTGTAGAAGAAAGCACATCTACATATAATTGCCGTAGGCAAAATCGTGTCGAACCCCGAAATCGCCGTGGCTATGTCACTATGTGACGTCACCACGCGCGAGCAATGGCCGCGAAGCGGCCATTGCGAGTCGCTGGCCGAAAATAGAACCAGAGGCTCGGCCACAAACTTAGCGATTTACCGCTGAGGTAGCGCGAGCAATGGCCGCGAGGCCATTGCGAGTCGCTACCTCAGCTGCCGCACCTTCCGCAAGTCCCACTATACTTTCAATGGGGATTCATTGCGAGGCGCTGTGTAGCGCGAGCAATGGCCGCGAGGCCATTGCGAGTCGCTACCTCAGCCGCCGCACCTGCCGCAAGTCCCCCTATACTTTGTATGGGGATCCATTGCGAGTCGCTACCTCAGCCGCCGCACCTGCCGCAAGTCCCCCTATACTTTGTATGGGGATCCATTGCGAGTCGCCTTGTAGACCGAGCAATGGCCGCGAGGCCATTGCGAGTCGCTACCTCAGCTGCCGCACCTGCCGCAAGTCCCACTATACTTTCAATGGGGATTCATTGCGAGTCGCTGTGTAGCGCGAGCAATGGCCGCGAGGCCATTGCGAGTCGCTACCTCAGCCGCCGCACCTTGCGGCGCGGTTGCGGTAATCCCCATAGAAAGTATAGGGCGAGTTGCTACTTTGTGTTCTAAGACCCTTACAACATAATAGTTCAATTTTCCTTAAATGATATCAACCATACAAATATATGTAGTTGGTGTAAAGATGTCATTGGAATAATTGGATTATTATTTGAAAATCTTAAAATAAATTTAAAAATAATCTAGACACCCGATGCATTTGCATCGGGCTCACAGCTAGTAATTAATAAACATCATTTACCTTACCAGGTCCCGCGTCCTGCCATCCCACTGTCACTTCTGGGCCGCTCATTATCTTCTGGGGATATTCACTGCACTGGCTTCAACAGCCAATCACAGACACTTTCACACAGAATGGGCGTCTGTGATTGGCTGTTTAAGTAATCTGCAATAAGCCTATACGTTCTAGTATGGTATGGGCTGGTTTCTGCTTACTCCACACACAGCACTTGGCTTTATCATTCTGTGCCTTGCTCTCCTTGAAGCAGACGTGTTTGTCTACTGACAATGATGTAGCAGAGGTGAAGCTAAGAAGACCTGGATTACGTCTGAGGAAGGTTTTTTGTTAGCTTTACCTCTGCTACATCTCTCTGCTATGTTTTGCCAGCAGGCACAGAATGGCAGCCAAATGCCATGTGTGGAGTAAGCTAAAACCAGCCCATACATTCTACCATACTAGAATGCATGGACTGATTGCAGATTACTCAAACAGCCAATCACAGACGTCCATTCTGTGTGACAGCGTTTGTGATTGGCTGTTGAAGTCAGTGAAGGGAATATCCCTGAAAGATAATGAGCGGCTTGGAAGTAGACACAGTGGGATGGCGGGACGGTAGGATGCAGGATGTGAGACTCAGTAAGTATAATTATAATATTTAATAATCATGTGCTTTGTTTCACACCACCCGCCCCCGAACTGTAACATGGATTTCCCATGGAAATCTGTGTTCAGGATCTGTGCAGGTGTTTGGTACGGACCCCGAACTTTTATAGTTTGGGTTTGTCCATTACTAGTCTTCAGACCTTTAAGAGTTGGGGCATGACGTGCATTGGGCCCAATGTAACACTGTACAGCAATGGAATATGCAATGATTAATTCAAAGCCTGGAATAAGGAAACAGAGGACGGGACAGGGAACTGTTGTGACATGGCAGGTGAGGGTCAGGTCTAGGACAGGTGAATATAGTCTTTTTAACGTATTAACCTCTTCCTAGCCCTTAAAAGAATCCATTAAAATGGTGGTCATTTGTTATTTTTGCTGGAGTCAAGCAAATCGAAGCAGAAATTTTGGGAAAATTTGTAGCAAATTTAATTAGTCACTAATCAATTTGCTCATCTCTTTTGGGTTTTGGGAAATATGAAAATATAAAATATACTCTAAAATGCAATTTTGGAGTATTTTTTCACCCTGTTGGGTGCATTTTTTGGGTTCCTTGTGTTTTCCCCAAGTGAACCATGCTGTAGTTGTGACTTTTTTTTAACTTATCCCCATAAGCTTCATGCATTAAAAACATCAAAAGAAAGAAATAGAAGCACTCACCAGGTTGCTGGTGAACTTCTTTATTTCAGTGAGTTACACACATACAAAGGGAAATAGGAGGAAGGATGGGAACTATGGCCGTTTCACATTGGTCTAGCACTTCAACAAGTAGACCAGTGTGAAACAGCAGTAGTTACCATCCTCCCGCCTGTCTCCATTTGCATGTGTGTACCTTGATGAAATAAATAAGTACGCCAGCAACCTGATGAGTGCTACTCTTTCCTTCTTTCAATGTATATAATTGGGCAGCACGGTGGCTCAAGTGGTTAGCACTGTAGCCTTTGCAGCACTGGGATCTTGAGGTCCTTGGTTCAATTCCCACCAAGGACACTAAGGACAACATCTGCAAGGAGTTTGTATGTTCTCACCATGTTTGCATGGGTTTCCTCTGGCCACTCTGGTTTCCTCCCACATTGTATAGACATACTGATAGGATGTTTAGATTGTGAGCTTCAAGAGAGACAGCATTACTCATGTATGTAAAGTGCTATGGAATCAATAGTGCTATATAAATGAATAAATATTATTATTATTATTATTAATTATGGACTATACTTTGTGAGTATGCATTCGGGAGCATAAGTGCCCTTTCTGGAAGTCAATAACAGTGGTTTCTGTAGATCCTGATGCAAGCGCTGACTGGCAGTAGTGCCCGACCTTTTATATTTTTGTGAGATAATGCATTAAAGTACATGTGTGTCTAAAAAAAACCACAATGACTTTGTGAGGCATGAAGCTGGCGAAAGTGAGATGCCTCAAGGGGTTCAATGAAAAAGGCCCACAAGAAAATATGCACACAGGCAACCCTGACCCAATGGGCATTTGTCTTTTGGGTATTGGTTGGGTCACCGCCTCAAGGATCCCCTTCTTTATGTCGCTTAGACAAACTGCATGTAAGAAGGTAACGATGGTAGAAATAACATATGTTCATTATGATCAGATGACTAAGATGGTGCAGAAATAGTGAAGACATTGGAAAGTTTGCCTTTTCTATATTGTAAATACAAGTCACAAAATATATTTTTCAGGTTCTTGCCTTTACCCGAGACAAAGAATGAGCTTTCCGTCTGCGCTGGTAGGAGATTAGAGTTATGTCTACTCGGGGACTAATTAGCTAAATGAGAAGACCACAAACAAAAAGAGGTTAGTGTTTCTCTATTAATATCACTCTGAGCATAATGTTATCTCTGGGATGATCCGCTCTAAACGTGGCCACTTTAAAATGATCTTGTGCTTTTACAGAAACGGCACAGACACATCTACCGGGAGTGAATAATCTCACTGCAGCTACTACCAGTCTCTAAACATTTTCATTTTAGTGCTACAGACGCTGCAGAACCAAATATTTCATTTAGACTGTATCACAGCGCTGAGCTGGAGCCGTATATAGCGGATATCAGGTTCAGGACTTGATTGGATCCCTTCTCTGGCGCTGACATTAAGATACACACGGATCTGCCGACGTGACGGTTGTGTGGTGGTTTTCACCCAATTCTCATCAAAACCACTATTGCCAAGACTAATTTTATTTTTTGCAAGAAATAATTTGACCTTTTAGATAGGGATCTATAAGAAGAAGCAAAACGAATAATACCCAAACTCATCCAAAAATAATAGATGAGCTGTCAATTCATTGTTGTGATATATAATTTGGGTCTTGCCGAGTCTTATGGTAATGAGCAGAGCCTCCTATAGTACACCTAATGTGCAAAAAAAGAGAAACCACATGTTATTTGGTGAGATTTATGACACAATACTATATGCAATGTGTTATGAGGAACAGATGAAAGATAGCGAAGCTATTTTTCCGATGCTTTGCAAGACGGGCTCTGATATCTTGCTTTTAATTACATTGCCCGATATGCCAATGCATGGATATTAATGCCACAGATACAAAGTCCTGGCTAAATACCTAAACTCTACCATGAAACCCTTTCTTATGACTAGGATATTGTTTTATAACTATTGATTCACCCCAATAGCAATAGGAGGGAGATGTTGTTTCAGATTGCTAATGAATACCTGTTGAATGGAACTTGGATGAAACTTAATGGTAGGACACACAGATTAGATATTAGAAAAAAATGTTTTGACAGTGAGGGTGATCAATGAGTGGAACAGGCGGCCACGTGAGGTGGTGAGTTCTCCTTCAATGGGAGTCTTCACACAGAGACTGGACAGACGTCTGTCTGGGATGGTTTAGTGAATCCTGCTTTGGACCAGATGACCCAGGAGGTCCCTTCCGACTCTACCATTGTATGATTCTATGAGGATACTGCTATGATGTTACAAACATACAAACTAGGTGAGTATTTTTTTTCTTATCTTCTCCACATCAATGAGTATACAGCTTTAAGAGCATGATTTTACAATGTCAAGAATGTCTGTATTTATATGTGTTCTCTAGTGGGTGTGAAGGGAATTTTGAAGGTTTTTATTTCTGATTAAAAGGAGTCAATCACCCTAAAAATGTCAATTAAGCTGCTAAACAGTAATAAAGGGCACACAATCGCTATTTAAATCATTCTAGGCAAATATACCAAATTAACTTTTATTTGACATGCAACTGAAGGTACACTGGTGCATCCTTGTGTGGCCTATGCCTTGGAGCACTATTATGTCCTTATATTTGTATAATAAAGTTGCAACCTTAAATTGATTGACTCAGTCTTAATGCCCAGAGCAAACACTGTTGTCACCTGCACACTAAAGCCCCATCACAAATATCGAGATCGTTAGTGAGATCGTTGAAAACATCACAAATTTTGTGACATAACAACGATCTCGCTAATGATCTCGCTACGTGTGACACTTAGCAGTGATCAGGCCTCTGCTGTGAGATCGCTGATCGTTACAAAGTACTCTGGGTCATTTTTAGGTCATTGGTCTCCCGCTGGGAACGCTGCATCACTGTGTTTGAAAGGGACAACGAACAACTATCTCAATACTACGCCCAAAAGTGACAATTCCCAATGACCTCTGTATCATTCCGGATCGTTGCTGAAGTCGCTGGTGAGATCTGACTGTTTGACATCTCACCAGCGACCTCAAAGTGACGGTACCAGCGATCTCTACCAGGTCGTATCGTTGTTGAGATTTGCTGGTGCATCGCTACGTGTAATGGGACCCTTACTCTGCATGATGGTTCGCTCAAAGTGCAAGTGCACACAATGGCTGAGGACACACTCTGATATATGGCTCCTTGGATGAGACATCAGAGCGCACATACAGCCATTGTGTATGCTCTGTCCCGATCATTCAGTGTCAGTGCACAAATGTAGACATTACACAGGTCTCGCTCTGAGCGTTAGAAATAAGTCAATTAATGAAAGGTACCGCCATCATGTAAGGTACCAGCACCATGCATGGGACGTGCCTATGTACAGTGGTTAGGGGATAACTTTCTGATCACTAGTGAGCGAAGATCTAGGACCTCCATCAATCCCATGAAAGAGACCCACCTAATTGAAGTGGAGGTTGGATATGGGATAACTTCAGATATTGGTAGAAACTTTTTAATGTTCATCAAAGATGTTTTGATAGTGATCATATAATTTTAAAAAGTGATGAAAAGTCTTCCTGACTTGGCTAAGATCCTCATTTTAGCTTCATTTATGGTTACAACCAGTTACAACTTTTATTGCACAGAAATTATTGATCTCAAATACTGGAGCATTCATTTCCAGAAAGTAGTAAATGTGATCTAATTCTGAGTGTGAACGTAAAACAAGATGAGTGTAGATGACCGATACCAGATATAATGGAGATGAAATCCAAGTGCTTCATTTACATCTCAGCATCCTGTAAGTACAGATTATATAGTGTCCATAAAGGGTTCTCCGAGAAATGTACTAAAATAAATAAAATGCATTTAAAAATTATTTATTTTTTCTAAATACTTCTATAGAGTAAAAAGGTATGTGTTATCTACTGCACTCTGTCAGGAGTCCAAGATGGCAACTGCCATAAATCACAACCCATGAAATGCCGGAAGGGCTGGTGTGCATAGGGGCTGAGTGTGAGCGGATGTGTCACTCAGGACGCACCGGAAAAGCGTTAATGCGATGTTTCCAGCGCGTCCTGAGTGACACATGTGCTCAGCTCCTCTGCACACCTGCGCCCCCGGCATTTCGTGTCCGGCGAGATGCCCACCAAAGTACCCAACCCACCCGGTCCCAGGGATGGCGAGCGGACCCAATAGAGGGAGAGCCCAGGTAGTCAGTGGGACAGTGGGGAGAGAGGTGGAGAATGGGAAGTTAATTGGAGGCAGTCAGAGAAGAGCAAATGAGCAGGAGGAGAGTCGAGAGGAAGCAGTGGGAGGAGAAGGATACAGAGGACTTTAGCAGAGAGGAGCTTGTCCTGGGTCCCAAAACAGCAGACTGCAGAGGGACAGAGAAAGCCTAGGGGCACGGGCAGTGAGTGATCCACCAGTGTGCCCGAATCTGAAATTAAGCAGAAGGGCAGGTTGAGAACCAGGGGACTGGCCCTGAAGGTGGCGAGGAGACTCTACGCTCCAACCACCGAACCAGAGGCCACGAGAACTAGAGGAACTGTGGCCAACTCCCGACACATCCACAGAGATTAGGGTCAGGGAACACGGCTGGTTGCCTGACAAGACCCGTGGCTGCTGGATTGGGACACAGTGTGCAAGGCGCAATCAGGAGGAAGGTGGATAGGCAGCGCTGAGAGAGAAAGCAACCCGAGAAGGAAGGAACATAAAGCGAGGGTCTTGAACAAGCTATCCTGGTTGTTGAGGACTATCCGGACTGAAAATGTGTAAGGACAGTACACTGTAACACCGCTAAGTAAGAAGTTAAGTAAACCGGGTTTAAAACTGCCCTGGGGAACTGCTCCACCCGTGGGGAGCGAAACCTCTAAAGCTGCACTCTCATCATCCCCAGAGGTCTCGCATTGCAGCGTCGGCCACTAATAGCCGAATACCACATGTGGCGTTACAACAACTATCCCTAAACCCCTATTCCCCTGAACTTTTAGTGACATCGCCAGGGCCACAGAGCCTGGTCTCGACCCCCGTGATCCCTTGCAGCATAACTGTTAGCCCGGTTCCGAGTACCCCACATCCCTGGGGAGGGCGTGCATCTATATTATTTTATGGACTGAGTGATCCACAAAAAAAACAACAAAAAACAGAGACATGTACATTTTTTATCTGAATCAAACATCACTGACAGCATAAATTGTCATGCATGTACTGTCCATTTTTAACATTGCAATGGATTAAAAGAAGCTTTGCAATTTATTCATTTTTTCATATGCGAAAACCACTGATAAAAAAAAACCTGATGATGAAAACAGAAATACTGACCAACCACGGATGTAAATCAGAACATCTTTTGCTTTTCAGAAAAATGATTAACATCTGAGTAAGACTTTAGGCCTTATTCATATGTACGTTTCTCACTTATATGTACTATAGATTTTTTTCCTATGGATAAAACATGTACACGTTATAGAATATGAGGTTGTGCTCTTGATTTTTTTGTAGACTGAATGTCATCCTATAATAAAGCAAGAAAAAAAAAATAGATCAAACTCACACTTTCCAATCAATGGACCAGTTGTCACGGGTTGTAGTTACGGACAAAGGGGTTTAGGTAGCAGGATGGCAGTGATGGGCTAAAGGCAATCAGGGGAACTCATCTGACCCTTAGACTGGGGGTCCCTAGTTGACCCTGTTCCCAGAAGTACCTTTGAAGGTGAGGATGTCTGAGCCGCCACCCTTGCCCTGCTCCTGTCCAGCCCAAGGCTCAAACCTTCTCACCTCTACCCAGTGATTGAGATAAGCACAGCAACTTCCACAAAGATGGCAATCTTCACGAAGCTAAATAAAAGTAAAGCTTCAGGAGAACTGCACACAATGTCCACACAGCACACAGTCTTGCAGAGACTGAACTCTATCAGTGACACCAGCTGATGGGTCATGGGACTACTTAAAGGCTGGGGGAGTGGTCAAACCACATCACCTGATTCACTCAGCAACTAGTACTACAGAGCCACAGAGGTTAACTCTTAATACACTTAAGGAAATTAACTCCATTGTACTACTGCAGAGCAGTCTACACAAGACACCATTAAAAATGATACCACACTTATACCATCTGTTAACATTTCATGTGCTGTCCATTTCTGACTTAAATGAGTGGCGGAAGGTTGGGATGTTTTACTTATATGTAAGAGAACAGATGTGACACTGATAGTAAAAATGGAGACACGGGCCAAACAGTGATGACAATTGGATTCAGCTTACTGATGAAAAGATGGTCTGTTTTTTCGTGTTAAAAAAAATGGACGTCTGAATGAGTCCTAACATCATCACCGGTTACCATACTCATACCGACTGCCCATCTCTTCCAGTGAATCATGCTGCTCATAAGTGACAATAGTTGAATCCATGCTAGAAGTCATATTTAATATGATAAAAGAAAACAGTTATTCCTAGGACAGTAGGAAATCTTTGTCCTGGAACATGAAAAAGAAAGATGTTCTTAAAGAATTCCAAATGACCAATCAACCAAGTGAAGAATCATTGTGCTCCGAAACGAGTGCACAGAGTCTCTATCAGAGTCCCCTGCAGTGTCATACTACAGAGCTGCAGGCACAATGTGTGCTGCCATATGGTACTCCAATAAGCCATTTTATGGAGATATTTCTATCCAGAAACAATGTTTCTAGTAGAGAATACTTCTTAAATTTGGCATCCAATGGCTCAGTATTAGATTATAAGGGCAAGTGTAGACGGCCATCCCACAATACATCTGATTGCACTTGGACCATTGTTAGTCTATGGGGCCTTGAACATTACAAATTTTTTCCTCGCACAGTGTTTATATGTTTGGATCATACATGGCCATTCAAGTTAATGAGTGTGCAGGGAACATCGGACTGCACTGGGATGACATCTGGGCACACAGAAGAATTTTGTTCTCCATCTTCTTCTCACAGTATGCTCTGACTCCCTCATCCAAGACTATCAGATCATGCTATGCTGATACTCGGATCAAACTACGATCACTGTATCATAATTGGCCCAATACTAAGAAACATACTGTACCTTTATATGATACAGAAGGCAGATAGAGGTACAATCAGACCATAAAGAAATCTGCAATGCACATTCGAAAAATTTTAAACATTGACTATTCTGTAGGACACATTGTAGTGTACAGCACCAGCTAAGAACATGAGACTTTAAAAGTATCATCTACGCGCGGGTGAGGGTGAGCCTCATACAGCCCTCCATGAGCAATCCATGCTCCGGAAACCTCAACAGTGCAAGTGGCATGTCTTGGCTGTGTGGGTTCCCGAGAGATGATACATACAAAAGGGATTCTGTTCACTTTAAATGATTCTTTCCTGACATCAACATGCAACATTGGCTGAACATATATATTACTGGCATGTATCTTGAATACTACACAGACCATACAATTCACATCAACTTGAAATTTAACTGTAGACTGCTCCCCTGTCTCCGGTATCTCTACTGGTACTTTCACATTTTTCATTTTCCATCTAACCTCACAGATACTCTCAGTAAATTGCAATAGTTATGCAAGGCTTCTGTCCCATCCCACCCACTAATGGAACTTCCATCAAACAAGGCTCATTCACTTATCCATCACAAAGGCCCATTCACCTGAGCCTCAGTTGAAGGTCCTCAAAGCTGATACCGGGGAAGACAGTCACAACCTGGAGGCATTCTCCTAAGAGTTCAAGTTTGGTACTAAGTGGGCAGCTAAGAAACTAATTGTATGTGTGGCGCCCCTGCGACCAGGTCGGCCACAGGGTGAACTTCATCCAGACGAGGAAGATGATTGACTTAAGCACACACACACCAACACACACCAACCCTACGCCCAGAAGTCTATGTCAGGCAAGGGGTGGTGGGAGTTTAGAGAAGTGTGGGTGGAAAGTAGGACAGATCTGGACAAGTGGGTGGAGAAACAGTACTAAAAACACCGGGACACTAAGTTGTACAGAGAGATTCCCAGGAGGAGAGGTTCTCTGGAGGACGCAGAACCCTGGAGGCAGAATACTCAGGGAAGAAAGCTTTCTCTAGAGACAGAGGTGAGGGAAGATCATCCCAAGCAGAAACACCCCACAGCTACATAGAGGACCCAGGGCTGAGAACCAGAGAGACAGAGGGAGCCTGGTGAGCCCAAATCACATCTGGGTCACTGGAGGGCTAGGCCAGGAAAGCCAGAGAGTCGGCTCTGTAGAGGTGACGGGGGGCGACTCTAAGACCCCAATCACAAGACACACTGGCATCGTGCGGGGACTCTATGACCCACGACCTACGTACCGCCATGGAGTAGGAGCAAAGCCATCATACTAGGACTAGTGAACCTAAAGCAGAGGGAATCTTCACTAAAGAGCCCGTGACGGCCAGATTGAACCCGTGGGCGAGGATAGTTAGAGAGAGACAAGCAGGACCTGAAAGGTTCTTTAAAAGGAGCAACGCAGAGGAACATTCTGAAGTGTAGTAGAACCCGGATAGATGTAAGACTGAGAACTGTGAACTGTAACTTGTCTGCTAAGAACTTGAACAGAAAACCAAGATGGAGTCAGCCCATATCCTGCAGCCAGTTCCTCCACTTGTTGGGTGTGTAAATAAACTTTAACCATTTCCTGCCCATAAGGAACCAGGGAGCAGTTATTCTAAACCCGGTCACTAGATGGCTACACTGCACACCTTGTATTCAAATTCCCACTTTTCATATTTAAACACAATATACATCATAACAAAAATTTAATACAAATGTCATCACTCTTATTTTGGTAAGTAATGTTTTCAGGGCTAAGGGTGGGCAGGCCTCATATGCTCTTACAGTTTTCCAAAGTAGATACCACTAATTTTTATGTAGAGAAGTGAAACATGCAACATCATCCAGATGGTATACATGCAGACGATTTGACCTATCATTCCCCCTGCTGAACAATTTCTGCCCCTATAATAGGTGCTATGATTATTATTATTTATTATTATAGCACCATTTATTCATGTGAAAAGGGGCATACCTAGATAACTTATTAATGAAGAAATGAAAAGCGGCACTCACCGGTGTGGTGAGACGGTTTACAGTCTACAAGGGATGGGTGAGGATACAGTGGGGGAGAGGAGAGGACCCTGCCCGCAAGGGCTCACAGTCTACAAGGAATGGGCGAGGAAACAGTAGGAGCGAGTAGAGCTGGTCTTACAGCAGTTTAGTGAACTGGGGATCACTGCAGCTTGTAGGCTTGTCAGAAGAGGTGGGTCTTGAGATTCTTTTTGAAGGTTTCCATGGTAGGCGAGAGTCTGATGTGTTGGGGCAGAGAGTTTAGATGAAGATGAAGATTGCAATGAAAAAATGAATTTAAGAACAGCAATGTGCATGAGGCTTAAAAGAAGGCTTCAACTTTTAGAACATGGACCCCCAACATTTCCTATAATGTAAAACAACATATACAGATAATACTCATCCTCCCCAGGTCCAGCGCTGGTTCCCCGACGCTAAATTGGTCTTTGCACTGGATGCAGTGGTGTTGTCACAATGACAGCTTACATCCCCAATGCAGCCAATCGCTGAGCTTAGCGCCTCTAAATCAACAAAGCTGCCGACCTCAGTGATTGGCTGCAGTAGTGACGTGAGCGAGCTATCAACAAGACTATACCACAGCAGCCAAAGCACAGAGACAAGCCAAAGCAGGGAGCTGGGACCCAAGATAGGTGAATATTATCTGTCTTTCGTATTGTACCTTACAAGTATCATTTGGCATTCACTTTTCTGGAAGTTGATAACTCTTTTAAACAGAATCTGTCAGCAGGTTTTTGCTACCTCATCTGACAGCAAAATATTGTAGGCAAAGAAAACCTGTATCCAATGATGTAGCACAAATTACTGGCTGCAGCCATTCTGACACAATCATTTAGTTTTAGGAACACAGTAAAGCTGGGAGAGCTGTCCCTGCCCACACCAGGCTCTTAGTAAAGATTGTGCCTTGACATTGAGTTATCAATCACAGCAGGGGACACATCAGTCTGCTGTGCGCATGACAAAGTAGTATTGTAATGGTAATCACCAGGTGATAAAGCCTTTAGTTTAAGTAATAAACAGCACTCACACTGATAGGAGAGGCACAGTTCATTTAGTTTTTTTAACCCCTACAGCATGCTGTCCTCAGCATGTCCTGGATCTTATTTTATATATATTAGGACTGAAATACACAAATACTGTACATAAAGCACAGAAACAGTGGAGTATTGTTGTATATTTATCCTCCTACAGCTCATTGATAGCAGGGACTCCAGTGGATTTAATAATATAGATTTATACAACTGAAGACATATGGGGCCAGCAAATATTCCTCCGTAATATATTATTAGTATATGAGAAATGCAGGTAAAAGATATTCAGCAGTGATACGGTCGTTCTGCGTTTACAGCGATCCATAATTCTATTCTCTCCATGTAAAGGCTTTGTACTCACAGCCGTCAGTGTTTTTAGCCAAATGTATTTACTTTCACATTCTACTTCCCTCTGCTGGCGGAGCGCAGCCGTTCACAGAGGCCGATGTCTTCTTGAGAGGTAATCTCATCAATAACCAAATTTTGCCAACTCTATTCTTCTCACTGTCAAAAAGTCACCGCGGCATAAAGCTTTAAAAGCAGCCGTCCTAAGTGAGTGATTAGGAGGTTTTGCTCATGGGAGCTGAACGGCTCTTGTAGTCAAAGCGACACTAGGCTTTTTTTTCCAACCTATATAACGTGGCTGATCTTCTCTATCTGTATTAGTTGACACTGTCACCGTGCTCATTAGGAAGAATGGGTCTATCCATCAAGGCATGCCGCTATGGACTATATGTAACAAAACAGACAGAGAATTTAGGGAAATCAGGCTGGTACCGAGAGTATATCACCCACCACTAGATTATCACTTCTAGTTGAAATGCAGAGGTCTCTATTCATCAACACCTCAGTCACACTCCGAAAATGGTGTGAGTGAACACCTCCGCGCACGCGAATGTCAATAGGAAACGTCTTAAAATACCTCGGTGATACGTTAACTTGTGATCAGTTTAATTCTAGACTTTAAAGAGTAACCATCATTTTGATTAATTTTTCAGAAATCAATATTACACGTGAAAATAAGAAACTTAGTAATGTGCAGAGAAAAATATAAGACCCAGCGACCCATATTGTTTCTCTGGATTCGATTGTGGTGGTTACCGAGCCGCGACCCCTGCTGAGGACAGGATCCCGGAGTAGGACGGAGACAGTGAGCTGCCAACTTTCCTTATCAGTGATATACAGGTGCATCTCAATGAATTAAAATATCATCAAAAAGTTAATTTATTTCAGAATTCAATACAAAAAGTGAAACACATATATTATATAGAGTCCTTACAGAGTGATCTATTTCAAGTGTTTATTTCTGTTAAAGGGAACCAACCACCTAAAAATCCCTATCTAACTTATAAATATCTGTCCCTGGAGCCTAAAATGACTATTCTAACCATCCCTGACTGACTAAATCTACCTAACTAGATGCACAATAAATCACTTTTTATACTTACCAAATCCTTGTCTGATGGGCGCTCCTTCAGGGTCTTTGACCGATAGGCGGGTCTCCTCGCCACGCTCGCACCCGCCTCGCTGCTGTCCATCTTCTTCCAGGAGGATTCAAATTACCTGCCTATCGCGTCCTCGCAATGGGCGGGTCACATGCTGCAGGCCCCGCGTCACTTCCGCCCGCCGAGTCGCTGGGTCTATGATGTACCCTGGCCGGCTTCAGCATGCCATCTGCGCATGGTCTGAAGCCGGCCTGGGTGTACCAGTGACGCGGCGAGCGGAAGTGACGTGGGGCCTGCAGCACGTGACTCGCTCATTGCGAGGATACGATGGGCGGGTAATTTGAATCCTAGAAGAAGATGGACAGCAGCGAGGCGGGTGCGAGTGCGGCGAGGAGACCTGCCTATCGGTCAAAGACCCTGGAGGAACGCCCATCAGACAAGGATTTGGTAAGTATAAAAAGTGATTTATTGTGCATCTAGTTAGGTAGATTTATCAGTCAGGGATGGTTAGAACAGTAGATTTTAGGCTCCAGGGACAGATATTTATAGGTTAAATAGGTATTTTTAGGTGGTTGGTTCCCTTTAATGTTGATTGATTATGGCTTACAGCCAATGAAATCCCAAGGATCATTATCTTAGAAAATTAAAGTAGGAAGGATGAAGGGTCTGAGACATAAAATATGACCTAAATAGGTATCAGAGGCTTCACCTTGTGTGGTTGTAAGAGCCACAGCCACTATAAAAGCAGATCACGATTGCTGCAGTCCCCAGCATGGAGCATATAGAGTAGGAGGATGAAGGGTCTGAGAGATAAAATATGACCTAAAAAGGTATCACAGGCTTCACCTTGTGTGGTTGTGAGAGCCACAATCACTATAAAAGCATATGACGGCTGCTGCAGCCCCCAGCGTGGTGCAGCGCTGCCCATAGATCTACTGTAAATGGCTTCAGGACCTCGGACAGCGGCACACGTACTATAGCAATAGCTATAGTATGCGCGCTGCTCTGAGGAGCCCAGCGCTTTCATTCATAAAACTGTACAGCAGCTGTCAGGAGGCAGCTGCTGTACATAACTGATTCCACCATTATATATGCCCACCTGAGTGAGTGGAAGGTCTCTAGGGGGAGTGGACATCCCCTAGAGACATTATAGATACATTTATTTATTAAATTAACAGTTTAACAAAACACAGAACAGTTTGCTCATCCCTGCGGCAGCAGGGATGAGCAAACTATCTGGTAACCGGATTGCTCAGGATTACACATCCTGAGCAATCCGGTTACCGGATTACGGCTTCAGCAATCCGGTTCCCGGAGTGCTGTATGTCAGAAGACAATTGCGTTCACCGCATCCGGATCTGGATGCGGTGAACGCAATTCTAGATTTAAGTGTGACCCTAGCCTATTCCACCATTTTTGTTTTTTTTCACTCATTGAAAACAATGAACAGTGAAAAAACACAGCTGCATTTTTGTTGCATTTTTGCTGCATTTTTTGCTGTATTTTTGTATTGACGCCATTTTTGACTACCAAGAGATCAGGTTTTGCTGCAGAACAAAGAGACGCAAAATTGGCTTGTATGAACAAAGCCTTAAACTACACACAAGTCCAAACATCTTAACATCTTATAATATAATATAACAACTAAAAATATAAAATATGTGCATTTTTTACTTACAGTATTTGCTCATAATTGGCTGTTATTCACTTTACTAGGATCTTAGAATATATACATCTATTAGTTGTGTTATCTTAATGATATTAACCATTGAAATGTTAGCTTTTTCAACTCATCATCATTTCTGTTAGACCCAAGACCATTACATCTTGGGGAGATGATATTTATAATATACCTAGTTACACTAATGTGTCCGATATGTCAGTCATTTTACATTTTGTTGCCTCAGGTTACAATTCAGTACAGCTTCAGGGGTTGCACATGCTACAACAATGTAGACCTACTAAATGCAATAAAACCATATGTTAGGTTACCTCTAACATACCCATCAAGATGCACAATATAATGCTACAGATTGTACAGCCCCATCTCTTTCATTGTTCTTGGAGCAATAGCTTTCAGCCTCATTTCATAATCTGGATTAGTGATTTAGTCACCCATGTGAGAGATAAAATAAAAATTAAAAGATGTAGTTGTTTGACTCACAGTTACAATTTAATGTACTTTCACAGCTCTCAGATTAACCCATATCTTAAGCCTGAAATATATACAGTCCTTAAAGGGGTTTTCAGATAAAGTTAATTTAAAAAATTAGATCTTGGAATAGTAATAATTGCCATAAATGAATGTGTATACGGTACATAATGTCCCAGTGCTGAGATAACTTTATATACTGTATGTGTCCCTGCTATGTACTGTGTAATGGATGTGTCTGACTGTACAGGAACATGGTCTAACCATACCACATCTCCGGTGCTGAGATAATCTTATATACAGTATGTGTCCCTGCTATGTACTGTGTAATGGATGTGTCTGATCATACAGGGACATGGTCTGATCATACCACATCTGTGCTGAGATAGGCTAGGGTCACACTTAAAAGGCACAATGAGGTAACTGCATCCATTACCGGATGCGGTTTTACCGTGTGCCTTCATACTATTTTTTGATAGTAAAATTGCAACCCTCATTCCGGATCTGGATGCATTAATGCATCCGGTTTTGGAATGTGGGTTTTTGCAATTTTGAAAACCACATCCGGATCCGGTATCGCAAGGTACATTTATGTATCTTGCGGTACCTGATCCATTCCCATAGGCGACAATGTTAAAAAAAAGGATCCGGTTTTATGGTATAACCAGACCATGTCCCTGTACGGTCAGACACATCCATTACACAGTATAAAGCAGGGACACATATATAAGATTATCTCCGCACAGGAGATGTGGTATGATCAGACCATGTCCCTGTATGAACAGACACATCCATTACACAGTATATAGCAGGGACACATATATAAGATTATGGCTAGGGTCACATTAGTGGTTTTTTTTCTATCCAAATCCGGTTTTGAGCATTAAAAATGATCAAAACCGGATTTGAATCAGCAGCCCATAGGCACCCATTATGAAACCGGATTGCACTTAATGCAATCCGGTTTCCGCATTCCGGCTTTGCTGCCTGCATGAAAAATCATGGAGGCAACGTTTTTCGGAGCCGTTTCAAAATAGCAGCGGGGCTGCTATAATGGGCACCTATGGGAGCCCATCCGGAAACCGGAATACTCATAATGTGCAATCTGGTTGCCGGATTCTTTGTTCATCCCTGCTGCTGCGTGGATGAACAAAGGGTTAATGTTAATATAATATGTGGGCATCATGTCTCCAGGGAGTGTCCACCCTACCTAGAGACATGTTGTCCATATAGGGTGGCATATGAAGCATTAAATTGCTTTATTACAGTATCGCCGTCTTTTGTCGGCTTTTACTATTTTATCAATGAAAGCCGGCGGCTCCTCGCTGTGAGGAGGAGATACAGTATGCAAAGTGCGTAAGCACAGTGCAGGGCAGCATCCTCAATAAGGAGCTGACCCTGCTGCTTACGCAAATTGCGTACTGTACATGCTGCTATCCATGGTGCTGAAAGCTTTAACTTTAGTTCTATGGTGGTGCACTGCCCATAGATATGGTCCTGGACATAAATCTACGATCAACGACTTATAGTTGATCGTTGATACGTGTCATACACAACGATGTCGCTTTGACATGGCTGCAACGTCACCAAACCGGTGACGTTGCAACGATATCGTTCACGATGTCATTGTGTGTAACGGGCCCTTTACATTCTACTGGGCAATGTTAAGCAATGAGTTGAATACTTAACAAAAGTCAGTCCCAAATTCTGGGGACTTGGCATTAAAAAGGACCTAAATTTATATTTTAATGAATACTTCTATTCTTAAAGGGGTTTGCCTGTTTGAAAAAAATGATCAAGTTCCCAGGGCTGCACAGCAAGTGCTGGGAGATGGTAACCAGGGTAAACAGCGGGTAACTAAGTGCTGCGCTCAGCTTAGTTACCTGATGTTTACCATGGTTACCAGGGTTCTCACTGGTCCTGATCGCTGGTGAGTCTGCCTGTGTGACAACTCATCAGCGATCAGTTCATGATGTGGCAGCAATCCACATTGTTGGTCAGATCGCTGCCACATTGCAGCGTGTTACCCAGCTTTTAGCCTGCAAGGGCAGGGTCCTCTCTCCCCTCTGTACCAGTCTGTCACTTTTAGATTGTTCATTGTATTTGTAACTTGTCTGTATGTAATCCTTTCTCATGTACAGCACCATGGAATCAATGGTGCTCTATAAATTATTATTATTAAAAATAATAATAATAATAATAATAATAATAATAATAATAACTTTAATCAGTGTATCATATTTCCTTTGTGTGACCTTATACCATTTTTATTATTTTATTATCACTGTCGGTATATCACGAGTGTGTTCACTGACAGTAAGGAATCAATAGGGACTTCTGGGGACCCCGACGTTGAGTGTGGGCACCATGAACTGTAGGGCATCATACCCTCCTCTTGTGCTTATTATTTTTCTGAGTGTTTGAATTATTTGGGCTTTTTAATTAAATCATTTATGAAAAGTTACATTTTGAAGGAATTTTTTCTTCTTTTGGATTGACACACTTTTGGAACCCCCAGGGTACAAAGTTTTTTTTTTCTTTTCTCCAAGTACTAGGATCACCCATCTTGAAGAGCAACAAAAGTTTTCCCTGATATACAATTATATAATCTGCTATTGTAATATATCAGTTAAATGTCACTAATATTTTATGCTGGTTAATGTCCCTAAGTAATGTAATCCATGCTCTTAGTCTTAAACTTGCTCAAAGGAACATAAGTATAATTGATCACTGAAGGGTAAAGGCTGCATTTATCAAATACAATTAGTGTAGCACTACAAGATAATCCGCCAATCTCCTCACAAACCCAATCATACGTCAATCACATTCATCCTATCTGATACGCGTCTTTCCTGGAACACAATCAATTTTACCTTTCCCCATTGACTTCAGTAAATAACTGTAGAAAAGAGGCTGTGACAATACAGAAACGCTATTCTATCAAAATTGCTGTAACTAAACCACAACACGTGTCCAAAGGGTGTGAGCTGTGCCAAAATCGAGACTTTAAAAACAACGCCTACACTTGTTTGTTGGAATCCAGTTCAATCACAGTACATTCTTTTTTTCTCTGCCAGGATTTAGTGGCTCATGCCGGTTAATGTGTGTGGGCTTTGGGAATAAAACACTTGTATCTACTGATTGAAAGAAGTCTTGTATGGTAGAAAAAATACAACATGTTATAAACCTTATTCTCGTCATGGTCACATTTTGGGTTAGAGTCTTCTCATTACATTTGGGCTCTACAGATTGTGTATGTGATGTTATGTTGGTAAGTGATTTTATGTATAGGACTACCATGACCATAGAGTTCTATTGAGTTGGCTTAAGGCAAAATGAACCTGACAGCTGATACATGCCCAAACCATGTACCAGACACTGACTGTATTATCTCAGCCAGGTATGTTTGACTCTGAAACACTGCTACGTTTCATAGAAAATTATTCTTCATAGTCTGCCGCTGACCAAGCCAAACTGTAGACTAGTTGGACAGGCGGGTCCGCATCGGCTCCCCCCTGTCGGCTGACAGTGACTGACAGGTCTCTAACTATAAAAGGTCAAAGGCAGGAATATTGCAGAAATTGATGTAATTTTTCAATGCGTTTTGAAGCAATACTGGCTTTTTCTTCAGGAATAATGATTGTGGTTCTTTCCTGAAAAAGGAGCCAGTACCGTTCCAAAATGCGTTGAAAAATTTAATTTTTCTCTGTAATATTCCTGCCCTTGATCTATCTCCTCCTGGCAGTATGGCATTTGCACCTTTTCCTTGACATTGTCTACATTTCACTCTATGGTGGCGGCTGCAGCTGGGATTACATTTGCATATAGAGGTTGTGGCTGGCACAACCACACAAGGTAAGTCCCCCACTGTGTTCTACCTCCTACAGGATAAGACCCTATTGTGCGCTTTTTTGTCATCCCCAGCTTTTTAATATATGTGCACAGACAGGCAAAAACTTGCCAGCGGGCAAGGAGCAGCCACCGGGGACCCACCTGTCCAAGTGGTCTACATTGTGGCTCAGTCCCCATCTGTATATTAAGGTGTGTTTTTCTCTGAAATACTGAAACATTTCAGAGTCAAATATACCTGGTTGTGATCAGTATCCAGTATCCAATCCAAAGGTTTGGCAGCATGTGTCAGCTCTCATGTTGCCTTTAAGTTTACTTTTTCTTATGCATTAATACACTGGTTACAAAACTGTATTAAAATCAGAACCTGTATATTTTTTCCTACAACTGAATACCTTAAGATAGTAAAGTTATATCAAGTGTTTGTACCAAGTTGGACAGGTTCTCACCTATTGATGGGAAGAACTAATTTATCCCAAGAACTGGGCTCTACAGAGCAGTGTATGTATGAGCTAAAGGTCAAGATTGTGCATCTCAGCTTCATTCATTGTCTATGGGACTGCCAACGATGGTATGTACTTGGTTTTGTCGAGCAATCCCACAGAGAATGAATGGATCAGAGGGGCACATGCACTTCAGATAAAACTCTTCCTAACTCTGAATTTGGAATCACTTTGAGTCAAAGCCTTCAGACCTCATGCAATTTATAACTTATTGCTTATTGTAGAGATATTGGACTTAATACTACCTTGGTAAAAACCATTTAACATGCACTACACCAATAGCATAGGGGTGACGAACATTCAGCACTTTACTGTAAGTTATAAAAGTAGCAAAGTGCTGAACTTTCGGTTGGCTATTAATAATTCTATGCAACATGAGAATAAAAATTTAGCAAACCACTATGAGAACTAATGCACTCCACAATAGCAGAGTACGCCACACCATCCACTGCTAGAGTCCTCACCTTTCTGATTTGAGAGCCATATCTACCTTGTCTTCCTCAAGTACTGACATACAGGGTCTCCATTACCGGAATAATGACAGCCATAGCTTTTCCACGGAAGTTACACTAGGTGGTATACAAAGATCCAGGGTTCTTACCTAATCCCCATTCAGATCTGCTCTTTTTTGTGGGCTACTCTAAAAGTCACCATCTGGAGACCTGCTCTTCATAGCTGTTTACTAGACCTGGTGTTAATGCACCAGCTGGAAGGCCGTCACAGCACACACATTCACGAGGCACATACATGGGCCCACGAGCCACATGTGGCTCCCAAGTTACAGGTTGGAGACCCCAAATCTCCACATTTAGTGTCAATGAGTGGCCCATTAGCAAATAGTATAAGTCCCTATGCTATCAGCACAGTGTGCCACAACAGTCAAGATAACTGCTGCGTACATTTGTTTGTTTTCAAGGGAATCAAAAAGACACACTATTAGCAATTAAATACATTTCCAGCTACTTATGACTAGGGCACAACAGAATAGGAAAACCATGTGAACAGAGCCTTCTTATGGTATGGATACTATGGGTATACCAAACCTTCCATACATCACATCGGAAATAAGGACATGTTTATTACTGCGCCCCGGTGTGCAGATAATTCTGTGTTTCCTCTATGAAATATGAACATCTTATTCTCTTTATTCTTATAAATGGACTGGAGCTGAACTTTTATTGTTAAAGACCTTAATAATTCAGGCTATTCTTCAAACAAGATGATCTATTAATATTTCTCCCCTGCTTTTCTATTCCATCTTCTCAAATAATCCTTACTGTGCTGTTTAATATCAGAGTGCAAAAAGATTTAAAAGACGCTCTCACCTCTTAAATATTTTAATGGGGGAATTTTTATGTAATAAGCAAGTATGGCTGAAAAGAGATGAAGACATATAGAATGGGATTCTATGGAAGAAAAAAAAGGGTTGGGTTAAAAAGGGGAGTGAGAGAAGGAGACAAAGGGCTCGAAAAGATACGAAGCAATGGAATTGGGGCCAACTGAGAGAGGGTGAAATATTACAGGGTGCGAAATGTGACGCAGGTCCATATATGAATTTAGAAATGGTAATGATAAAGCCACAGGTGCAAATTATTCTGTAAATACTGGCTTTTGGTCTACCTACATATTAACTTACTTTCAGCAGCGGTGTAACTACAATACATGCAGGGGTTGCGATCACAACCGGGCCCTGCAGCCTAGGGGGCCCCAAAAGTCCCTCTGACCTATAGACAACAGACTAATACTATTAAAGATTTGCATTAATTGGGGGGCCCCGTTAGAGCTTTTGCATCGGGCCCCGGGGCCTGAAGTTACGCCACTGCTTTTCAGATAAAGTTGTGGAAACCACAGTCGGAAACCATTTGAAGGGAATCTCTCAGGAGGATTTCACATCCCAAACTACTTATTTGTGCATGTAGCTCTTTCAAAGACAAGTCCAGCAATACCTTTACATTGTGAACTGAGAACCAATACGGAGCTTTAAGACTTGCCCAACGAGTATTTTGTTTAACGAATTAAAGGTTCACACAATCATTCTGCAGTGAAAAAATAATTATTTTATTTATTGTGAACTGCAAGTGAAATATCAAACTATACAGTTAAGTCCATGATAGTCTGATACAAAGAAAAAGGAGTGCATACAAACAAAGACACTATGCCAATTCAATACACCAAGAGTAATAAGGCTGGTGTTACTGATCAACCATCTTAGTAAAATTAAAGTGCATATAGGGAGATCATCACACCCAAAAATACCTACTCACAGTATGTATAAGGGGAAGCTGGGCTTACGCTTACACATAATGAGATTTTTTCGAGGTAATAGATAAAACAGTGCCTCCAGTGTAGCCACAAAGGTAAAGTAAAAGTGCCAGGCTAACTGAATGTACAATACCCTAGAACATCTCAATAAGCATAGCGGAGCACAACTCACCGATATGTTGTAAACTAGCAGGCCAGTGTCATGGATGCAAGCAGTCAAAGCAGGCCCCACACGTGTTTCGCATGTTGCTGCTTCTGGGGACTGTGAGGTGTATGTGTCAGGACCTGGGTTTTATATGGGACCACAGATAATTGATTCATCCGTGATATGGTGCATGTGTTCCTGTCACTATGCATCTGTATATTGGGGGCTTAGAGAGCTCGGATGGAAAAAACTTCCGTGATGTCATCAGTCTCCAGACTCTGTCCAATAGGAAGCTGCCTGCTGAATCACATGCAAGAGTGACGAGACCTTTACATTGCTAGACTACTTCTCTATTAATGGGAAACCAGGATTGGAACTGATATGCGAATGGATATTGAGATATGAAAGCCTCTGTCACCCAACCCTATTCCTCAACCTAGCTAATATAGAATAACTCAGCACTCAAACAGGCCAGTATGAAAGGCTGTGGCTCCGACTGCTGACCGACACGCTATTGGAAAGAAATGGGTTCAAACCAAAAAGAAAAAAGAGCGGTGATCCCCGGGCATGGCCAAGAAGTTTTCACTGTGTGGCTGCTACCCGGTAATCACTGCTCTTTTTTCTGTTTGGTCTGAACAAGCTCTCTACTGTGTTATTTAGTGAAAGGAGGCATCAGTCAAGCAGGAGGAGATGGCACAAGACATGGAATATGATGAGAAAATATATGTCCCTCGCTATATTAGTAGAGACTGATGCTCGAGTAGGTGTCCAGCCCATACAGTTAATATAGAATAACTCGGCACTCAAATTAGCCGTGAGTCAAAAGATTTAATAGCAATCCAGAATAACAAAAATTGACAAATTGGTCCAAAATTGTGGACTTTCATCAGAATGCAAGCTAATTGTTGAGTGATATAGAGCATCTCATAATCCAGTGCAGTACTATAGTGACAGCAGTCAATATACCATGTGATTTCTATTGCTATACTACTGCGCTGGATTGTGATACTCTCTATATCACTTGGCAAACAGCTTGCATTCTGATTAGCAAGTGATATAAAGTAATGACATGTAGTAACGTGTAGTGACTGCTGTCACTATACTACTACACTGGATCATGAGACGCCCTATATCACTTGGCAATCAGTTTGCATTCTGATGAAGGTCCACAATTTAGGAGCAAAACATCAATTTAATAGTAGGTATGGAGAGAGGGGAAGGCAGCTCACCGGTATAATATGACTGTCCGATCCGGAGTAACCTCTGCACAGAAAATGTCCTGGCATCAAGCCAATTCTAGATGAAGAATTAGTCCAGCAAAGGGATCCAGAATGCAGATTTAATAGTAATAATATACATAACATACATCTTGTTGGGGGACAGTGCGAGATTATTCCAACGCGTTTCGACAGGTAGTCTTACTCATGGCTATAGCTACAGATATTCTTCATCTATAAAACGTCAATTTTTCGTAACTTGGATTGCCATTAAAATCTTTTGTCTCACAACCAATTTGAGTGCGGCGTTATTCTATACTAACTATATGTGATGGACACCTACTCAGACACCATACTCTGCTAATATATTTTCTTATTTCCATCATATTCCCCATCCAGGGTCGCCTCTTGCTGTTTGACTGACCACTCTTTTGCCTGAAGTCACAAAGCCTAGAGGCTTGTTCAGACCAAACAAAATAAAAGAGAGGTGATTACCAGGCGCTGCCATACAGTGAAGAAGTCCGTGGGGACTGTTTTTTCTGTTTGGTTTGAACACGTTTCTTCCCAGCAGCGTGTGGTTTAGCGGTCGGAGCAGCTGCCTTTTATTCTTGCTAGTACTTAATACTGTAGTTGTGCCGGTATATAATTATTTGTCCGCTGTGTCTCACATTGGAGGTTACGCACTTGGAACACCTTTTCTTTTTCACAACATAGAGGTTTCCAGTCAAGCAGGAGGAGACATCATTGAGCAGAAAATAGAGCTGGAGTGACAGAGGCTTCAGACCTATAAAATAACTTAAACCTTATTTGCTTACAGATTTAATTCGTATATATTTACACAATTTTAAATTTAGTGTTTTTTTAATTGATAATTATTTAACTCTAGGAGAACTTTTATTTCCATTTACACCATTTACATATAGCCTCATTTTCTACTTGACTATAAGAATAGATTTTCAATTTTTAAAATGCAATTGGAGCAGAGCTGGATTGTACTTGGCCCCACATGAAATGATTATTTGTTTTCTACACTTTTCTAAAGGATTACTGGTAATCAGATGAACAAAGGAAGCTACATCTGTCACATCTGCAAAAATGTCCAATTTATAATTGTGAGACATTAGGAGTTTAACAAACTTCATTGACAGATTTGTAATCTGCATTAATTGTAGTAAGAAAGTCAATTTCCAGAGCTTTTTTAGTATACAGTTAGGGCCAGAAATATTTGGACAGTGACACAATTTTCGCGAGTTGGGCTCTGCATGCCACCACATTGGATTTGAAATGAAACCTCTACAACAGAATTCAAGTGCAGATTGTAACGTTTAATTTGAAGGGTTGAACAAAAATATCTGATAGAAAATGTAGGAATTGTACACATTTCTTTACAAACACTCCACATTTTAGGAGGTCAAAAGTAATTGGACAAATAAACATAACCCAAACAAAATATTTTTATTTTCAATATTTTGTTGCGAATCCTTTGGAGGCAATCACTGCCTTAAGTCTGGAACCCATGGACATCACCAAACGCTGGGTTTCCTCCTTCTTAATGCTTTGCCAGGCCTTTACAGCCGCAGCCTTCAGGTCTTGCTTGTTTGTGGGTCTTTCCGTCTTAAGTCTGGTTTTCAGCAAGTGAAATGCATGCTCAATTGGGTTAAGATCTGGTGATTGACTTGGCCATTGCAGAATGTTCCACTTTTTTGCACTCATGAACTCCTGGGTAGCTTTGGCTGTATGCTTGGGGTCATTGTCCATCTGTACTATGAAGCGCCGTCCAATCAACTTTGCAGCATTTGGCTGAATCTGGGCTGAAAGTATATCCCGGTACACTTCAGAATTCATCCGGCTACTCTTGTCTGCTGTTATGTCATCAATAAACACAAGTGACCCAGTGCCATTGAAAGCCATGCATGCCCATGCCATCACGTTGCCTCCACCATGTTTTACAGAGGATGTGGTGTGCCTTGGATCATGTGCCGTTCCCTTTCTTCTCCAAACTTTTTTCTTCCCATCATTCTGGTACAGGTTGATCTTTGTCTCATCTGTCCATAGAATACTTTTCCAGAACTGAGCTGGCTTCTTGAGGTGTTTTTCAGCAAATTTAACTCTGGCCTGTCTATTTTTGGAATTGATGAATGGTTTGCATCTAGATGTGAACCCTTTGTATTTACTGTCATGGAGTCTTCTCTTTACTGTTGACTTAGAGACAGATACACCTACTTCACTGAGAGTGTTCTGGACTTCAGTTGATGTTGTGAACGGGTTCTTCTTCACCAAATAAAGTATGCGGCGATCATCCACCACTGTTGTCATCCGTGGACGCCCAGGCCTTTTAGAGTTCCCAAGCTCACCAGTCAATTCCTTTTTTCTCAGAATGTACCCAACTGTTGATTTTGCTACTCCAAGCATGTCTGCTATCTCTCTGATGGATTTTTTCTTTTTTTTTCAGCCTCAGGATGTTCTGCTTCACCTCAATTGAGAGTTCCTTTGACCACATGTTGTCTGGTCACAGCAACAGCTTCCAAATGCAAAACCACACACCTGGAATCCACCCCTGACCTTTTAACTACTTCATTGATTACAGGTTAACGAGGGAGACACCTTCAGAGTTAATTGCAGCCCTTAGAGTCCATTGTCCAATTACTTTTGGTCCCTTGAAAAAGAGGAGGCTATGCATTACAGAGCTATGATTCCTATACCCTTTCTCCGATTTGGATGTGGAAACTCTTATATTGCAGCTGGGAGTGTGCACTTTCAGCCCATATTATATATATAATTGTATTTCTGAACATGTTTTTGTAAACAGCTAAAATAACAAAACTTGTGTCACTGTCCAAATATTTCTGGCCCTAACTGTACATACAAATGACAGCACCACTATAATGATGCCACAATTTTGTAGTGCACTGGTGCACTACACACCCTGTCTGCTGTCTGGGAGGCTTGATGGCACCTTCTTAACCATAGAGCTAGCACTTTTAAACATGCAGTGAAAGCAAAAAACATTAAAGTGTTGTTAGGCTAGGGTCACACTTGTGTCAAGGATGCGCTAAAAGCTAGCATTTTTCACAAATGCAAATTGGAAAAACGCAAGCGTTAACGCTTCCTTAGGCTCCCATACAAAAAAAACATGGTCAAAGTGCAATGCATTTGACGCTAGGCGTTTTTGCAAAAGCACCAAAAAACATGGTAAGTAGCGTTTTTGGGGGCGTTTACAAAAATGCATGGGAGTCTATGGAAACGCATGCGTTAACGCTAGCGCTAAAAATGACAAAGATGCCAAAAAAATGGCAAGAGAAAAACCTGCTAGCTGGACAGCTTCCTAATGATGGATGCATGGACCCAAATGTGACCCTAGCCATAGGGAATATAAATTAATACTGATATGCCAGAGACTGCCAAAATATAGAATCAGTTCTGACCCTCACCAACTTCCTGCACAACCTCTCTTGGTGTTCATTCAATTCCCACGAGTCTTTAGTTTCCAGGTCCTGTCATCGACACACAAGAAATTGGCCGAAATGCTCCTTAATTTAATTACTGACAGAGTCATGTCACCACAGCAGCCATTTTTGGCATGTAGAGAATGGGACCAGAAAGCACAGACCAGAGTGGACGTGATGACTCCTGGAACTAGATATGTTACAAAGCAAGGTGGAATGACAGAAAGTGCAAAAATATTGTCTAATCTGTGTTATCATGGGGTATATACACAGTGGGGGCTGTCCTGAAGAAGGCGCTAGTAACACTCCAAAACGTGTTGAATAATCATAATCTCTTTCTTCATCTCCTTTTCGGCAGTGTGTCCTTCCCGACAGCACGACGTTTGCACCTCTCTCCTGCCAGAACTAGAACTGTGGGATTCAATGTATATCTTTTCTTAACTTTTCTAAGCAGTCTGGGCTACTGCAACAAGAACTTGTATTCTCTTGAGAACCACTTTAAGCTCTGGATATCATCTTCTAGTACTAGAGGGGTCACAAGATCCCTAGTCTTTATGGAGGAAGCTACGTGATCGTTCATGGATCAAGCAAAGTTTCCAATTCAACTTTGCAATAATGTAAAGCTTTGGAAATGCTTTGCCTATTTAATAAGCACGAGTGCTTTGCATTACATTTATAAAGAGGCAAAACTATGTTAATTACATTGGAGACAGTAAAACTGGAAGGAAATACATTCCACAGGCGATAGGAATGATCTGTTATCAAAGTATTGATGGTTTTAGAAACATTTGCATTGAATAAATCTACACAAGGGTCTGATCAATGTCCTGCACTTTTATATAGGAACATTTTAATAAGCAATAAATATTGCATCTATTGCACGGAAACATCTGCTAAGTGCATTGACCAATAGGGCGAGCAAGCTGGAAAGACAGAAATAGCATGTTACCCGTGTCATCACGGGGGTATATACACAGTGGGGGCTTTCCTGAAGAAGGAGCCAGTAATGCTCCGAAACGCGCTGAATAATAAAAATCTTTTCAGCAGTGTGTTCTTCTCGACAGCACCACATTTGCACCTCTCTCCTGACGGAACTAGAACTGTGGGATGCAGTCTATATAAATTCTTAACTTTTCTTAGCAGTCTGGGCTACTACAACAAGAACCTATATTTTCTTGAAAACCCCTTTAAGCTCTGGACATCACCTTCTAGTACTAGAGGCGTCACAAGCTCCTTAGCCTTTATGGATAAAGCTACGTGATCACTCATCGATGATCCACAGAACATTTTTTTCATGCAAAGTTTCCAATTCAACTTTGCAATAATGTAAAGCTCGGGAAATGCTTTGCCTATTTAATAAGCACGATCGCTTTGCATTACATCTATAAAGAGGCAAAACTATGTTAATTACATTGGAGAAAGTAAAACTGGAAGGAAATCCATTCCCCAGCCATAGGAATGATCTGTTACCAAAGTTCTGATGGTTTTAGAAACATTTGCATTGAATAAATCTACCCAAGGGTCTGTTCATTTATATATGAACATTTTAATAAACAATAAACATTGCATCTATTGCACGGACGCATCTGCCAAGTACATTGAGCAATAGGGCGAGCACCGCAGACCCAATTTATGTGCATTCCTTCCAAAGTGACTCTAAAATGTAATCATGTTTTGGGGAATTCTATTACACCGGCTTCCTGTTTATTGGTCTAACTAATATGCCCAGCATTCTTTCTGGAAATTGTTTTACTGTGTGTTCATAATCAGCTTTTCCAAGCTGAGCTGGCAGAGAGACTAATAAATTACATACAACTGATACTCTGACTGACAACTGTTTTCTTGGGTTATTACATTTTTAGAAGGATACTAATTTCATATCGGCTTTGAAGGATGTATTTTAAATGAGTTGCAGCACATGAAACAGCGAAAGCATTTAACTTTAAAGAAAAAGGAAGAACACGCTAGAATATTACCATGCGGGATCAAATCCAAATATGTTTTAGAGACATTTATTTTCAAAGCAAACTGTATTTCCGAGCCTGGCCTGGTGCAGGGAGGGTACACATCCCATTACACAGTTTTCCCAGTTACAGCTAAAGTTGCTCGTCTCCTGTCAACTTCTATTTTTACAAGAGAGAAGAAACATCCACAGTAAAGTGAGACTAACCACATGGGGCAGAATACAGCAGCAGTCACAAATCATGATTTATACTTTTCAGTTAGCAAAAAAGAGTCACATTAAATATAGAAAATAAAGATATGAAGCGGCTTATAGAAAATGAAAATACTAAAACCTATCTTAACAAGTTAAGTCAATGTTGCATGGGCAGATACTTTAGAATTTGCTATTAAAAACCATGGGTAACTGAAATAATCCCCAATTATGGGCCACCATTGTAACAATACAGCAGTGGTGGTCAACCTGCGGAAAGAGTACATCGCTGATCTGTACAAGAAATGACAACTTCAAACCTGCCGCCGTCATGGCAAGCGGGAGTTGTAGTTTGGCAACAGTTGGAAGAGTCACGGGGTAGAGAAAAGAGGATTCTTTAATAAAGTGACAGAAATAAGCAAAGTGAAAATAAATCACAACTTAAGGTGTAAACTTCAGGATGAGTTTCCCTTAGATAAACCGATAATTCTAAATATTGTAAGAATTGGATCCATTTAGGCACCACTCAGTTGAGTTCGTCTGCTGCAAAGTCTATCAGTAAGTTCAAGAGAATGCAAGAACACATGACAAGAAGGGTGGAAGATCAAACTTTATCAACAAAGTATATAACGACTAAATAAGTATAGACTTATGAAGAACTTTGAGAAAAGGAAGGGAAGATGGTTAAGCATGAAGCAACCCAATGTGTACACAAAGGTGTGTTGACTAATATAAAAGTTGCTGAAGGGTCGGTCATTTACAAGTCTACGGAGAGTAGTGCGTGCTTGTCCAAAATAGATATGGACTTAGAAGTCAATAATAACAAGCCTTAGCACCCCTCCCATACAGTCGTGATATCAACACAACACTTGGTCTGATTTGAAACTCTTGGAAAACTTTGACATCAAGACTTCTACAGGATTCTTTAAAGTATTTCCATCTTGACTTATTTTCTCGAAGAAGTATACGCTCTCTTGGGAATTCCCATAAAAATAAAAATTTTTAAAAAATACAGGACGTAATATTTCACAAATGAGGTAAATCATTTGCCAATAACTTAATTAATTGTGCACCAGAGTGGGAGCAGAGTTCATTGTTGAAACGAATTGCAGCATAAAAATTCTATTATTTCAAGGCAAATGATTAAATGGCATTTCATTTCCAACAAAATGAGATTATCGAAAAGAAGTAATTATGAGATACCCCAGGCACTTTACTTTTAGAATAGACATATCTGTCAAGGACATAGGCATCCGCTGAAATCCAATTTTTCATTTTAATCTAGGGGTGAGCTACTGAAAGACATTAGTCAAGCATGTTTTTCGAGAAGCATGGCAATAATTAAGGCGCTGGGGATAAACAAACTTCGGTTGACTTCCAAACAAAACCTGAAGACGACAAGAAGCCATGGTGACTTTCTAAAGCCTGAAGGTCTACAAATGTGGATTATCTGGACTGACCTCTACACCAGCATAGGCTTCAAACAATGACAAATTGAATGGCTACTTGACAGGCATAATTCAACAGCATAAAATGAAATGACTGAGTTCTTCTTACCTTGAGATTGGATATGCACCATAGCTGCTAACATAAAGCACACAGCAGACATGGTCTTTGGGTTATCTCCTTATTACTCTGTGCAGTCTCTTCTCTTCTACCTTCTGTGATTTCCCTAATACTTTGGAAGCAGACACATATACTGTTCAAGCTGTGGAAACGAGCTGCATTGAAAGAAGCACCCAGTGCTGGAAGTGCAGGCTGAAGAGGGGAGGGAAGCAGCAATTAGCCAAATAAAAGGGGACAGAGAGCAATAGCTTGTTGTGGTTCTGGTGGCGGAGGCTGGCAGTTGTTGGTTGGTATAATTGCAATCAGCTGTAGTGAGGAGAAGCTTACATTTCACTGCTTGCTGGAGACGATTGCTTGCCTGCCTCTAGATTTCTCAGCACCTCCAGAAGCCTTCAGCACCAGGGACAGCGCCTAGCGTCAGCACTAGGAATAACTTTAACTAGCAAGAGTCTGGAATAGACAGCTCCTACAATACCAGATCATAACATGAGGGCAGCACACATAGTGTTAACAACACATCCATTCATTAGTGTTCACCGATCGCTGCACATTACATATGCATCATCATAAATACTAGGAACCCTTGTAATTCCGATGTAACCCATTCATTCTTTGCGATTCCGCTGAGACCATCATCGGTCTCGGGCTACAACCGTATTTTTCATCCGTATTGTCACCCATGTGCTATTCTTTCTATATATCGGCAGTGAATAAAATTTACATATCCAAAACAGCTTGCTATATTTTAGAATTGTGGTAAACATCAGACGATCCTCATGGTAGGCTACGGGTTGAACTAGATGGACTTAAACCTTAAAAACTATGAAACTATGATCCGTATAGCATTCAATTTTTTGACGCACTAAATAAACTCGAATCGGAGAAGCTCATACGAAATACAGAAGATATAAAAGCATTCTGGGCTTTTTATTCAGTCCATGTGAAATAGCGGTTCATCTGGACTGCCCGATTGAATTACAAAAGCCTTGGTTCACACAAGTATGATAAATCGGTCCGCTTTTCATCCAGAAAGTGACGCAATTTTTTTCTCACTTGTGATCTGCGTGCAATGCGTTTTTTTACAGTATCAGATATAAAAGAGATGAGCAAACCTGTTCCGGTTCAGAGTTCAAGTGATTTCCGTATGAAAATTACTGTGCTCCGGTACGCTTGGTGCTTGGTCCAATGTGAGCCCCCGGAGTGTTTGATTGGCTGGCACTGGGAGTAAAAACAGAGCTATCGGTTGTAATGCAGATGCAAAAAAAAAAAACAGAAAAATCCTCACCTGCCTACCATGGGAGTGTTTTGCTTATGGCTGGCTGTATGTGGGTGGAGAGCCGAACAGCCAATCACTGATGGCTCGAGTCAAGTTCGAGTCCCGAACAGCACCACCAAGCCTGACCATTCACGGGGTTCGTTCGGCAACCAAACCTTGAAAGGTTCGCTCATCTCTAGTTATTAATAATTTGCAGGACCATTTACAATTTCCTATGTTACAACATTGCAATGTATCTGATAAAATCGAATGCTATGCTGTGACATCTGATTTTTTTCTCCCACCCGTAGACTTGAATGACTGAGTCTCATCTGATTTCACTGTAATATCGCAGCATGCTGAAATTTTTTTCACACACATATTCTGTTATCGGTCAAATCGGTTATCTGCACTGTCACATTGGATAACATTGAAAAAAGAAAGAATATATTGTCAGCTCACCGTTTTTAGAATTCTCAGAATGTGGTTGTTTGTGCCTGATTGGGAGTTGCAAGGAATGCGGTGTGGGATCACCGTGCTTGAAGCATCGTACGAGACAGACGATAAACGGAATCTAGTGGTTTTTCAGTATTCCAAACAAGTTTTTTTTTAAATAAAAATGAATATGAATAAAGACCACGAGGAAGGAGGAGAAACGCTGAAAAGCATAGCCTGTAATGACTGCATACACTGTCAATCGTAATACATGTGTATTTTTTAATGGATTAATAAACTATTTATTTGTATTTAAAAAAACTTGCCTGGAATATTTAAAAGCCGCTGGATGTCGTTTCACGTCTGTCTCAATTTTTTTCACAGATAGCATTTTGACCGAAAATCCGGATGTATGAACCTGGCCTTAGTCTGAGTGCTGTCCGTGTGACATTATTTTTTCATGGACAGCGCTTTGGCCCTGTGCCTACAGTGAGTTGTTTGATACTTTTTTTTTATCGCAGGTTTTGAGAATCTATCTATCCTGAAACCAGCAGAGTGTAGGACAAGTCAGAAGTGCTGTGCCCAAGTTTTTCCTTGCAGATTTGATGCACATTTTGGTGCAGAAAAAAAGAAATCTGAATCAAATCAGCAAGAAAAAAAAAGCAACATGGGCACAGCACTTCTCACCTGTCCTAGGCCCCTTTCACATTTATACACGCAGCGTTTGGCTGCCCTGCGCTAGCACAATTGCAAGCGCAGGTGCATTCACATGCAAGCACAGGCAAGTACATTGTCACATAGATGCAGAGCCCTTGCACTTCTACCACATTCGCTGCCATTACCTTCTATGGCGAGCGCACAGGAGCAAAACCCGGAAGTGCAGGTCTCAGAGGGGCTGTGTCAGAGCGCATGCGTCACTCCGGAAGCGCTGGAAACACATAATGCGATGTTTCCGGCGTGTCCGAAGTGACGCATGCGCTCTGACTGTGCCCCTCTGCAGACCTGTGTTTCCAGGTTTCGCTCCCATGCGCTCGCCGTAGAGGGTAATTGGGGAGAACGCGGAAGCAAACACAAGGCTCTGCATCTATGCACCAATATGCTTGCCTACGCTTGCATGTGAATGCACCTACGCTTACAATTGCGCTAGCGCAGGGCAGGCAAACGCCGGGTGCATAGATGTGAAAGGGGCCTTACACTTTGCTGGCTTCAGGATAGACAGCAGATTCTCAAAATGTGCATCAAAAAAGCATCAACTAATGCACCATGTGCACACGGCCTTGTAAATCTAATGAACAGCATCATTGTCTTAGCAAATATGAAGAAGAATAAGTGGCACTCACCTTATTTCGCTTAAAAAATCTTTATATTCAGTGTCCATTAAAAAAAGCAGGTGAAGGAAAGAACAGCTCAGCAATCAAGGATGACACCTGTTTCATGTGTATCCCACACTTCAACAGATCCACTTGTTGGTAGAATCTGTTGAAATGTGGGATACACACGAAACAGCTGTCATCCTTGATTGCTGAGCTGTTCTTTTCTGCACCTGCTTTTTTTAATGGACACTGAATAAAAGGATTTTTTAAGTTAAATAAGGTGAGTGCCGCTTATTCTTCTTCATATACGCTAAAAAAATTCTTTACTCTACAAGTATGCACCACCTTATGCTATAATATCTATCTGTCAGCTGAAAACGATCAAAATCCTGAGCCAAGTACCTTAAACAACCCAGGTGCTGAACATTTCTGTTTGTGTCTAAACAGACACGCTACACGCTTCAATGTTGTTAAGATATCACCAACGATCTCACGGGAGCGCGGTCGTTGGGACATCTTTTTTACATCGTTGGTGAGATGTCACACGTCTATATATCGTGGACGACGCACCAACGATGTAGTGAGCAGCAATCGTTCGCACAACCCAGAGAACAATACTTGTTCACTGCTGTGAATGGGCGAAGTCGTGAACGACATCATTATCGCGGTGTCACACACAACGATGCAGCAGGTTGACTGATTGTGGATCATCTGATTTGAGAACATGTTCTCAAATCTGCGATCAATGATCCAACTATTTATTGTAGTCATATCTCGGTGTCACACGAAACGACGTCCTAACGATGTTGTTTGAACTACTCCAAACCCGTGATGTTTCAGCGATATCGTTCACGATCTCGTACCGTGTAACGGGACCTTTAGCATCATTGTCCTATCCAAACAAGAAACGATATTTGCTAGATTGAATAGCTTCAAAATAAATATATTCATAAAATACAATACAGTACATCGAACAAGAATAGAAAGAAGCTACATTCACCTGTGGTAAATCTTCGAGCATTTATTGTGTTCAAAAAGTGATCAGGCAGTCATGTGGGAGGATACTGGCTACATACAGGACAACGGCCATTTTGCACTCAGTAGACCCATTAAAGCACAACTGAGTGCAAAACGGCCGTTGTCCTTTTTGTAGCCAGTATCCTCCCGCATGCCCGCATGGTAACTATTTTAACACAATAAACACTTGAAGATTTACCATTAGTGAGTGCCTCTTCTTTCTATTCTTGCATCTATGATACAGTGCTGTGCAAATTAATTGAGACAAAGCAAGTCTTTACTTGTTTTTCTTTCATTCATTTTACTATTGCTGATAAGTGTTTTATCAGTTCTTGGTGTCGTTTTCCTTTTTCTTCCACATTTCCCTTTTCGTTTTGGAGGAAATGATCCAGTTTCATTGTGTGTGCAAATTATTCTTGAAACTGTAGATTTTCCAATACCAATGGTGGAAGCGATTTCTCTTACAGTCAGACTTATGTGTTCATTAAGGGTAATAATTCTAGATCTCTTCCATGGAGTAACATTCATTTTTACAGGCACGAATAACACTGAGAGAAAAAGTACACTAAACCACTCCTCACAGAAACAAGCTCTCAACTGAAGCTGAGGCGGCAGCTAGCTGTTATTTTCTGACTAAAAGCAATCAAACCACAATTTGTTACTCAAGGTTGTACACTCACACCAGCAGTTAAAACTGGTTTGAATCGCTGACTGGTAACCAACTTACGATTTTACTTACAAAAACGCTTTGTCCCAATTAATTTGCACAGCACTGTATTTGATGTCTCAATAGGGATGAGCGAGTATCCTCGCTACTAGTGGTATTCAGGCTACTCGCTACTCTCCGAGTACTTATGTGTACTCGGGAGTAGCGAGTAGTCCTAATACTTTCGCAGTGTATCTATAGATATAGCCTAAAAGTGAGTAAAAGTGAGTAAAAGCTGTTAAAAATAATAAACTTACATACTCACCTGTCCGACGCCTGCACCAGGACCGGCAGAGAAGCCATCCGATTGCTGGACAAGGAGCTGTGACTACCAGCCAATCAGATGGCCGGTAGCGATTTGGCCAATCAGATGGCGCCACATCACAACCACATGATCGCTAGCGATGACGTGGTTGTGACGTGGCGCCGTCTGATTGGCCAAATCGCTACCGGCCATCTGATTGGCTGGTAGTCACAGGTCCTTGTCCAGCGATCGGATGGCTTCTCTGCCAGTCCCGGTGCAGGCGTCAGACAGGTGAGTATGTAAGTTTATTATTTTTTACAACTTTTCTTCACTTTTAGGCTATTTTCGCAGTGTATTTATAGATACACTGCGAAAGTATTCGTTCTCGCTATACTCGCAACAAGTAGCGAGTATCGGTACCTACTCGCTGCGAGTATAGTGAGTACAAATATTAAGGTACTCGCTCATCTCTACGTCTCATCAGAAGCGCTTTGCATCCGGGTGGTGGCCGGCTGTCTGAACTTATGCTCCGTCTCCCAGTTCAGAGATATACAGTAAACAGATGTGGTAGTGCAGGTCATATTTTCTACTACATAGTATATTTATAAAATACATAATCATTATAAATAATTTGGATGCTTTGTACAAGAAAAATATATTTGACTTTTCATTATTTAAAAAAGCTAAACCTAAAGTTTATGTTATCTACTTTTTTTGAATGTACAGCAATCTATTGCTCCCTGTTATCAGCCTGTGAGCAGAAGGCAACTATAATGCTCTTGATAGTAAGTGCTTAAAAATGTCTGCACTTAAACAGCCTCAATGTCATACCTGCAAACTCTAGCCCAGGTCATAGTTCAAGAAGCCTCAAGTGCTATGTAGGCGATTATCTTTGTCTTTGTCTTACACTTAGAGGGTCACTTCCATTTGCCTTAATGTATTCACACACATATGACATATAATGGGCACTTGCAGTGTGACATATCAATTAAGCAGAACAATGGACCGAGAAGATGATATTTTATTAAAATATGGCACAATAGTTTGATAAATCTGGCGCTCACCTCCCGTGTCATATTTGCTGACATATTTATGCCACTCTTTTGTCATAGACATATGAGTCATATCCAGATAAAAGACTGAGAAGCATGGCTTCTATAAATCACAATGCGCACCTTCTTAGAATGCTAGTGGTCCTTGAAGACTTAAGAGCTGGTATACAATGTAGCTTCCATTGTTATTCTAATCCAGATAGGATAGGAATGATGCAGAAATGTGGTTCATTACGAACGTGCATTGGGGGGGAGTAACGTGGGTGGGATCCCGCTGAAGACCAGATCTAAAACTATATCTGTGTATTTATGCATATTTATGTTTCACTGAGCCAAGTTAATTCCTCTCCATTGAAACACTCTTCATACTTCTTAGGAACCTTTTATGAGACTCAAGGTTTCCTGTACGTGCTTCATTCCCTCCCCCCTTCCTTAATGCTCAGGGGATTTTCGAAGGCTACTCAGTTTAATTAAAATAACTGCATCGTGTTAATTGATATGACAAGGAACATCAACAGAAATACCCAATAAAGACAGATATAATTTTTGTACACCAGTTGTAAGTCAATGAAATGACAATGAGCAAATTAATATGAAAGCCACCTAGTCAATAGAATAGTAATAGGATACTAAGACTACCAGAGGGGAAAAATAGCTTTGTATGACGATTTTCCTACCAGGCCCTGGGCGCTCTTTACTTCCAAGGATGTTAGAGTGTACAACAACTCAGTGGTTGATATATTTGTTCTGTATTTCAGATTCACTGGATAATGAAGATGGCTTTTGAGTGTACAAAGGACAATAAATGACTACTTTGCACTCAATAAATGCCAAGGCTCCAGGCAGCTGCATCAGCACCAAACTGTGCCGAGAAAAAAAAGCTTAATTATCATTATATTATAGTTAAAAGCTGGTGGTAGTGATATTTAAACGAATAATCTCTCACTCATCAAACCTCCGTGAATAAAATAGAATCATGCTGCCTATGCGTTATTACGACGGAGCGGTGTTTGGGAGGCAGAACATTTTAGCTTTGTGACAATAAATGGATCAGAAAAGTCTTAGTTTTTATTAAAATAAATATTGACATATTTCTATTAATTATTCTATTTTTTATGTAAACAGTAAACATTCTTAACCTGCAAAATAAGAAGAAGATGCAATATGTCATTTCTTATTTAGATCTGTATTATGGTGATTAATGACCATTGCTGTAAAAGGTAAAAATTTCAAGAGCTTGAAATGGCATATAAAATTCAGGGTGTAAAAATCACTTTTCAATAACCTACTCTACAAATAAAGCTATTAAAACAAGTGGCAATTATTGAGCTCAAGCACTTATACACGTAGCAGAGGCGAATTTGTCATCTGGCTCGGCTCGTCTTTATATCATGATATATTATCTGTGGTTTTCCATATGACAGCACGTAAACCTGCCGTATTGTCTTTGCTTGAGTTATTACCGTGCAGAAAGAGTTAAGTGACAAATTAATCAATGCCACATCTCTCTGTTAATCTTTCTCCATCCTTTCTTTTCATTTCCCTCCCTCTTGATTCCTTTTATCTCTTTTTCTTCATCACTATCTCTATTTCCCTGCATGTCTTCCCCCCTCCTTTTTATTGGCCTTCCAATCTACCTCTCATGTTCACTCCCCTTAGCTACCCTTTCTTTAAATTTGGTTAAAAACTTCTAATTTCTTATAAAACAAAGTCAACACAATAGGGTGATATATAACTAAAGGTGACCAGATAAATGGCCCAAAGAAGAATGCAGGGTTAGGGTTTAGTATAGGTGTTAGGGTTAGGTGTTAGAGTTAGGTGTTAGGCCTTAGGGTTAGGTTAGGGTTTGGGTTAGGTGTTAGGGCTATGTGTTAGGGTTAGGGGTTAACGTTAGGTGTTAGGGTTGATCTTAGGTGTTAGGTGTTAGAGTTTAGGTTTAGGTGTTAGGATTAGGGTTTAGGTTTTAGGGTTAGGTGTTAGGTTAGGTGTTAGTGTTAGGTTTTAGGATTAAGGTTAGGTGTTAGAATTTGATGTTACGGTTAGGTGTTAGGGTTAGGCGTTATGGTTAGGTGTTACGGTTAGTTATTAGGGTTAGGGGTTAGCAATTAGGTGTTAGGGGTTAGCGTTAGGTGTTAGGGTTTAGGGTTGGGTTAAGTGTTAGTGTTAAGGTTAGGTGTTAAAGTTGGGTGCTATGGTTTAGGGTTCGGTATTAGGGTTAGGGTTTAGGGTTAGGTTTTAGGCTTGGGTGTTAGGGTTATGTGTTAGGGTTAGGGTTAAGTTTAGGTGTAGAGATGAGTCATCACCCTAGTGTTCGAATTCGATTCGGTTCACCGAATTGGGCGCTTGGTTGTCGAATGTTCGTCGAACACCGTCGAATTCCATTTAAAACAATGGCAGGCCAACACAAACACATACAAACACATAGAAAACACCTTCTAAAGTGTCCAAAAGGTGACAAACATATGGAAAAGAGAAAAGTACATATAAAAATGCGAAAAGAAAAGAGATACATAAAGGGGGAGGAGACACAGATAAAGGCATGTCATGCCCTTCCAAAGTCAGTTTTTACTTCGGTAGTTGTAAGGCATCATGCACACGATGAGTATTTGGTGAGTTTAACTTCAGTATTGTAAGGCAATGTTCAGATGATGATTATTTGGTGCATTTCACTTCAGTATCTGTAAGTAGGGATGGGCGAATCTACTCGCTAGGACTCGTTACTCGGCGAGTAGTAAGGGACTCGCAGGACTCGGTACTCTGCGAGTTTCCCAGTGATTACTCGCACGAGTCCAATGCAAATCAATATCAATCCTAGTTTTGTCAGAAACACTGACAAAACTAGGATTGCCATTGTTTGCATTAGACTCGTGCGAGTAATCACTGGCTACTGTGCCAGTGATAGCAGGGAAACTCGCAGATAACTGCTGTTTCTTTGCGAGCCGAGTCCAGCTGTCTTCTCTGTGTAGCTCCAGGGTCCTAGAGCCCGCCTGCTCACAGACATATGTAGCAGTGCTGAGATTGTTCTCAGTCTGCTCATTCCCTGTGTACAGACATGAATGTCTGTGCACAGAGATGATGTAGCAGTGCTGAGATTGTTCTAAGTCTGCTCATTCCCTGTGTACAGACATGAATGTCTGTGCACAGAGATGATGTAGCAGAGCTGAGATTGTTCTCAGTCTGCTCATTCCCTGTGTACAGACATGAATGTCTGTGCACAGAGATGATGTAGCAGAGCTGAGATTGTTCTCAGTCTGCTCATTCCCTGTGTACAGACATGAATGTCTGTGCACAGAGATGATGTAGCAGAGCTGAGATTGTTCTCAGTCTGCTTATTCCCTGTGCATAGACATCTATATTTATGCACAGGGGATGTAGCAGAGAGGACATCGCGTTTTGGACTGCGTCGGACGGAAGAGCATTTTTTTAATTAAAGATGGAGTCCCTAATGGCTTTTTTTTTTATTTCTAATAAAAAATTTTCCTTGTGTTGTGTTTTTTTTAAAACAATTTAATAGAAATTCATGGCGGTCATGTCTAATATTGGCGTGACCGCCATAAATTTCGGGCTTAGGGCCAGCTGATAATACAAAGCTGGCCCTAACCTCTTTATTACCCAGCGTGCCACCGCTACCAGGGCCGCTGGAAGAGCGGGGTTCAGCGCCAGAGGATGGCGCTTCAATGAACGCGCCATCTTCTGGGGTGGCTGCGGGCTGCAATTTGCAGTGGGGGGTGCCCAGAAAGCTTGGGCATCCCTGCGCTGCGGATTCCAGCCCCCAGCTGCTTAGCTGTACCTGGCTAGACATAGAAATTGCGCGGAGCCCCACGCATTTTTTTTTTATTATTTCATGAATTTCAGAGTCAGAGTCTCAGAGTCAGAATCTCAGAATTTCATGAAATAATAAAAAAAAAATGCGTGGGGCTCCGCGCAATTTCTATGTCTAGCCAGGTACAGCTAAGCAGCTGGGGGCTGGAATCCGCAGCGCAGGGATGCCCAAGCTTTCTGGGCACCCCCCGCTGCAAATTGCAGCCCGCAGCCGCCCCAGAAGATGGCGCGTTCATTGAAGCGCCATCCTCTGGCGCTGAACCCCGCTCTTCCAGCGGCCCTGGTAGCGGTGGCACGCTGGGTAATAGAGGTTAGGGCCAGCTTTGTATTATCAGCTGACCCTAAGCCCGAAATTTATGGCGGTCACGCCAATATTAGACATGACCGCCATGAATTTCTATTAAATTGTTTTAAAAAAAACACAACACAAGGAAAAATTTTATTAGAAATAAAAAAAAAAGCCATTAGGGACTCCATCTTTAATTAAAAAAATCCTCTTCCGTCCGACGCAGTCCAAAACGCGATGTCCTCTCTGCTACATCCTCTGTGCATAAATATAGATGTCTATGCACAGGGAATAAGCAGACTGAGAACAATCTCAGCTCTGCTACATCATCTCTGTGCACAGACATTCATGTCTGTACACAGGGAATGAGCAGACTGAGAACAATCTCAGCACTGCTACATCAGGCAGCAGGCGGGCTCTAGGACCCTGGAGCTGGCAGCCTGTACAGAGGAGACAGGATCTTATCTGTGCGAGTCAGCGATTACTTACAAAGTAAACGAGCAATGCAAATAAATGAAAAAACTAGGATTGCTTCAGGCTGAAGCTTCCGAGACACATCTGCGATTTGTAAATCTCACACTACTCGCTATTACTCGCTTCCCCATTCATTAACATTGGACTCGCTAGACTCGCAACGAGTAGCGAGTCCTGTGCTCGGACTCGCTAGAGTCAAGCGATTCCGAGTAATTTAGGATTCGCCCATCACTATCTGTAAGGCCACATTCAGAAGATGAGTATTTGGTGCAGTTTTACCGCGGTATCTGGAAGGCCTCGTGCAGGCGATGAGTATTGGGTGTTTTTTACCTCAGCATCTGTAAGGCCTCGTGCACACGCTGAGCATTGTGTCACATTTAGGGGACTACAACAAGAGTCTCTATTTTTTCCAAAAATTTGGGCCCAGACACCACTTCAGTGGCATTAATTGCCCCACAGTTGCAAGCTTAAAAAGGTTGGTGAGGTGACTTTCATGCAGCACATTCCAAAATCCACAAGCCTTTAGTCTCCCCATGTTATCTGTAAGTTTTGTCACCAAAATCTAAGTAGAGGCCAAAAAATCTATAGTTTGAGTAGTTCATGCATGAACCGTCACATGGATATGAAGCAAAAGTCGCAGTGGGAAGTTCACTGTGCTACAATGCGGCCTAGTGGGTCGGGCCCATCAAGTGCATCCGCTGCCTCTTCATCCTCTGTGACTGTGAGGACAGCAGTCACACATGCTTTTGGACGCAGACCTTCCACCTCTTTACCCGCAACAGCCAGTGTGATTAGAATGTCATCAGTTATTTTGGAAGTGGAAACACCTGCAGGTGTTGAGCGCTGTCAGACATCAAGAGCACCACCTTTGGATGAAGGCAACATAATATGTCCGCCTGCACCTTCCTCACAGACCAACAGTTTTCCGGGGACACCCTACTCAATGGTGTCTCAGCACAGCAGCCAGCCCTCGGTCCCTCAGATGTGGACAAGTAAAAGACTATTTCCTCCTATCCATGACAAAGCTAAGAGGTTGAATTTCACCATCTGCAAGCTGTTGGCTACAGAAATGCTCTGTCTCCGCCTGTTGTACACAGAGGATTTTTGAGACCTTGTGTCCGTAGCAGTGCCCCAGTACCAGATGCCCAGTCGCCACTACTTCTCAAGAAAGCTGTGCCTGCGCTACACCGGCATGTCGCAGACAACATCACCGCTTTCGTGTGACAGGGTGCATTTCACCACAGACACTTGGACCAGTAAGCATGGATAGGGGCGTTACATGGCGGTGACTGTGCACTGGGTAACTATGAAGACAGCTGGAGAAGGGACTGCTGTCCAAGTCTTGCCATCCCCACGAGTTGTGCGTTAATCCTCTGTATGTACAAGTTCCTCCACTGCTTCTGCCTCCTCAACCTCGTCTCAGTCCTCCACCTGCACCCAAAGCCTGTCTGGTAATGCCACCTGCATTCTAACTGCGCACAAGGAATCCTGCACACCTCCTTACTATGATGGCAGCAGAGCTCAACGGTATCAGGCGGTCTGTACCTTGAAATGTCTGGGAAATGTGAGTCACACAGCTGAGGATGTGTGGGTCAGCTGTGGAGACCAAGTTTCATCAATGCTTGTCTCCACTGAACCTGCAGCCAGGAAAGACCGTGTGCGACAATGCTGCAATGCTGGGTGCAGCCCTCCGCCGGGGCAATGTGACACACGTGCCTTGCATGGCTCACGTCTTCAACCTGGTTGTCCAGCCAATTTTTGCACACTATCCGTGCCTAGATGGTCTTCAGCAGAGGGCACGGTCGCTGTGTGCTCACTTCCGCCATTCGCATCCCGCAGCTCAACGCCTTGCATCTCTACAGAAGTCGTTCGGTCTGCCAGTTCACTGACTGAAATGCGATGTGCCGATGGAATTCAACTCTGCACATGTTACAGTAACTGTGGCTACTAAACCTATCTATCTAACTTTGTATTCGTTCACTAGCTGACTGAGAGAACACAATTTAGAGTCTGCACTCTTTAAAGCGTGCACACAGCTGCAGCGGTGCCGTCTAACACCCTGCAGCAGCTATCAGTAAAATGGTGGCGATCGTTAAAAAGGCCGAGTCTTATAGGGCTAGGACATGTGACAGACACAGCCAATGATGACCTTGGTTGTGTGAAAAAATGCACTTGCAGTGTGAGACTGTGATTGGCTAGCAGCCTGATACAACCCCCCCTGCACACTATACACACAAACTGGATATTAACATTCATTTGCAGTATTAGGGCCAGTTTTAGGGTTAGGAAAATTAAGCTTTTGGTGATCGAAGCGTTATCGAACATATACTAGAACTGCCGAATTTCAAGCAAATTGTTTTAATTCAGCGAATGACTCGAACACCGCCAAAAACAGCTCGACTTTGAGATTGGCGAACAATTCGAATTGAACACCACTCATCTCTAGTTAGGTGTTAGGGATAGGTGTTAGGGTTAGGGATTAGGGTTGCTTGTGGGCATTTTTCCTTATGTCGTATATACATCTTGTGACACAGTATCAAAATCAGGTTTAATTTTTCTCAAAGAAGCACATTTACTTGAAACAGCTGTTGTCCCGGCAGACTCATAGCATCTCCCTCTCCCCCGCTCACACATGTTGTTGCATGTAATCTTTTACTTAAATTTAATAAAGAAGCTGACAGCTTCATAAGCTTCATCTTCAGACAACCAAGTGATGTCTAACAAATGGTATTTCTTGCATTTCATTTTTTCAATGAAGGTGGTGCAATTTTATGCCTAAATTTCTAGTGACTGTTCAAAATACAAAATATGTTGTTTCCAAAGACAAAATATATTGTGTTCCGAGCATCAAAGATAGAGAGAAAATACCAGTGTGAAACCACCCTATTTGAAATGAAACAGTTTCTGTCTTTTTCCCATTTATTAGACCCAAACATACTCTCCGATGGTAATCCACAACACAATGTCCCTCAATGAAATTCTGCAGCTCTGCTACATTGTAGTGAGCTGAGACATTAGGCTATGGTCCCACGCATCAGCATCACCTGGCAAAGCTGCCCACTTTCTGGAGAGAAGCATGCAGATGCATGTATTTCTGTGGAGTGTGCAGCTCCTGTCCAGGGAGCAAGCGGCCATGCCAGGTGATGCCAATGTGGAAGTGGGACTGAAGCCTACAGTGTCCACTCACCACAAGCAGCACTCACACTGCCAGCCCACTGTTTTAGTGGTGATGTCAGAAAGTTCATCTGAGGTCACAGCTGACGTACCATTGGAACTGCACAAGATGTGTCCTGAAATGAATTCTCTGATGTCACAGATCTCAGAACCATGGTGCTTGGTGCAGTCAGTGTAAGTGCTGCTTGCGATGAGTGGTCACTGTAATGTAACTGGTCATCACGATGTAGCAGAGCTGTAAATCTTCGAGGGACATTGTTGTGTATTTGCTGTTGGAGGGTATGTTTGCAGTTTCTAAATGGGTAGAAGAGGGTGTCTGCGTGTTTTATTTCAAATAAAAGATTTTTTTCTGTGTGATTTATTTCAAACCAATAAAGGTATCACTCCTATAATACTTTTCTCAACCCTTTTTTTGGGACTTAAGTATTTACATCGATTTCAAACCAAGGAATTTTCTCTGTGTGCTTTTTAACTATTTACTCACTGGATTGGCAATGTGGGAGTGTCATAAAGTCCAGAACATGACCAATCTAGACTTGATGAAACTTATCAATTTTCAGCTGTCATAAACCCCTGTATTACCCCATTTGCCAATGCAGCAGGGCATTAGGAAGAGGCGGGCAAAGCACCAGGATTGGTGCATCCAATGAAAGCATCAGTTCTGGGGCAGCTGTCGCCTGCTATTTTTAGGGTGCTGAGGGCCCATGAAAGATGGTCCTTCCCACTCAGAGAATACCAGGCCCCAGCTGTTGGCTTTACCTTGGCTGCTTTTCCAAAATGGGGGGACCCTACGCCATTTTTTTTCAAATTATTTAGTTAATTTTATATTAATAATTTGACAAAATAATATAGGGTGACCTCTGTTTTAGATTACCAGCCAAGTTAAAGCCATCAGCTGGGGTCTAGTATTCTCAGGGTGGGAAGGGACATTTTTCATGGGCCTTCACCACCCTTAAAATAACAGGCCACTGCCACACCCAGAAGTGGTGCCTTCATCGAAATCGGCATTCCTGGTGCTGTGCCCGGGCTATTCACGCCACCCTGATGCATTGGCAACTGGAGTAATGGTATTTAGGGTTGATGCCAGCTGGGTATTGTCAGCTGACATCAAGCCCAGAGGTTAGTAATATCTAGGCATCAATCAGATACCTAGTATTACTAACCAAGTCAGTAAGGACCCAAATAACCTAACCAATTTTTTTTTGTCAAATGAAACTAACTAATACATTTCTCTTCCAACATTTTTTTATTAAAGTCCTTTTTTTTAAAAAAAAAAGTCTCCCATTCAACCCAAACCCTCCAACGAAAAAAAATTGAAAATCAAACCCCAAAATCCTGAAGTAGTTTCAGCATATAGTGACTGCATCCCCCATATGGAGTTAAAGGGAATCTGTGTGATAAGAGATGCATAGCTGAAATCTGTGTTAATCCCTACAGCATGCTGTCTTCAGATTACATAGCAAAAACCTGCTGACAGATTACCTTTAATAATGGGTAGATGTGCAGTACTTTGCTGTGGACACTATTCCGTTAAGCTTTTCTCTGCTGCTCTGCAACTGAGTAGTTCAGCCCCCAGGAACAGCTGATTGACGGGGGTGCTAGATGCAGCACCCCAACCTTTCAGAAATTGATGACCTATCTCAAGGATGGATAATTAATTTTAAAGTCCTAGAAAACCCTGTTAATATTTAAATTAAATTCACTAGAGTACAATGTTTGAAAAAAATCCTGAGTCACTTGTTATTCACATTTCAGCTTCAAAAAAGTATAATAAAAAGTTCTTAAAATGTTGCATGTAAGAGAAAATGGCACCTCTAAAAACTATGCCTTATCACCAAATAATAAGCCCTCATATAGTTCTATTGACAGAAGATTGTAAAATGTAAAGGTCTCCGAATATAGTGTCACAAATAAATAATTCTTTACAGTGTATTTATTGTCCAAAAAACCTAAAATATACATAAAAATATATCAATTTGGTATCTCCACAATCGTGATGACCCACAGAGTAAACTTATTTATGTGCAACACCAGTATAGACAAAAATATAAAACATCAAAAATAACAACAGCAGAACTGATTTTTATTTCTCAATTTCTCCCTAAAAAGAGTTAAAAAAAATTATGTTATAAGTTACCGTATATAAAACCCAAAATGCTGACAAATACAACTCATCCTGAAAAAAACAAAACATCATAGAGCTACGTCAATCAAAAAATAAAAACACTGTATTTTTCAGATTAAAAGATTTTTTATTTTATTTTATTTTTCAGTTTATTTCCCCCAAATTTTGGGGGAAAGAGGTGGGTGCGTTTTATAGAGGTTGGGGCAGGCTGCAGGAGGCAGTGGTAGGTCATGTGCCCCAGCTCATATAATATGCTCTGCCGCTGTCCATCACCGCGGTGCTGAAACCGCACCGAGGTGATGGACTGGGGGAGCGGCACATATTATATGTGCCTGCGCCCCCCCGTGATTGCACATGAACCCCCTGTGTTGGCTATGGCCCCCCATGCTGCTGCCCATAGTGAAATAAAAAAGCTTTACTTACCTTCTCCAGCGCTCTCCTGCCAGTGTCTCCCTGCATGCCGCTGTGATCGGGCATGCAGAGATGATGTCACTCTGCTGTACCGATCACATGACCAGCATTACCGAGAACCAGGAGGTGGAGGAGCGCAGAGGCACAGAAGGTAAATAAAGTCTGTTTTATTTTACTATGGGCAGCAGCATGGGGGCCTAGCCAGCCGAGGGGGACGAGTGCCATCATTGGGGAAGTGTACCATCAATAGGGGACATGTGCCATCAACAGGGGACGAGTGCCAGCACTGGGGAAATGTGCCATCAATAGGGGACATGTGCCATCAATAGGGGATGTATGTCAGCACTGGGAGATGTGTGCCATCAATAGGGGACGTGTGCCATCAATAGGGGATGTATGTCAGCACTGGGGGATGTGTACCATCAATAGGGGACATGTGCCATCAATAGGGGACGTGTGCCATCAATAGGGGATGTATGTCAGCACTGGGGGATGTGTGCCATCAATAGGGGACATGTGCCATCAATAGGTGAAGTACGCCAGGACTGGGGGACATGTGCCAGCACTGGTTGACATGTGACATCAATAGGGGATGTGTGCCAGCAATGGGGGATGTGTACCAGCACAGGGTGACGTGCCATCAATAGGGGATGTGTGCCAGCACTGCGGGACGTGTGCTATCAAAATGGGATGTGTGCCATTAATGGGGGATGTGTGCTATCAATGGGCGATGTGTGCCATCAGTAGGGAATATGTGCCATCAATATGGGGCGTGTGCCATCAATAGCGGATGTGTGCCAGCACTGGGGGTCGTGTGCCAGCACTAGGGGATGTGTGCCAGCAAAGGGGGATGTGTGCCATCAATAGGGGATGTGTGCCATCAATGGGGGACATGTGGCATCACTGGGGGATTTGTGCCAGCACAAGGAGGCTATATCCAATATAAGGGGGCCATGTCCAGATTAAGGGGGCTAATTTTAGGATGGGGGGCTATATCCCAGGATGAGGGACAATGTACCAGGATGAGGGCGCTATGAGGGACCTATACCCTATAAGATTTGTTAGACAAACACTGGCATTATAAGACGGACCCCGTTTAACATTAAAAATTATTTTTTTCTCTTTTCCTTCACAAAATTTGGGTGAGCGTCCTATAATCAGGTGCAACTTATAAAGCGAAAAATACGGTACTTTGGCTCCTATAAAGTGACAAGAAAGAAAATATCTTTGCCCTAAAGACCCCAAATAGGCATGTCATTAAAGGGAATCTGTCCTCAAATTTTTTCTAAGAAATCTGAAGACATCGTGCTGTATGGTTAACACACAGATTTCAGCAATGAATCTCTTATCACACTGTGTGCTGTTGTTTACCTCCAATTATTGTTTTAACTTCAGAAGATTATCATTGCTGGACTAGATCAGCTAGTTCGGCACGTTCCTGCTATCATTAGTTCACTGTCTATAGACATTGTATATTGAGACCCTGCTGTGAGCACTGGCAGCTCTAATTGTGTCAGAACTGCTGCACCCAGTAAACTTATACATAGTTGGATTCCGGGTCTCTTTACCTACATCACACTGCTCTCAGATGAGGTAGTAAAAACCTGCTAACAAATTCTCTTTAAGTGGTTAAAGGGAAGCTGTCATTTAAAGGGAACCTGTCAGGCCATTTATGCCCCTCCAGCTATCATTGTCTGTAGCTGCAGCTTCATAATACTATTCTAATCATCCCGGTCTGAGCTCATAGTGTAATGTGAAAGGTGAAAAAAAAGCATTTATACACTTACTTTCTTATGTAAATGAGGCAGTGTGTAGACACCTTGGAGGATGTAGTCTTTCTGGCAGGTTAATAGTTAACATTTCAGGAGATTTTCAGAACATGCTGCGGGGCCGGTGTGATGTCATGGCCATGTGACTACAATAGGCAGAGCTAAGTCTTCATAGCACATAATGGTTTGCTTGCTTAGCTTCGCCCACTATGGTCACATGACCGGGACATTACACAGGTCCTTTTATACGGAGGAGATAGAAATGAGTTCACTATTAGGCTATGTACCCGCTGTGCTTTTCTGCTGCGTTTTTGTGCTGCTTTTTCTGCACGAAAAACGAATGACCCACAGTTTTGTAATGAAAGTCAATGTGATTTTCAAAATGCTGTGCCCACTGTGTGCGTTTTTCAGTGGTGCCATGTGTATATAAAAGTCCCTGTCAATTATCTTGTGCATTTTTGGGCTACGTTTTCCAGTTGCCGCCATTCTAATGGGCTGAAAAACGCAGGTTTTACAAAAACACAGCAGAAAAGCACAGTGGCCCATAGCAGAAAAGCATGCATGCATTTTTGAAATAGCTGCGTTTTTTGAGACTAGAAAAAAGCAGCACAAACAAATATGCACAGTGGGCACTTAGCCTTAACCTGTCAGAGTGACTACGTCCTCCAAGGTGTAGTCTGATTGCCTCATTTATATAAGAATATGTAAGTGTACAAATGCTTTTTTCACCTTTACCATTACACTATGAGCTCAGACAGGGATGGTTACAATAGTACTATGAAGCTGCAAGTACAGACAGTGATAGTTGGGAGGGCAAAAAACGACCTGACAGGTTCTCTTAAAAAAAGACTCTATTAACCTGCAGATGTGGGGACATATTACAAGGTCCATTTTTTATCTCCATATGGTAATTCAGGTGTTCATGTATATTACAGTCCCCGACAGAAGTTATGTCGCTTATCCATGTTATGTAAATAAAAGCTTATAACCTGACATTAAATTCATCCATTGGTTTTATAAATGACTCTTTTGAAAGCTGAAACCCTCCGAAAAGTGCTTTTGGTTAAGAAAATAAATTGGCATCAATGCTGAAATATAAATTATTTAATGAACACAGAATGGTCAGATTTTGGCAAGACAAACGTTTTGTCGCCGGGTGATATAATGCACCCAATCCTAGTTTACATCCTCACATGTGCTACGTAAATGATCGGTTAATTAGTGGTTGTGTATAAAACGAAACCCAGCACCCCAGACCTTCACTTGAACTGCAACTTGAGCTCTGACAACATGACAAAAATCCACCCTGCGACCAAAGCCTTGATTATCAAGAAGCTGAAGACCAGATCCACTGCAGAGGTGGCTGGCACCTTTAATGTGTCTCAGCATCAAGTACAAAGAATTAAAAAAAGATTTGAAGACACTGGAGATGTGTTTGACAAGCCCAGGTCCGGCAGACCCCTCAAGACAACTGCTCAGGAGGAATGTTTGTTGGTTAGAAAATCCAAAGCAAGCCCCTCTTCCACTGCAGCAGAGCTCCAAAAGGCCTGGTCACCTCAAATCCCTGTGTCAACTAGAACAGTTTGTAGGATTCTGTCTCGAAATGGCCTCCATGGTCGAATCAGTGCCCAGAAGCCAGCACTTAACAAAAGGCAAATAAAAAACCGTGTGGCATTTGCAAAGTCCTACAGCCTGCTAAACAGTTGGATCCTGGAAAAGTGGCAAAAGGTGATTTCTCTGATGAATCTTCAGTAGAATTACACCACAGCCACCGCAAATACTGCAGGAGACCAACTGGAGCTTGTATGGATCCAAATTTGGTGGTGAAAAGATCATGGTCTGGTGTTACATTCAGTATGTGGGTGTGCGAAACATTTGCAAGGTGGAAGGCAATATCAATAACCTAAAATATTAAGAAGTATTAGCTACCTCTTACATTCCAAATCATAAAAGGGGTCAAATTCTGCAGCAGGATGGTGCTCCATCTCATACATTCATCTCTACAACAAAGTTCCTCCAGGCAAAAAAGATCAAGGTGCTCAAGGACTGGCCAGTCCAGTCACGAGACATGAACATCATTGAGCATGTTTGGGGTAGGATGAAAGAGGAAGCTTGGAAGACAAAACCAAAGAATCTAGATGAACTCTGGGAGGCATGTAAGACTGCATTCTTTGCTATTTCTGATGACTTCATTAATAAATTGCATGAATCATTGTTTAACCGCATGGATGCAGTCCTTCAAGCTCTTTGAAGTCACACAAAATATTTAATATGACTCTAATAGCACCACAACTTTATTCACTAATGTTATGCAACATATATTTGTATTTTAAGTGAATTATTTGTTTGACTATCACATTACGTTCTGTGGGCGACAAAACTTTTGTCTTGCCAAAATCTGACCATTCTGTGTTCATTAAATGATCAATATTTCAGCATTGATGCCAATTTATTTTTTGGGAATAGTACTATACCTATATTTCTATGCTGTGTCAGTGCGTCATGAATTGTGGTATATGTTAAAGGGGCCTACTGAGACTCTTTGGCCCAGGGCCCACGAAAACCTGGAGCTCACACTGCATATAGTAATAAACCTTTTAGTTTAGGTAAACAATAGCTCACACACAGATAAGAGAATCTCAGTTGATGTTTGTTTTTTAACTCTTACATCATGTTGTCCTCATCTTACATAACAAAATCCTGCTGACAGATTCTCCTCATTGTCCATTACAGGATGTCTACCATTGCTTCTATTCATTTTTGGACTGACAGCTTTTTAATACAATTTATGGCAAACTCTATCATAGTGAAGAATGATAAAAAGAATAAAAAGAGTTGTTCAGATTTCGTATCATATACATCATGCACACCAAGCCTGTAGATACAGCATTTGTAATAATGGGCTGAGTATATTGTTTTTTAGCTACAAAAGGTGGCACTGCTGGCAATAATTTTAATATTCTGATAATTGTTTTTACACTATAAATGTTACAAAGCACATTTCATTTCTTTCCTATAACGATAATGTCTTTCTGATTGGGTACATTATAGAAGCCATTTGGGTATTCCGCTAGTTGTGTGCTTTGTATTCTCAACAAAATGTTATGTATGTTTATATAATCACCTTCTTATCTGTGAATGTTAATAGGCGGATTTCTCTCTTAAATTATACAGTGAGATTATATGCCCAGCACCTTCCCATAGGCAATTTTATTGAGATGTATGCACTAGCTTTTTGTATCAGTCATACACAGCTGATCCTTTGATATTAGAGCTCATCAGATGGATTTACTCTTTATTTATTTTTTCTCTCAAGTCTCCAATGTATAGTAGATTGTGTTTAGCTATATAGATTCCACAATGTTTACTTTCTGCTTCGGTTAAAGGGAATGTGTTATCCAAAAATGAATTCTTTAAAATAGATTTTTATGTTAAATGCATTTTTTTTTTAATTTGGACAATGTTTTCATGAATTAATCCATCATATAATGACAGAATATTCATGTTGTGTATATGCTGAAAATGGTATGCCAGTCTACATGTCAAATGTAAATAGGCATAATATTATAGTCACGTTAATTTATTTACCTTTCAAAAAGCCAAAACATGAATCTACTTATATAATAGCGAAGTCCCGTCTGTCATTCACTTCTGGCGTCGTGTCAGCCATATTTGCACATCCAGTGATGGGTGTGCCAATATGGTGACTGCTAGCAGTACTGGCCCATTGCGCAGTACCGCTAGCCATGCTGCCAACACCTGCACACAGGGAGAAGAGAGTGCACAGGGGGACAGAGAAAGTGTGGTGCCCCTGCGGACTGGTTGCCCCAATAACATCGCACCTATTCCACAGGTGTGGTGTTACCAGCTCTCAGGTGAGAGGGGTTGCCGAGCCAAGACACATTTACCTGCACCCAACACCATCCAACTCCAGGCTTGGGGATCTGGGTGGACCTTATTTAGGCAGGACCCCATCTGCATGGTAGAGGAGGGAGTAAGTAGAGGGTAGGTACAAAGGTTAGTAGAGACAGGAATTTTCACAGATGTGTCAGGGGGCACAGAGGAGACTGTAGAGGTCACTCGCAGAAGGTCCCAGCGTTTGGCCAAACAGTCCACATCCTAAATAAAAATGTCTCTGTCGCTTTAAGAGGCATTTCCCTTTTAGTTAAAGCTGGAGGTCACTAGGACCCAGCTGCATCCTTACCTTGGTGTTACCTGACAAGGGGACCCCTTCTTGCTTCCCAGCATGATGTTACCCCTTGTGAGGGAGGCAATGTGTCAGCACTAGTTGTTCTAGGGGTCACCCTCCCCCCTTTTTGCCCTTAGCATCAGGGACTCCTTTCCCCTCCCCTGTCGTCATCCAGTGCTGGGTGTCTCCCTACACCCAGCGTGACAGGAATTCAGTGTTTAGTGGTGGAGAAGTGGGTGTAAAGGAGAAAGAGAGTGGAGAGAGAGGAGAAGCACCTGGAGGATGGAGCTGCTGAGAGGCTCCTTTCAGGTTGGGACAGAGGGACAGGACGAAAGGGTCCCAGGAGCACGTCTGTGGGGGAACCACTCGTGGTGCCCTGTATCCACCGCCGGCTGGAGGTGCATGGAGGGATCAGGTCTCAGAGGGGACTGGCCCCAATCTAGCCAAAGGAATGCAAGATTTAACTAGTGAACCGTAGATGGCTGGGCCTTCAAGGACATCTACCAACACTGTGCTCCTTCACTGAAAAGGTGGCCACATAGGACCAGGGGACGCAGAGATCGTCACCCGACAAGGTTTGCAGACGTTGGCTTGGGACACTGAGTATGAAGACGCGGGGCAGAAGAGGAGTGTAGCCAGTGTGGGGAGATGGCCAGGAAAGGCTCATAAAAGGTGTCTTGGTGAAGTGGCCTCGTATCATCGGAGAGCTGGCCACCCTGTGCCATGGAGGAGTACAGCACCCAGCTGGGTAAACTTGAGTGATCACCAAGTAAAGGTAAAGATCTACAATCCTGGTCACCTCTGATTATTCTGCCCGCTTTCCCTGTTGATCTCTGAGTACTCATCATCGACCACCTTCAAGTCCTTACTTTAAACCCTGGGGCCACGCTCTACCTGTGGGGAACGATACCTTCAAGGCTGCTATTCAACCAGCCCCAAAGGTCCCACTGCAGTGCTGGTCACTCTGACCAGAATAATCACAGGTGGCATCACAAACTTATCCCCTGTAAATAATCCCCTTTTTCTGCAAGCCCAGGGCCGCGTAGCCGAGTTTCTGCCACCGTGACCTCCCACCGAATTGATCAGCCCGGTTACCGAGTACCCCACGACCCTGCCGAGCATCGTAACAGCACACAGGTGGAGAGGCAGCTCACAGGGGGAAGAGAAAATGAACAGGAGAAAGAGAGAGTGCACAAGGGGAGTGGTGAGCACTTGGTGGTGAGAGCACACATGGGGAGTCAGCTCAAAGGAGAAAGCACAGTGTGGAGAGGACACAAGGGGAAGACACCTTAAAGAAGACAGCACAAGAGGGGAGAAGACAGAAAAGGGGGAGAACACAGCATAAATGGATGAGAGAGAGCAGACAGGGAGACAGGTCAAAGGAGAGCACAGAGTGGAGAAGAAAGCAAAAGGGGGGAGAGACAGACCAGACAGAGGGAGAGCATACAGGAGGGATAGACGGCCACTTCCCTCCTGATGTGATAGCATCGAGCACCCGTCTACAGTAGGTATGGAAAGTATTCAGACCCCTTTAAATTTTTCACTCTTTGTTTCATTGCAGGCATTTAGTAAATTCAAAAGAGTTCATTTTTTTCTCATTAATTTACACTCTGCATCCCATCTTGGCTGAAAAAAAACTGAAATGTAGAAATGTTTGCAAATTTATTAAAAAAGAAAAACTGAAATATCACATGGTCATAAGTATTCAGACCCTTTGCTCAGTATTGAGTAGAAGCACCTTTTGAGCCACAAGTCTTCTTGGGAATGATGCAACAAGTTTGTCACACCTGGATTCTGGGATGCTCTGCCATTCTTCCTTGTAGATCCTCTTTAGTTCTGTCAGGTTGGATGGTGAACATTGGTGGACAGCCATTTTCAGGTCTTTCCAAAGATGCTCAATTGGGTTTTGGTCATGGCTCTGGTTGGGCCAGTCAAGAATGGTCACAGAGTTGTTCTGAAGCCACTCCTTTGTTATTTTAGCCGTGTGCTTAGGCTCATTGTCTTGTTGGAAGGTGAATCTGCCGCCAAGTCTGAGGTCCCGAGCACTCTGGAAGACGTTTTCTTCCTAAATATCTCTGTACTTGGCAGCATTCATGTTTCCTTCAATTGCAACCAGTCATCCTGTTCCTGCATGATGCTGACACCACCATGTTTCACTGTTGGGCAGTGGCGTAACTTCAGGCCCTGGGGCCCCAATGGGAAAGCTCCAATGGAGCCTCCAATTATTGCAAATCTTTAATAGTATTAGTCTTTTTCTATGGGCCAAAAGGACTCTAGGTTGCAGGGCCCGGATGCGATCGCAACCCCTGCACCTGTTGTGGTTACACCCCTTCTGTTGGGATTGTATTGGGCAGGTGATGAGTAGTGCCTGGTTTTCTCCACACATACTGCTTAGAATTATTACCAAAAAGTTGTATCTTCATCGCGTTAGACCAAAGAATCTTATTTCTCATAGTCTGGGATTCCTTCATGTGCTTTTTGCAAACTCTATGCAAGCTTTCATATGTTTTGCACTGAGGAAAGGCTTCTGTCATGCCACTCTGCCATAAAGAATAGCATGAATGACTGGCATCTAACCTCAGAGTGCAGGTGCAGGCAGAATAAAGCATACTAATGAGAAAAAGGAGATATCCGCTGGAACACTGACACTAAATATGCACATTTGATGAGTGCAATGAGCGGCCGAGCTGCACAGCTAATACAAGTATAATGATAAAATGTATTATAGCAATCACTGCCCTAGAATATAATGAAAATAGGAAGACTTAGCTTCAGCAGTGGCCACTGCGGAGTACCCGGTGACCGACTCCAAGGTGCTTCCATCTCACCGGGTCCTAACACTATGACTAAGAGTCATTGCCATAAAGGTCAGACTGGTGGAGGGCTGCAGTGATAGTTGACTTTGTGGAACTTTCTCCCATCGCCCTGCTGCATCTCTGGAGTTCAGCCACAGTGATCTTGGGGTTCTTCTTTACCTCTCTCACTAAGGTTCTTCTCCCACGATTGCCAATTTTGGCTGCACGGCCAGGTCTACGAAAACTTCTGATGGTCCTAAACTTCTTCCATTTAAGGATTATGTAGGTCACTATGCTCTTTGGAACCTTGAGTACTGCAGAAATTCTTTTTAACTTTGACCAGGTCTGTGCCTTGCCACAATTCTGTCTCTGAGCTCCTTGGGCAGTTCCTTTGACCTCATGATTCTCATTTGGTCTGACATGCACTGTGAGCTGTGAGGTTTTATATACACAGGTGTGTGTCTTGCCAAATCAAGTCTTAACAGTTTAATTAAACACCTGGACTCCAATTAAGGAGAAGAACCATCTCAATGAGGATCACAATGAAAATGACAGCATGTGACTTAAATATGAGTGTCTGAGCGTAGGGTCTGAATACTTATGACCATGATATTTTTCAGTTTTTCTTTTTTTAATAAATTTTCACAAATATCCACGTGAAGCATCTGAAGGGCTAATAATCTTCTTGAATGTGGTTTTGAGTAGCTTGAGGGATACAGTTTTTAGAATAGTGTTACTTTTGGGTATTTTCTGTCACCATAGGACCCTCAAAGTCACTTTAAATGTGATGTGGTCCCTGCAAAAGTAGCTTTGTAAATGCTATTGGAAAAAATTAGAAATTGCTGATAAACTTTGAACGCTTTTAACTTCCTAACAAAAAAAATTATTTTTCAAAAATGGTGCTGATGTAAAGTAGACATGTAGGGAATGGTACTTGTTAACTATTTTGTGTGACATAACTCTGGTTTAACAGAATAAAAATTTAAGTTTGAAAATTGCAAAATTTTCAATATTTTCGCCAAATTTCCGATATTTTAATAAGTGGATGCAAAGAATACCATCCTAAATTTACCACTAACATGAAGTCCAATATAGAGTGTCAATATGTCTGCTCACCTCCTCTTTTGAGGTGCTCAGAAAAAATATATAGGAGGTGTATTTTGGCTCACTCTGGGAGCAAAAAATAACAAGGAGGAATGGTGTTCCAAGTAAGTCCAACTTTATTTTTGTCTTGTTCAGAAAAATAAATTCTCAGAGACTGTAGTACAACGTTTCGGCAACCTTTGCCTTGTTCACGTTATATCTTTGTCAATGAATCATGAAATAGAAAGACAAAAAACATATCAATAAAACATAGTGACAAAACGATATATAATACAGAAATGTTGTGCATGATTGCACTTAAGGTGACTTATTATGCACCCAAGGGATTAATTATGAAATATCAACTTAACTTCGCTGTAACAAAATAGTGCATCAAGACATAAGTGTCTAAAGGATGAGAGCAGCAAACAGCTTTTGAAATATGTGATAAAGAAATTACCTCTGAATATGAGGAGCACGAGGTCCTATGTTAAGAATAGGTTATCGAGTTCCTATTAGTAATCTAATGGCTATAAGGAAATTACTTATTTAAAAAATTATCAAGATTATATTTTTGCTGTATAATACTGCAGTATTGTTACCTGCTTGAAAAATGAAGTGGTGAGCAATCATATCCAGTAGGTGCCACTTGTTAGATATAGGTAGTGGGTCAACACAATGGTAATATATGTGCAACAAAGGTTATATAAGGTAAGGGTGTTACCTGATTGGTGGGGTATAACTATTTAGGAATAACCACCAATCATCCAGGTAAACATAATATAGTGTTAACTCTCATTGGCATCATAGTGTAAAAAGGGGGCAAAAAGTGCAGAACTTAAGGCCACGTCACACGGTTCAATTTCAATCACAATATCGTTAGAAAAGTCACGTGATTGAGTTTGTTTGAACAATTTCGCAATATCGCTTGTGCGGTGTCACAAGCATAGATCTCAATTGCGATATCAAATTTGGCAATGCGCCAGCGATCAAGCACACAACCCAGCGATCTACAAAAGCCATTGTCAGGAATAGGCGAAATCATCCACTAGATCGTTAGTGTGGCGTCACACGGCACGATGCTGTAGATCGCTCAAGCGATTATCGCTTGATTTGCGCTCCTGCTCACAAATCTGCAATCAAACAATCAAGCGATTTTTCAATGAAATTTCGCTCGGTTACACGCAGCGACACACAAATGATATCGCTTAAGCGATCAAAAAAGCAGATCACTTAAGCGATATCGTTCACAAGATTGACGCGTGTGACGTGGGCTTTACTGTTTAGCATAGACACGCTAATGAGGGAACCCTATAAAGACCACAGTATAATGAGCCATTGGTCACCAGTAACCTAAACCCAAGCATGAGCAATTTAAGATTAATATAAAGCATGATTACAACATGCAGAGTGCTAAAGAAAAATACCATGGGTTGAGGATACACATTACCTGTGGGTAGAATGGGTGCGAGTCGCGTCGCAGTGAAGAGCGGCTTCTGGCGATGGGTGCCGCCATTAAATCATGTGATGTGTTCCCTGAAATCGAGGCGCGCAGATGCGCTATATGATGGAGGCAGGTCTCCGGACAGGACCGGAAATACCTGAGCTCTGCCAAGTGGATGGGTGACATTAGGTCCCCCAGACGGAGCCAGGGAGGAGCCGAAATTGATGTGGCATCGTTCTGTGTAGCATCATAAGGGAGTGGTATATATCATGATTCCAGAAACTGAAAGGAAAACAAGAAATAGAAATTATTATTTAATAATATAACAGAAAGTACCTGTAAAAAAGGTTAATAAGGGATGAACCACAAAATGACTTAATCATAAATGTGCTTGACACATTGGAACCAAAAGGACTGAATAGAGAGTACGAAATAATTCACTAACAATATTCCCTTCACTTTGTATCACTAGTCAGATAAAAATACTGACAGATCTTGTGGAAATATTACATATGTTGGCCCAGACTGGTTTACAATTACTTGTGCATGTCCTGTTATTGTTTTCCTTTTTTCTAGTTGTTCTGGTTGACATACCTTTGGAGATACATTTATGATTACCGTAAGTCATTTTGTGGTTTATCCCTTATTAACCTTTTTTACAGGTACTTTCTGTTATATTATTAAATGATAATTCCGATTTCTTGTTTTCCTTTCAGTTTCCGGAATCATGATTGAATATATACCACTCCCCTATGAGGCCGCAGGGAATGATCCCACATCAATTTCAGCTCCTCCCTTGCTCCGTCCGGGGACCTGACGTCACCCATCCACTCGACAGAGCTTGGATATCTCCGGTCATGTCCAGAGATCCGCCTCCATCATACTGCGCATGCATGCACCTCGATTTCGAGAAGCACGTCACTCGGTCATATGATTTAATAGCGGTGCCCACGGCCAGAAGCCACACTTCACTGGCGACGCGACTCGCACCCATTCTATCCACAGGTAATGTGTATCCTCAGCCCATGGTATTTTTCTTTAGCGCTCTGCATGTTGTAATCATGCTTTATATTTATCTTTAATTGCTCATGCTTAAGTTTAGGTTCCTGGTGACCAATGGCTCATAATACTGTGATCCTTACAGGGTTCCCTCAATAGAGTGTCTATACTATACTGTAAGTTGCCTGCACTTTTTGCCCCTTTTTTACACTATGATGCCAATGAGAGTTAACACTATATTATGTTTACCTGGATGATTAGTGGTTATCCCTAAATAGTTATACCCCACCAATCGGGTAACACCCTCAGCTTATATCACTTTTGTTGCACATCTATTACCATTGTGTTGACCCACTACCTATATCTAACAGGTGGCATTTAGTGGATATGATTGCTCACCACTTCATTTTTCAAGCAGGTAACAATACTGCAGTATTAGACAGCAAAAATATAATCTTGATAGTATTTTTGATTAGTAATTTCCTTATAGCCATTAGGTTACTAAGAGGAGCTCGATAACCTATTGTTAACATAGGACCTCGTGCTCCTCATATTTCAGAGGTAATTTTCTTTATCACATGTTTGACAGGCTGTTTGCTGTTCTCGTCCTTTGGTCACTTAGGGTACCTTTACACATGGCTACATTTGTAGCTTGTCACCAGGTAACTTACTGGTTGCAGTGAAATCATGGATACATGGTTCTATCTTGTTGTTGTGTACAAATGGAATCATGTATCCATGATTTCACTGCAACCAGTAAGTTACCTGGTGACAAGCTACAAATGTAGCCATGTGTAAAGGTACCCTAACTGTATGTCTTGATACACTTTTATGTTACAACAAATTTAAGTTGATATTTCATAATTAATCCCTTGGGTGCATAATAAGTCACCTTAAGTGCAATCATGCACAAGATTTCTGTATTATATATAATTTTGTCACTATATTTTATTGATATGCTTTTGTCTTTCTATTTCATGATTTATAGGCAAAGATATAACGTAAACAAGGCAAAGGTTGACGAAACGTTGTACTACAGTCTCTGAGAATTTATTTTTCTGAACAAGTCAAAAATAAAGTTGGACTTATTTGGAACACCATTGCTCCTTGATTACTTCTTGCTCCTAGAGTGAGCCAGAATACACCATGTATATTTTTTTTCCCTAAGACATTTTTCTTCTGCATGTTTTAGCCTGGGGGATAATTGTATTTTTATTTAATTTATGTTCTTTTTTTTAGAATGGTAGAATGGTGGAAGGCATCTCTTGGTCCTTTTTTTTTCTTTTCTTAACACATTTGTTTTTAGCATGCACACGTTTTTTTATATACAGATTTATCTAGTATTTTATTCACATCATTACCTCTTTTTTTCCCCATGCAATATCACATATTTGTCTTATCGCACAAAGACTATACTTAACTACTTTGCAGTTCACAAAACCATCCAACACATTACAACCTTATTATTTATTAATTATCACATCATCACATTATTAATAGTATTTCTACTCCCCCGCTTGCATTGTCACAATCAGTATTCTGTGAGCTTGGTGTTCTTTTTTCTTCCTTATTTTATTATATCTTTAAATCCCTTAATACAGAAATATTTAAATGATGCGGCCAGGGCTAGGGGGTACTCGGACACCGGACTGATGGCTGATGGGGAATCACGGATGGTCAGGATCCCGGTTCTGTGCCCTGGTTATGATTTGAGAAGATGTTGGTGGGGGAGAAGGGAGTATTTACAGGGGGTCGTGACGCCACCTGTAGTTCCCGGTAAATTGGTACCGGCGCTGCAAGCCAGCCACTGAGGTGATGGTGGGTGCAGCAGAGTTTGGGATAGCTCCCTACAGGTGGAGCTATTACCTCAGGGCAGCGGTGATAGCAATGTGGATGAGGGGAGTAGTTGTAGGTGCTGGTGTTCCAGTTCTTCTCTGCTGAGCTGCTGCTGAGCCTCCGGGGACCGGTGGGAAGAATAACAGAGACCAGTTCAAGTTTACTCCACTTTACTAGGTACCGGTAGATAGCAAAACGAAACACGGTACAGTTTGGTTTGCAGCGTGATGTTGCCAGCTCAGGGTTCTCATTATGGAGTCTCAAGATGTCCTCTGCCTTTGTCTTTCAGGGTCTCCTTTCTTCCTCACTTCTACCACCCTCGCAGAGCTCTCCCGCCAGTCCCTTGATCTCCCACGGTGGGGCACAGGTGTCCTTTCCCGGATTTGAGAGGATACCAGGCACTCCCTCGACGTCAGTACTCGGGCCGTTAGCCCTGTGATCTTGGATCTAAGGTGGTCCTGAGGGGTGAGGTACCTTGTGGCGCTGTCAGCTACCCGGTTTCTATGGGCCTGCAGCTCGTCAGTCAGATAGTGGGGCTATTCTTCATCAATGGAAACCTCAATGCCACTGGATAGATGAATCATGTAGCATTTTCAGATATCCATTGGCATTGAGGTCTCAACTGATGAAGAATGGCCCCACTATCTTTGTACCCCATATACCACACCATACCATCAATTTTTGTGTTCCAACAGTCTTGGGGGGGATCTACCCACTGTGGGTTAGTGTCAGACCAATAACGGTGGTTTTGTTGGTTAACTTCACCATTCACAAAAAAGTTTGCCTCATCACTCATCTGAAGGCAATTGTCTATGCAGTGAAGATACGAGATGTGCAGCATCTGAAACAACAGATCCTGGAAGCCTGTGCTAGCATTTCTTCTGCGGTGTTGCTATCAGTGTGTCAAGAGTGGGAGAAGAGGGTTTCAATGACAATCCAACACAATGGGCAGCACTTTGAACACGTTTTATAAGTGGTGATAAACTTGTAAATAACTCATGAAAGAATAAAGGTATGTTAAAACCAAGCACACCATTGTTTTTCTTATGCAATTCTGAAGAGGTTTGATGTGTCACATGACCCTCTTCCCATTGAAAAAAATAAAGTTAGATCCAAAATGTCTGACTTCAAAATGGCCACCATGGTCACTCATCCATCTGGAAAAGATTTCCTCCTCCCATATACTAATGTGCCACAAACAGGAGGTTGATATCACCAACTATTGCCATTTTATTTAGATGCATCCATATAAATGGCCCACCCTATAGTTTGGCCAGTGGCGTACCACACAGCCGCTATTGGGCCTCCTGCCTGGCATCACAATTTTAAATGTATCATCATCGCGGGTGCCACTACAGTTGAAACCAGTGATGACAAAGGGAGTGCTCTGATTCAACCTTCATCATTCTCCCTCAGAGTCTGAGATCTGATATCTCAGCACAGCCGGCGAGATAATGTCACTACTGCACGTCTGCTATGCCAAGATGTGCAAAGAACACACTCCACAGCAGAGGCTGAAGCAATAAGGGAAAGAGAAGAGGTGAGTTTTTATTTAATTATTTTTTATTTAAATCAGTGAGTATACTGATGGTCAATGTCGAACATATATGAAGGACTATGAGGGTTCATTATATGATATGGAGAACTATAGGAAAGCATAATAATATATGGAGGACTATAGGGGGTGTAATATATATGGAGAATTATGGGTTACATTGTGCTACTGTATATGGAGGACTATGGAGTGCATTATTCTACATAGAGGACTATTTGGGTCATTATACTATATGGAGGACTATGGGGGGGTTCATTACACTATATGGAGGGTAATGTGAGGCTCATTATACTATATGGAGGACTATGGGCTGTACATTATACCTTATGGAAGGCAATATGGGTGAAATTATAATATATGGAGGACTTTATCCAGAAAAGAAAATTGTGGCACATGTTCCCATAAAACACAAGCTTTATTCCATACGCATTAAAAGTGCAGTTTCATCAAATAGAGTCACAGCTAGGCAGGATAGGTTAATCCAGTGCAAGGTATCTGGAAACAGATAATGGACCGTTTCACACTACTTGCGCTTCAACTGGTCTAGTATCCATCAATGGTCAGTTTTCATTGCTGCCCAAAGCCCAGACTTCAAAAAGCTGAGCACGATTTTCTATGAGCGAATCTACCTGGATCCTGGTTCCTTGGATTTACACAGCCTGAACAGCCAATCAGTGAGTGGTGGAGTGTTGGAGTCTGTGCCTCTGTGTGTATTTTCCCCTTTTTGTTTGTTCTTTATACTATAAAGAGGACTCGGGTGCATTAACCCCTTCATGTACGTCATAGGTCACTTCCCACCCTTTGATGCAAGCTCACATGCTGAGCTCACATCCTTCCCAACACATCTCAGCTGATCTCATTAGCTGAGATGCTGTTAACCCTTTGTATTGCGCTGACAATCACTGGGACCGCCGAGATCGAAGGTCCCATGATGTGATCACGGGATCTCCATCTGTTACCTTTGCCACCCAGGCTCCTGTGATGACCCCGGAAGCTGTATGGAATAATTTCCTGCTGGCGATGACCCACCAGCAGAGAGTTATCATTTCTGTAATATATAAAGCAGCATATGTCTACATGACAGAAATGACTGTGCGACACTGAGGCCCCTACTGGGCCAAGTAAAATAAAGTAAAAATATAAAAATAGTTTTTAAAATATGAAAAAAAAAATTCAAATCACCTCCCACAAGTGTCCTATTCCTGCAGCCTCTGCGACCAACTGACTGCCGCGATGAGCAGTGATGTCACTCACTGAGTCACTGAGGCCCCATGGCAGTGACTTAGGTGAACTGGTTGTATGGTAATCTCCTTGGCTGTTTTTATTTTTTTTTTAGCTTTTGTTTTGTTCTATTTTAAATTGCATTCATGCTTTTACCATTACCTTGTTGTTATTGTTGATAATAATATATTTTGCTTTCATGTGATTTGCCATTTTGACACTACATCCTTTTATTGTTTTTAATGGGGTGGTTTTATGGTGTCTTTAGGTTTTTGTGTGCCATACTTTATTAATAAAATATATATTGTTATATTTTGTGCTTTTATCTTATATAGTTTAATCGGTGGTCAAATATATGTACGCAGTATTAGCTGCCTGCTATAGCACCTTCCTCCAGTCTCACTGCACGCTGGCTACAGAGGATGCCACAGCGTGGGAGCAGAGGAAGGTGAGTAGAATGGTTTGAAGTGTTTTTATGCATTAGAAGCAGAATGGGAAACATATTTACCAGGAAATGGCTCGAGATGATGACATATCTACCAGAATGGGGGACATTTATGTCAGTATGAGCTCAGGATGGGGGACATTCATACCATGATGTGGGTCACATATACCAGGAAGGGGGACATATACCTGTATATCAGGGTGGTGGTCATATATACCAGGATGCAGTAAATATTAGGGATGGGAGAATTACTCTCTACTATTCGGGACTCGCCCGAATAGTAGCGGACTCGGTGGACTCGCTACTCGCCGAGTTTCCTTAGTAATTACTCGGGGGTAGCGAGTCCCTGTACTTTTGCAGTGTATCTATACAGATACACTACAAAAGTACCCTAAAAGTTAATCTAAGGGGTTAAAAACAATAAACATTAATACTCACCTCCTGTACTCCTGTACCTTATGTACCGGGACCGGTACCGAAGACCTCCGGCTGTTACAGGACCTCCGAGACCACCGGGAGAAGATGGGGAAAAGGACCTTGCAGTTCAGCCAATCAGCATGCGGCTAGCGGTCACATGGGTTGTGACGCGGCTGCACTGCGGCCATATGACAAACCCATGTGACCGCTAGCCGCATGCTGATTGGTTGAACTATAAGGACCTTTTCCTCATCTTCTCCCGGTGGTCTCGGAGGTCCTGTAACAGCCGGAGGTCTTCGGTACCGGTCCCGGTACATAAGGTACAGGAGTACAGGAGGTGAGTATTAATGTTTATTCTTTTTAACCACTTAGATTAACTTTTAGGGTACTTTTGCAGTGTATCTGTATAGATACACTGCAAAAGTACAGGTTACTATTCGGTCTCGCTGGACTCGCAACGAGTACCGAGTCTTGGACCCGGACTCGTTAGAGTCCAGCGATTCCGAGTATTTCAGGATTCGCCCATCCCTAGTAAATATATATCAGCATGGGCTCAGGATGGAGGACATTTATTCCAGGGTCAGGGACATTTATACCAGGATGGGCTTAGAATGAGGGGCATATTTAATTGGAAGAGGCCCAGGATGGGAGACATATATACCATGATGGAGGACATATATTCCAGGATGGGCTCAGGTTGGGGATAATATATTGTAGGATGGTAGACATATAAACCAGAATGGGGGCATATTTACTAGGATGGGGGACATATTAACCAAAGAGGGAAATATACCTTGCTAATCCCTTGCTGATTTTGTAAGTTTGCCCACTGACAAAGACATGAAGAGTCTATAATTTTAAGCGTAGATCAATTTAAACAGTGATGGTACCTTTACACGCCGCCACGGCAGGCTGGATACATCCCGCTACTTCACGTGCACGAGCACGCTCAAACGGTTACAAACGGTCAACGCACCCTCTTTACACGCCGCCACAAGGTGCGCTACGCCACGCTACATCTATAGCTAGCTACAGCCCCGGGTGTCCAGAGTTCCCTTCCGTTGCCTCTTTACACGCCGATACAGCTCGCTACCATCGGCGATATAGCCATCTGTTTTCGAGCAGAGCCCATAAACAGATGTATCTGTTGCCGGCTGTAGCGTCGCGTCTTCAGACGCCGCTACGACGGGCTACATTGGCGCTACAAGCTACATTTGTAGCCTGTAGCGGGATGTATCCAGCCTGCCGTGGCGGCGTGTAAAGGTACCTTGAGGGTACCTTTACACGCCGCGACGGCAGGCTGGATACATCCCGCTACAGGCTACAAATGTAGCTTGTAGCGTCAATGTAGCCCGTCGTAGCGGCGTCTGAAGACGCGACGCTACAGCCGGCAACAGATACATCTGTTTATGGGCTCTGCTCGAAAACAGATGGCTATATCTCCGATGGTAGCGAGCTGTATCGGCGTGTAAAGAAGCAACGGAAGGGAACTCTGGACACCCTGCGATGTAGCTGCAATGTAGCTAAGGCGTGACCCTGGCTCCGTGTTACCGCGCCCCATGTGCGATCATTGGTGGAAGCTGCTGCGTGCCGATTGGTAGTCGCTGCATAGGGAGGCATATTTAAGGAGCTGACGAGTCACACTACACAATCGCTCGAGCGTGCTGTATTACTCTGCCTCCTGCGTTGCCTGCCCAATCAGGATGTGATTGCTTCGTCCTATCAGCGTACGGACGGCTCGTAATCCACAATTGTGGCACGCCTATGTGCTGTCCCTGCTGCACCAGGTCCGCCCATAGTAGCTGGTTATAGCAGTGTGTAAATGAGCTACAGCTGGCTACTTGAGACACCCGGCGATGTAGCTAGCTATAGATGTAGCGTGGCGTAGCGCACCTTGTGGCAGCGTGTAAAGAGGGTGCGTTGACCGTTTGTAGCCGTTTGAGCGTGCTCGTGCATGTGAAGTAGCGCGATGTATCCAGCCTGCCGTCGCGGCGTGTAAAGGTACCCTGAGAGACAGAATATCAAAAATAAAATCCAGAAAATCACATTGTCTAAATAAGGTATATAAATGTATTTGCATTTTGCAGAGATAAATAGGTATTTGATCCCCTACCAACCATTAAGGTGCCGTCACACCAGGCGACGTCGCTAGCGACATCGCCGAAAAAGTGACGTCACAGCGACGTCGCCAGCGACGTCGCGCTGTGTGACAGCGCGACGCGACCGCGAATTATCGCTGGTCGCAGGTTGTCAGGTTTACGGGAAGAACCGTAAACCTGTCAACCTGCGACCTGCGATAAGGCTGGATCGCGCCGTGTGACATCGCCAGAGCGATGTCGGCGGCGATCCAGCCTATACCGCAGTGTTGCTGCGGATCGCTCACTGGGCTGAGCCCAGCCCAGCGAGCGATGTCACCGCCCGCATCGCTGCGGCATCGCCGGCCGCAGCGATTCTGTGTGACAGGTGACCAGCGACGTCGGAAGCGAGCGGGCACCCGCTCATCGCTTCCGACGTCGCTGGTCACATCGCCTAGTGTGACGGGACATTTAGGAGTTCGGACTCCTACAGACCAGTTAGATGCTCCTAATCAACTTGTTACCTCATTAAAGACAGTTGTCTTAAATTGTCACCTGTATTAAAGACTCCTGTCCACACACTCAATTAATCAGTCAGACTCTAACCTCTACAACATGGGCAAGACCAAAGAACTTTCTAAGGATGTCAGGGAAAAGATCCTAGACCTGCGCATAGCTGGAATGGGCTACAAAATCATAAGTAAAGGCTACTTCACATGTTATGATATCGTTAACGATATCGTTGAAATGTCACGCTTTTTTGATCGTTCGAACAATGTCGTTTGTGCATCATTGCGTATAAACATATGATCTTGAAATGACAAATCATTGGATCGTTCATCAAAAATTTGAGATCCTGACCTCAAATCTATCGTTCGTTGTCCAATTAACGTTCTGTGAACTAGCAACATCGTTCACTGTGACACCTTTTTGAACGATGTCGTTCACAATTCTCCTATTCTTGCCACTTTGTAACATCGTTCACTAGTTCTTCTCAAGGTAGCTGGCGCATTGCCAAATTTAAGATCGTTATTGATATCAATGCATGTGACAACACACTAATGATGTCGAAACAATCGCGGTCACATGACATAGCTAACTATTTCGTTCAACAATATCGTAGCGTGTGAAGTAGCCTTAAGACACTGGGTGAGAAGGAGACAACTGTTGGTGGAATAGTAAGAAAATGGAAGAAATACAAAATGAATGTCAATCGACATCGATCTGGGGCTCCATGGAAAATCTCACCTTGTGGGATATCCAGGATCATGAGGAAGGTGAGATATCAGCCTAAAACTACATGGGGGCAAACTTGTTAAAGATTTCATGGCAGCTGGGACCACTATCACCAAGATAACCATTGGTAACACATTACGCCGTAATGGATTAAAATCCTACAGTGCCCGCAAAGTCACACTGCTCAAGAAGTCACATGTGCAGTCCTGTCTGAAGTTTACCAATGAACACCTTGGTGATTCTGAAAGTGATTGAGAGAAGGTGCTGTGGTCAGATGAGACGAAAATTGAGCTTTTTGGCATTAACTCAACTCGACGTGTTTGGAGGAAAGGAAATGCTGCCTATGACCCAAAGAAGACCATCCCCACTGTCAAGCATGGCAGTGGAAATATTATGTTTTGGGGGTGTTCCTCTGCTATCTCAACAGGACAACGTCACTGCATCAATGGGAAAACTGATGGAAGCATGTATCATAAAATCCTAAATAACAACCTCCTTCCCTCTGCCAGGACATTATAAATGGGTTGTGACTGAGGCTTCCAGCATGACAATGACCCAAAACGTATAGCCAAGGCAACAAAGAAGTGGCTCAAAAAGAAGCACATTAAGGTCATAGAGTAGCCTAGCCAGTCTCCAGACTTTAATCCCCTAGAAAATTTATGGAGGGAGCTGAAGCTCCAAGTTGCCAAGTGACAGCCTCAAAATCTTAATGATTTAGAGATGATCTGTAAAGAGGAGTGGACCAAAATTCCTCCTGACATATGTGCAAACCTCATTATCAACTACAAAAAACATCTGACTGCAGTCCTTGCCAACAAGGGTTTTGCCACCAAGTATTAAGTCTTGTTTGACAGAGGGATCAAATACTTATTTCTCTTTGTAAAATTCAAATAACTTTATATAATTTAGACAATGTGATTTTCTGGATTTTATTTTTGATATTCTATCACTGTTAATTAGGGATGGGCGAATCTACTCGCTAGGACTCGTTACTCGGCGAGTAGTAAGGGACTCGCAGGACTCGGTACTCGGCGAGTTTCCCAGTGATGACTCGCACGAGTCCAATGCAAATCAATATCAATCCTAGTTTTGTCAGAAACGCTGACAAAACTAGGATTGCCATTGTTTGCATTAGACTCGTGCGAGTCATCACTGGCTACTGTGCCAGTGATAGCAGGGAAACTCGCAAAGTAACTGCTGTTTCTTTGCGAGCCGAGTCCAGCTGTCTTCTCTGTGCAGCTCCAGGGTCCTAGAGCCTGCCTGCTCACAGAGATGATGTAGCAGTGCTGAGATTATTCTCAGTCTGCTCATTCCCTGTGCATGTAGCAGAGAGGACATCGCGTTTTGGACTACGTCGGACGGAAGAGGATTTTTTTAATTAAAGATGAAGTCCCTAATGGCTTTTTTTTTTATTTCAAATAAAAAATTTTCTCTGTGCTTTTTTAACCCTTTATTGGAGATTCTTAGTGGCTGGGTCAAACGTGGCCTGACATTAAGAATCTCGGGCTTAATACCAGCTTGTATAACAAAGCTGGTATTAACCCCTTTATTACCCAGCGTGCTACCGCCACCAGGGCCGCTGGAAGAGCGGGGTTCAGCGCCAGAGGATGGCGCTTCAATGAACGCGCCATCTTCTGGGGCGGCTGCGGGCTGCAATTTGCAGCGGGGGGTGCCCAGAAAGCTTGGGCATCCCTGCGCTGCGGATTCCAGCCCTCAGCTGCTTAGCTGTACCTGGCTAGACATAGAAATTGCGCGGAGCCCCACGCATTTTTTTAAAATTATTTAATGAATTTCAGAGTCAGAGTCTAAGAGTCAGAGTCAGAATCTCAGAATTTCATGAAATAATTTTAAAAAAATGCGTGGGGCTCCGCGCAATTTCTATGTCTAGCCAGGTACAGCTAAGCAGCTGGGGGCTGGAATCTGCAGCGCAGGGATGCCCAAGCTTTCTGGGCACCCCCCGCTGCAAATTGCAGCCCGCAGCCGCCCCAGAAGATGGCGCGTTCATTGAAGCGCCATCCTCTGGCGCTGAACCCCGCTCTTCCAGCGGCCCTGGTGGCGGTAGCACGCTGGGTAATAAAGGGGTTAATACCAGCTTTGTATTATCAGCTGGCCCTAAGCCCGAAATTTATGGTGGTCACGCCAATATTAGACATGACCGCCATGAACTTCTATTAAATTGTTTTAAAAAAAACACAACACAAAGAAAATTTTTTATTAGAAATAAAAAAAAAAGCCATTAGGGACTCCATCTTTAATTAAAAAAATCCTCTTCCGTCCGACGCAGTCCAAAACGCGATGTCCTCTCTGCTACATCCCCTGTGTGTAGATATAGATCTCTATGCACAGGGAATGAGCAGACTGAGAACAATCTCAGCTCTGCTACATCATCTCTGTGCACAGACATTCATGTCTGTACACAGGGAATGAGCAGACTGAGAACAATCTCAGCACTGCTACATCAGGCAGCAGGCAGGCTCTAGGACCCTGGAGCTGGCAGCCAGCACAGAGGAGACAGGACTCTTATCTGTGCGAGTCAGCGATTACTTACAAAGTAAACGAGCAATGCAAATAAATGACAAAACTAGGATTGCTTCAGGCTGAAGCTTCCGACACACATCTGCGATTTGTAAATCTCACACTACTCGCTATTACTCGCTTCCCCATTCATTAACATTGGACTCGCTAGACTCGCAACGAGTAGCGAGTCCTGGGCTCGGACTCGCTAGAGTCAAGCGATTCCGAGTAATTTAGGATTCGCCCATCACTACTGTTAATATAAACCTACCCTTAAAATTACAGACCGTTCATGTCTTTGTCAGTGGACAAACTTACAAAATCAGCAAGGGATCAAATACTTCTTTCTTTCACTGTATATACAAGTATGGGGACATATTTACCAGGGAGGGGCCCAGGATGGGGGACATACCTACATAATAAAGGGGAGTGTTGCAACACTTATTTCTTTATAAAAATTAGGACATAATAAAGGTCTGTACATCTGAACAACAAGCAGGAAGAGAAATGGGGGTGTTAGGTCCAAATTTTGCACCAGGGCCCATCGGTCTCTACACCATGTTCCAAATTATTACGCAAATGTTCTTTTTCTCTGATTTTCCTAAATGGTCGGTGCAAATGACAGTGTAATAAAAGTCATCAAACCTCCCAATGATAACAGTATAATCTTCAAAATTGAAAAAAACTCTAAATGCACTGTTCCAAATTATTAGGCACAGTAGAGTTTCTAAACATTTGATACGTTTGAAAAAACTGAAAAAGTTCATTTGTTCAATTTGCGGCATTAGGAGGTCACTTTCATTGAAATAAAAAGCTATTTAACTCCAAAAGATCCTAACAGACCAAGTTACATGTTAACATAGGAACTAGAGATGAGCCACCACCCCGGTGTTCGAATTCGATTCGATTCATTGAATCGACGGGGTGTTCGACGAATGTTCGTTGAATGCTCGACGAACACCGTCGAACACCCCGGAAAACGAACAAACCGGGCTTGTGCAGCTTTTTCACTTCCACAATGTATATACATACATTGTGGAAGTGAAAAAATGTGAAAGAAAGTGTTAAAAATAAAAAAATAATCAATGCTCACCTGTCCGCGGTCCACCGAAGCCTCCGGCAAGGTCCTGTGACTTCTAGGACCTGTGGTGACGTCATGTTCTCGCGGGAACTTCGGTCACTTGACCGGAGTTCCCGCGAGAACATGACGTCACCACAGGTCCTATTAGCAATAGGACCTTGCCGGAAAGCTTAAAATAGATATTTATATGTTTCGGACACTTTCTTTTACTTAAAGGAAGGGTCCGAAACATAAAAATATCTATTTTAAGCTTTCCGGCAAGGTCCTGTGCTTCTAGGACCTGTGGTGACGTCATGTTCTCGCGGAACCTCCGGTCATGTGACCGGAGTTCCCGCGAGAACATGACGTCACCACAGGTCCTAGAAGCCACAGGACCTTGCCGGAGGCTTCGGTGGACCGCGGACAGGTGAGCATTGATTATTTTTTTATTTTTAACACTTTCTTTCTTTTAGGGAAGGTTTATTTTGGCTGAAAATGCGGCAGATGCGGTTTTCTGACCACATCTGCCGCATTTTCGAACCAAAATCGAACATGTTCGAAATTCGCTGAATTTGAACCAAATTGTTCGAATTCGGCGAATGACTCGAATAGGGCCAAAATCAACTCGAATTTGAGATTGGCGAACTATTCGAATCGAACATCGCTCATCTCTAATAGGAACCCTTTTTTGATATGACCTTCACAATTCTTGCATCCATTGAACTTGTGAGTTTCTGGAGAGCTTCTGCTTGTATTTCTTTGCATGATGTCAGAATAGCCTCCCAGAGCTGCTGCTTTGGTGTGAACTGCCTCCCACCCTCATATATCTTTTCCTTGATTATACTCCAAAGGTTCTCTATAGGGTTGAGGTCAGGGGAAGATGGTGGCCACACCATGAGTTTATCTCCTTTTATGCCCATAGCAGCGAATGACACAGAGGTATTCTTTGCAGCGTGAAATGGTGCATTGTAATGCATGAAGATGATTTTGCTCCTAAAGGCATGTTTTTGCTTTTTGTACCATGGAAGAAAGTTCTCAGTCAGAAACTCTATACTTTGCAGAGGTAATTTTCACACCTTCAGGAACCTTAAAGCTGTTTCCCAATAATTCCGGCCCAAAACATGACTCCTCCACCTCCTTCCTAACATCGCAGCCTTGTTGGGACATGGTGGCCATCCACTACTCCATCCATCTGGACCATCCAGGGTTGCTCAGCACTCATCAGTAAACAAGACTGTTTGAAAATAAGTCTTCATGTATGTCTGGGCCCACTGCAACCATTTCTGCTTGTGAGCACTGTTTAGGGGTGACCGAATAGTAGGTTTATGCACCACAGCAAGCCTCTGAAGGATCCTACACCTTGAGGTTCGAGGGACTCCAGAGGCACCAGCAGCTTCAAATATCTGTTTGTTGGTTTGTATGGCCTTTTTAGCAGCTGCTCTCTTAATCCGCTGAACTTGCCTGGCAGAAACCTTCCTCATTATGCCTATATCTGCACGAACACGTCTGTGCTCAGAATTAGCCACAAATCTCTTCACAGTACAATGATCACGCTTATGTTTTATGCAATATCTAATGTTTTCATCCCTTGTCCAAAGCATTGCACTATTTTTTTCTTGATTGATTTCAGTGATCCAAAGAACCCTGAGACACCATACCATCAATGGGTTTCATTGACAAAAAAAAAATCCCTATGACACTTAAAACCAATTTGCATAATAATTTGGAACATGGGGTAATTATACCACTGGTCTCAGAAGATACTCCCAACACTTTCACATCAAAGCAAATGAGTCATTTTCTGATATGTGCATGCTGTAAAGCAGCTCTCATGAGCTGCAGCCTTTATCTCCGACTATTAAATTTATGTCTCACAATCAGTATATTTGACACTATGGTAATAAAAAAAATAAAAAGTAAAATAAATTTAGTTCAGTATAGAATAAATAAGCTTCAGATGAAAACCATCTAATTGTTGCAGGCAAGGCATTTTGTTTATCAGAACAAAGATGTAAAGTAGCGTTTATTTTTTTTAAATCTTGATCAGGATTATAGATTTTTACTTAATTGGCAATCCCCATGGCTACAGAAATGTCTCACTGTATTTAAAACCCTTCTGACACGTTCTGTCAGCAGTTTACATGCATGTTGTTATGGTTTTTTTCACATGACATATGGGTTAAACTGTGCACAGTTTTGTTATACATAAAAACTGAAATGAAGACTTCTACTTGTATTTGAAGTCACATTTAGTGTTCTGTTTAGACTTTTTGCTGCCTACCTCAGATTTTTTACTGCTTTCCTTTGTATGTCAATTTCAGGAACAAAAAATATTGCTTTCTTTTTTATTATTATTATTATTATTATTATTATTATTATTATTAATATTATTCTCTTATTATATCTTGTATTTTAGATAAGGATTAGGTATAAGTGAACCCAAACTTTTATGGTGCTTGGACTCGAACATGAAACATAAAAAAATTTGGTGTTGGGAGACTATTCGCATGTTAATAAAGTTTGTTGAGAGTTTGTCAAAATGATGTGTGCTCCTGCCTATTTTTGATAACCAGTGAAAGTTAAACAGATGAGCTGCAGCCCTCGGCTGTCTGCTTTACCTTGGCTTGTTTTCAAAAATAGAGGGGAAAAAAGTTTATTTGAATAAAGGCTTCCGTACATGCCCTTGTTCCCCAATTTTTTATTTCAAAACAAATTCTGGAAGTTCCAACATAATGCAAAGAGTAATTGTGATGACACAGCATCTGACCGCTTGTGTGGGGGATAAACTATTCTTAATTAGGACAGACATATTGTTCTTTTGTTTTGTAAATCAAGAGAAGTTAGCCAATGTTTCATGTCATGCAAGAAAAAAGAGAGAGAAAGGGGCGCAATAGTGCGGTTACTAGGGGGGCTTTATTTAGCGTGGCGTACTAATAGGTGGCCACTCACCTTATCAGGTTGTGCTGTCCCAGCACAACCCGGTAATACACTTGATAAGGCGCCCTTCACAGGCTCTAGCTCATCCGCACACCGCGTGCTCCGGGGGCTCCGAGCATCCGGTCACGTCACCGCAGGTCCTTAAGTTAAAGCTCCTGTTGCCAGGCACCGCCAGGTCCTCACGTTAAGTTGCACTCTGCGCCTAGCTGCTCCCCGCCGCTTTACCCTCATAGAGGGATTTATATTAGAAGGTAAACAAACTGTAGGCGGTCTAATTGGAGGCACTCAGGCACAAAGGCAGCAGGCACTGGGATGGTTTTTCAACAGACCTTTATTCAGGCTCCCCTCCTACTCCACAACATGTTTCGATAGATTCTCTATCTTCCTCAGGTGGAAGATATCTACCTGAGGAAGATAGAGAATCTATCGAAACATGTTGTGGAGTAGGAGGGAAGCCTGAATAAAGGTCTGTTGAAAAACCATCCCAGTGCCTGTTGCCTTTGTGCCTGAGCGCCTCCAATTAGACCGCTTACAGTTTGTTTACCTTCTAATGTTTCATGTCAGACTGACAGGAGCCCTATTGTCTGTTAATTAGCGGATTGCTTGCAACAAGTAGATTCCCTAAGCCCCTCTGACCACATCATTCAGAAGAATAGTGTGCAGTCAGATTCAAATGGCAACCAATGAGGGAGAAGATATTACCCGCCAATCCTGTATGGACACAGTGTCTTGAGGTGAAGGATTTAGGTGTAAAAAGGGCCTTGTACTTGTCACCAGGTTAATCATTTTCTACAGGACTTCAGCCTACGATCCAAGGATTCAGCTGGAGGATCAAAAACTGCTTCACTGGCAACACTGAGGTCCACAAATTTGCTTGGAGAACCCAGGTTGGGACTACATACCTTTCTGTGATACTTCAGCCTACGATCCATTGTTCCAGCTGGAAGATCATAGATCTGCTTCACTGCCAGGTTGGGACAATTTGGTAACCTTACTATATACTTTGCTTGCTCAGTCAGCTTTCTAAGCTTATCGCTATCTCTTCTTAGTCAGTGCTTGACTAAAGCAGGGTGCTGCTAGTTGGGGTAGATGGCACTGGAAGCATCAAAGGCGCAAAGACTTTAATCCCTGGTAACCAGCTGAAGAGTTTGACTCTTTTGCTTGCACTGTCTTGTGTTTTTTTCTGGGAATACCCTATATACTTTGACGGTTAATGATCCAATAAAGTCTTATCAATGTGTTGTCCCCTCACCTTGTGTTATCTGAGTAATGTTCTGTCCACTAGGGAAGGAATGTGGACTGTAGCACTTGCAGTGGTGCCAGAAACTCTGCAGCAGGTAGACTAATATCCACAGCGTACTCACCCATTCGATGACCCCACAGCTTCTGCACCGGCTCAAATTTCTGCATCCTGTCCTTAGGGCCTACATCAGCATTGCATCTAAAATATGAGACAAAATGCACAATAGGGTCTTATCTCCTAAACATGGAGAGTGGATATGTTTAGTAGTGGAATCTGCTCACCTGATCTGGTAGTGTAAACCCACAACCAGTTAAGTCACTTAGTAGGCAGCTGCTGTGGATCCACACATCCACAGGTCACCGCGGTCCAAAACAAGCAAATACCGGACGAAGTGTCGTTCTATCCACGCTGCTGCCAAGGAAGACCAGAAGACTGGAGTGTCTGGTTGAAGTTATCTGTTTAATCCGACGCGTTTCGGAGCTTTTACCCCGATCCTTGTCCCTTAGAAAGGAGCTGGGTAATAGCTCCGAAATGCGTCGGATTAAACAGATAACTTCAACCAGACACTCCAGTCTTCTGGTCTTCCTTAAAAATAATAGTACAGCGGTCTCAGGGAGCGCCAAAGGAATACTGGACAAATTAGTGGATAAGAACCGACCTTTATTCTTCCTCCAATACCACTGCCACAACGCGTTTCAACGGTCTAAGCCGTCTTCATCAGGTGGGGTGAAGACGGCTTAGACCGTTGAAACGCGTTGTGGCAGTGGTATTGGAGGAAGAATAAAGGTCGGTTCTTATCCACTAATTTGTCCAGTATTCCTTTGGCGCTCCCTGAGACCGCTGTACTATTATTTTTATGTGAGTTCTCTCTCTACGGAGCCAAAGCGGCAGGAGCAGCCTGGAACATCTGGAGTGTTGAGGACCTGTGGTTACCTAATTACCGGGATAAACATACTGAGGACCTGCGGTGACGCGGTATCCGGTCCGGTAGGATTACGTGAAAATCGCGGAGCACAGATTTGTGAACGGAAACACCGGCAGGACAGCAGCACTAATAGAAAGAGGCGACCCGGAGCCCCATCACCCACACGTTTAATCTTGGTTGTGTAGACGTACACAACCATTATAGGTGAGTGCACTGGCACTTTTTATTTATACAAATAGCCCTGTGTGTCTACACATGCGCCCTTTTCTTTTTCTTTCTGGTCTTCCTTGGCAGCAGCGCAGATCGAACGACACTTTATCCTGTATTTGCTTACATCAGCATTGCAGGCCTTTTAGATGCATGCTTAAGACGTGCACGCAACACGCCTCATTTTCTTAAAGAGCCAGTGTGTCTTACCCAGAAGTGCTGTCTTAGCCTATGGCTGACAAGTGCAGAGTATTTAAGGCACCTTCCCCATATGAGAGGTCCCTGAGCAACGCGGTCTATACCCTTGAGACACATTGCCTGTTTTCAGGACCCCCTCCATTATACTCATACCTATGCAAGTTATCTCTACCTGTGTCTGCTAATCTGTGTCTTTATCCAAGTAGCCTGACTGTTCCTGCTGGTGTGCCGCTATCCTACCTGATCCTGCTTTCATCTACCAATTCTAACTGTGCTGTTATCCTGCCTGCATCAGCTCACACCTACATACCAGAGATTTTTCCAGTCCGTTGGAGCCCAACCCCTGGAGTCAGCTGTATTGGTATTGAGATCCCCTGGGGCTGCATCAGGGAGCTACATACCTGCACATGCCTACTCCCTCCATGTGGGGCTCTAGTGAAGGCTCAGTAGTCATTAAGTATGCTGGATGGCTTCAAAGCCATCCAGCTTGCAGAGTTACAGCAAGACCTCATCAAGTAATGGGAAAATCAAATTCAAATAATAGCCTTCATGAAGTCAATGAACTCCGGCTTTAGTGATCTGAAAACAGCCACTCCACCCATCACTGTCCAGGTTGCAGCACCAGATTCGACTCGAGTTGTAGTCCCAGCTCCATGTTCTGGTCTTCATCTGGCTGCCTACTCCCAGTTTGATGCAACTCTAAACAGTGCAGAGGGTTCCTCAACCAGTGTTCATTGCACTTTAAACTGTTGCCCCATCATTTTGTTATTGATCTTTCAAGGTAGCTTTCCTCATATCTCATCTGTCTGGGAAGGCTCTGGGATGGATAAATCTGCTTTGCGAGAGGCTTGATCCAGTGGTCTGCAATATGTCCATCTTTCTTGAGTGTTTCCACAAAGTGTTCGACGAGCCAGGTCGAGTCATCTCAACAGCATCATGCTGTCTGAGACTTTGCCAGGAAGGTCTCACCATTGGCCAGTATGCAGTCTGTTTCTGCACCCCGTCCTCCAAACTAGGCTGGAATATTGAGGTACTAGTGGCCGTATTCTGGGAGAATCTGTCTGGTAGGATCAAGGATGAGTTGGCTGGCTGAGATGTTCTTTCCTCTCTGGATGATCTGGTATCCCTGGCAATCTGCATCAATCTCCAGTTCCAAGAGCACTCCAGAGAGGTGTTCCAAGAGGGGAGGTCTATGTGCCTGGCTCTCACCTTTCAGAGACCCATTATGCCATGGTCCTCTACACCAACTGCTACTCATGTACTCAAGGATATGGACTGTATGGATGTGGCTAAACATCATCTGGGAGTAAGGCGCATGAAAGAAGATTGCTTCTACTGCAATAGTCTGAAAAAACACATCTAAGCCTGCCCTGTAAAGCCAGGAAACTTCCATGTCTAGGGTCCATAGATGAAGCCACCCTAGGTGAGAGGAAGTCCTCTCTATTCCTAACTCTCTCAGCATACGTAACTTGTGGTACCGACTGAGTAACAGATGGCCTTATAGGACTCTGGTCCTGCCGGGAACTTCATGCAACAGGCCGTAGCGGATCAGTATCAGACTCCTATACAGTGAATTCAGGTACCAATACAATCTCGTCTTTGGTTTAAAAACATTTGTCTAAGCCATGACCTGTTCATCACTGAGCAAGTAAAACTTCGGGTAGGAATACTACACTCAGAAAAGATCGCCTTCCACGTGCTTCCTGGTCTGTCTAATTCACTGCTGTTGGGTCTACTATGTCTCCAGATGCATGAGCCTGCCTTGGACTGGAGGTTGGGAGATATACTCCGATAAGAACAGTCCTGTCATGACAAATGTCTTGTACCAGTCCTACCCACTTGCCTGTGATATCGTCCAGCCTTCTAGGTCTGCTCTCCGCATACTGGTTCTATGCAGTAGTTTTCGATAAGAAGGAGACTGAGACTCTGCTACCAAATAGGCCATATGATTGCCCTATCGACTTTCTCCCTGTTCCTTCATCTCCTCGTGGTCGAATCTACCCTCTATCCTAGGCAGAGACACTAGCCATATCTGAATACATTAAAGGAATCCTGTCACCTCCAAAAAGGCACCTAAGCTTCAAAAACATGTCCCTGCAGCATCCTATGAGCATTCTCACACTCCTTTTGTCTCCAAAATGCTTCCTGTAAAAGTTAAAGTTCATAAAAACGTTTTAATAGGCCATGTTCACACACATGCGTTTTTTTGACCATCTCTGCGTTTTTGGGCTGTTAAAAAAAACGCAGGTGCGTTAACGCAGGGTACATTTGAGTGTAGCTGCGTTTTTCAGCTCCATTTGCGTTTTTTACCCCTAGTCCAAAAAACGCTGCATGCAGCGTTTTTGGGTGCTGTAAAAAAACGCATGTGCGTTTTTCCAAAAACGCATGCGTTTTTTTAACATGGGGCCCTATGGGAAACGCATGCAAAAACGCATGGTACATTAGTACCTTTTAGTGCCATTCAAAAACGCATGCGTTTCCCATAGGGGCCCATGTTAAAAAAAACGCATGCGTTTTTGAAAAAACGCACATGCGTTTTTTTAACATGGGGGCCCTATGGGAAACACATGCGTTTTTAAAAGGCACATTTATGCACCCTGCGTTAACGCTTGCGTTTTTGCCTGCGTTTTTGGTGAAAAAATGACTAAGTCCAAAAACGTGGCAAATCCTTTCAGACACACAAGGGACATTTTTTAGCACTCTTAAAAAAACGCAAGTGCTTTTAGGAGTGCTAAAAAAAACGCAAATTGTGTGTGAACATAGCCATACTCATTCATTAGCCATGATAATTAGTAGGGGCTATATTCTTTAGCCCTTAGGGCGTATTTGTTTGGTGCCTCCTTGTCATAAGATCATGCCTTAATGGGTGTGATCTTTAATTTATGTTCTATGCAGGCCCTCCCTGCTTTCCACGGCGCTTGCTGGGCCTCGCCAGCGATATTGCTGTGTGTGACATGTAGCAGCGATAAGGCCCCTGCTGTGAGGTCGCTGATCGCTGCACATCCTTCAGAACCATTTTTTGGTCCTTGGTCTCCCGCTGTGCAGCACACATCGCTGCGTGTGACAGCGAGAGACCAGCGATAAGTGACCACCCAGGCTGGTAACCATGATAAACACCGGGTAACTAAGCAGTGTGGCTGCCTAGATGCCCGCTGTTTATCATGGTCACCAGCGTCCTCCCCGCTTAGCGCTGGTAACCATGATAAACACCAGGTAGCTAGGCAACACGCTGCTTAGTTACCCGGTGTTTATCATTGTTACCAGCCTGAGAGATAGCTGATCGCTGGTCTCTCGCTGTCACACGCAGCCATGCGTGCTGCACAGCGGGAGACCAAGGACCAAAAAATGGTTCTGAAGGATGTGCAGCGATCAGCGACCTCACAGCAGGGGCCTTATCGATGCTACATGTCACACACAGCGATATCACTGGCAAGGCCGCCGATTTCAGCGATTTCGCTAGCGATATCGCTGTGTGTGGTGTACCCCTTAAACTTCCTTGTAGTAATCCTCTGTGCAGATGAAAAGACATGCAGATAAGAAACACCTTAATTTTCCTCCATTACAGTCTGGAGACAAGGTATTGTTCAACTCCAGATATATCCGCCTCAAGATACCTTCCTACAAATTGGGTCCCTACTTTATCGGTCTCTTTGAGGTGCTCCAGAGGATCAATGACATCTCCTACAAGCTCCCGACTGCCTTGCACATTCCCAACTACTTCCACATGTCTCTCCTGAATCCAATCGTCCTGAGTAGAGATAAGTGAACCTTTTGTAGTAAAGGTTCAGCTCAATTCGCCAAACGGGCATGTGTTCGCAGAATAGTTTAGTGAACAGTTCGCCAAACTTCTGAAACCCATTAAAATCAATGGGAGGCAAAAATCAAGGGCCTAGAAAATACCTTCAAAAGAGCCCAAAAGCTGCCAACCACAGCTTAAACTGTTTTACAGAGGAGCCCTGCTGTTTTGGCACAGACATTAGCTTGCCAGACTATTACTTAATTGTACAAAAACTACTAGAAAAAAGCAGCATCAGAAAACTCACCATCCATGCCAAAAACAGAAACCAAATGCACTTACAGGACGCAGTCAGAGCCCAAATGTGAAGCAAGCCCAGCTGCAGGCTGATAAATCACTTCTACCAGCAAGATGTGGGAGGCGACCTGCCATGCATACACTAGGACTGCATAGAGCACCATTCACACTGATACATATGATGCAGAGTGTCTGAAAGCTACCCAACCGCTCTGCTGCCTGAGCATTGGGCCGCACAGTACGATGCTTCTGCACCACTAGATGAATGGCGCCCCTATGGGCCCAACTGCACCCTGGATGGATAAAAAAGTGCAAACGTTTTTTTATATGATAAAAAATTTTGTTAGGACTGATGAGCATGGGATCCCTTGTCGTAGGTCATCAGCTTAAATGTCTTGGGCCAACACATGAACCAAAATCCCATCTATAAAGGTTTTTTATTTATCATATAAAAAACTTTTGCACTTTTTTATCCATCCATGGTGCAGTTGGGCCCATAGGGGCGCCATTCATCTAGTGGTGCAGAAGCATCGTTCTGTGCGGCCCAATGCTCAGGCAGCAGAGCGGTTGGGTAGCTTTCAGACACTCTGCATCATATGTATCAGTGTGAATGGTGCTCTATGCAGGCCTAGTGTATGCATGGCAGGTCGCCTCCCACATCTTGCTGGTAGAAGTGATTTATCAGCCTGCAGCTGGGCTTGCTTCACATTTGGGCTCTGACTGCGTCCTGTAAGTGCATTTGGTTTCTGTTTTTGGCATGGATGGTAAGCAGACTATTACTTACCAAACTTCTGCACTGCTGTCACCCTGCTTCCAGACTTGATCATAAATGTAATTGCTTCCCACCCTATTGATTGGTTAAAGTCAGACTTAGCCCCACCCATGCTCTCTCTCAGCGTCTGTTTTTGGTTGCCAGTATGGCAATCAAACTGTCGTCAGATTACTGTAAAAATAAATAAATACCGTATATACTCGCGTATAAGCCGAGTTTTTCAGCCCAAAAATTGGGCTGAAAAGTACCCCCCTCGGCTTATACGCGAGTCAGTGACGGTATACAGCAGCCACAGCAGCGCCAGCAGCCTCAGTAATCCAGGGCCCCCCCCAGCCTTGCTCCGGTCACCTGTAAAGCAAAATATACTTATCACTGTCCCGCTGCCGTCCCGCGCCCACCGCTGCCGACATCCCCGATCCTCCATCTTCATGCGTCTTCTTCCGGTTTCCTGTGTTCGTCGCAGGCAATGACGTCATTGCCGGTGCCGAACACAGGAAGTCGGAAGAAGACGCATGAAGATGGAGGATCGGGGATGTCGGCAGCGGCAGGCGCGGACGGCAGCGGGACAGTGATAAGTATATTTTGCCTTACAGGTGACCGGAGCAAGGCTGGGGGGCCCTGGATTACTGGGGCTGCTGTATACTACCGCTGGGGCTGCTATATACTACCACTGGGGCTGCTGGGGCTGCTATATACTACCACTGGGGCTGCTGGGGCTGCTATATACTACCACTGGGGCTGCTGGGGCTGCTATACACTACCACTGGGGCTGCTGGGGCTGCTATATACTACCACTGGGGCTGCTATATACTACCACTGGGGCTGCTATATACTACCACTGGGGCTGCTGGGGCTGCTATACACTACCACTGGGGCTGCTGGGGCTGCTATATACTACCACTGGGGCTGCTGGGCTGCTATATACTACCACTGGGGCTGCTATATACTACCACTGGGGCTGCTGTATACTACCACTGGGGCTGCTGGGGATGCTATATACTACCACTGGGGCTGCTATTTACTACCACTGGGGCTGCTGGGGCTGCTATATACTACCACTGGGGCTGCTATATACTACCACTGGGGCTGCTATATACTACCACTGGGGCTACTGGGGATGCTATATACTACCACTGGGGCTGCTGTATACTACCACTGGGGCTGCTGTATACTACCACTGGGGAGGCCTGTATACCACTGGAGGGGCCTGTATACCACACTGCTGGGGGCTGTATACCTGTGCTGGGGTCCACCCTTGGCTTATACACGAGTCAATATCTTTTTCCAGATTTTTGGGGCAAAAGTAGGGGGTCGGCTTATACACGGGTCGGCTTATACACGAGTATATACGGTAATCGAAAAAATAGGCATGGGTTTTGCCATATTTTTGATAGCCAGCCAAGGTAACCCAGGCAGCTCTGGGCTGGAATTTTCAGTGTGGTGAAGCCCAAACATTCTGGGCCCCCCACGCTTAAAAATGCAGCCAGCAGCCGACCTGGGATTGGTGCCACCATGAGAGATGCCAAAACTGGCGGATACCGTGCTCTTCCAGTTGCCCTGGTGATGGTGGCAGAATGAATAACAAGGGGTTAATGTCATCTGAAGATTAGCCAGCTGACATGAATCCCTGGATTGATAATGTCAGGTCTATGTTAGACCCGGCCATTATCAATCTATTAGAAGTGGTAAAAAACACATAACACAGAAAAAAATGATTTATATAAAACACATAATAAAACACACAAACATTTTTTACCACCAAACATACCCTCTGTCAGTAATTTACAGCCAGCACAAGTTGTCCTATGACAAACTATCTTAGCTCTGCTACATCTGTACGAGCTGAGAGTCTGTAGATGTGTCTTCCCACTGAGAGTAGTGTTCAGACACTGGCAGATGGCATCCTAGAGCTGTGACGTCAGACAGTTTATCTGAGGACAGAGCATGCGCATCAGCAGAGTCCTCAGATGAACCGTCACATGGCACCGCAATCATATGCCCTGTCCTGTATCAGTGTGAGCCTGCTGCCCCAGATGAACAGACATGTGTTGGCTCTCAGGGATGCAGCAGCGCTGCAGATCTTCAAAGGACCTCGCTGTGGATTATCGTTGGAGGATATGTTTTGGTTTAATAAATGGGTGACAGAAGGTTGTCTGTGTGTTTTATTTGCAATAAAGGAGTTTTCTTTTTGTGTTTTCTTTGTAATAAAGGATTTTTTTGTGTCTGTATTTTTAACTATTTAGTCACTGGATTGGTAATGTAGGGTATCATAAACGCCTCAACATTATCAATTCAAGGGTTGATAATAGCGTACAATACTCATGTGTCATTAACCCCTTCTATTACCCTGACTGACCACAGCAACAGGGCAGCAGGAAGAACCGGGGTGAAGTCCAAGGATTGGCGCATCTTGTGGAGGTGCCAGTTCTGGGCAGTCTGCTATTTTTAAGGTAGTGAAGGCCTGTGAAAGATTGACCTTCTCACCTTGAGATTCCAGACCGCAGCTGTCAGCTTTACCTTGGCTGGGAATCCAAAGTGGGGGGACCCAAGCCATTTTTTTCAAAAAATATTATTATTTATAAATAAATAAGTTAATAATTTGAAAAAATAGTTTTGGTTGACATCTCTTTTGGATTACCAGCCAAGGTTAAGATACCAGCTGTGGTTTGCAGGCTGCAGCTGTCTGATGTACCCTAGCTAGCAATGAAAAATAGGGGGTACCCCACATGTTTTTTTAAATTACACTACCGTTAAAACATTTGGGGTCATTTAGAAATGTCCTTATTTTTGAAAGAAAAGAAGATTTTTTTTTCAATGAAGCTAACAATAAATGAATCAGAAATACACTCTATACATTGTTAATGTGGTAAACAAGTATTCTAGCTGCAAACGTCTGGTTTTTAATGCAATATTACAGTACATAGGTGTATAGAGGCCCATTTCCAACAACCACCATTCCAGTGTTTTAATGGTACATTGTGTTGCTAACTATGTAAGAAGGCTGATGGATGTTTAGAAACTAGAACCTTTGCACAATTATGTTAGCACAGCTGAAAACGGTTTGTGATTAGAGAAGCTATCAAATTGACCTTCCTTTGAAAAGTAGGTTGAGAATCTGGAGATACATTTGTTTGTTCTATGAAACTCTCAAAATGGCCAGAAAAAGAGAACTTTCATGTGAAACTCTACAGTCTATTCTTGTTCTTAAAAATGAAGGCTATTCCATGCGAGAAATTGCCAAGAAACTGAAGATTTCCTACAACGGTGTGTACTACTCCCTTCAGTGGAGAGCACAAACAGGCTCTAAGCAGAGTAGAAAGAGAAGTAGGAGGCCCCGCTGCACAACTGAGCAACAACACAAGTACATTAGAGTCTCTAGTTTGAGAAATTGATGCCTCACTGCTCCTCAACTGGCAGCTTCATTAATAGTACCCAGCCAAAGGTCTGCAATCCTGTAATTGCTGCAAAGGGAGCATTCTTTGACGAAAGCAAAGTTTTAAGGATAACATTATTATTTCAAATAAAAATCAGTATTTCTAATCTTGTCAGTATCTGGACTATATTTTCTATTCATTTTGCAACTCATTTAATAAATAAATATGAGTTTTTATGGAAAAAGAAAATTGTCTGGGTGACCCCAAACTTTTGAACGGTAGTGTAACTATTTATTTGTAGCTAAATACAAGGCTAAAACACCCTTTAGTGCAACATGAAAGGCACTAAAGAGTGCAAACTTAAAATATATAGGAGGGTGGACATTATATAGCTGTTTGACATCTATCTATAAATCTCTCTCTACTTTTAATCCATTCTATCTATCTAGAAAACTTTTTTTCTTTTTTTTTTATCTATCTATCTATCTATCTTAGTTATTCTTTCTCTGTATCCATCCATCCGTCCATCCTTCCATCCACCCATCCATTCAGACACTTGAACAGGTGAAAATTCGAGTAATCTTTGAAATCTTGCAAAAAACTTTGCAGAAGCAGCTGCCCCATGATTGTCGCCTCCATTACATGCCCACTCCTGGTGCTTCGCCCCAGCTCTCTCGCTGCCCTGGTGCATTGGAAAACAGGATAATGATATTTGGAGTTGATGCCAACTTCAGTAATGTCAGCCTAGAGATTAGTAATGCCAACGTGTCAATCAGATAAATGATTTTACTGCCCAAGTTAGTAAAGACCTAAAAAATCACACCAATAAATATTTTAATTCAAAACTAACCCAATACATTCCACTTTCACCATTTACTTTTAATTAAAATCCATTTTTTAAAGTCTTTCTCTCCACCCAACCCAAAAAAGCATGCATGAGATGTACTGGGTATATCTCGCCGGTATTGTGAGACAGTGAGTGTGAGGAGTGGTAAAATCAAGGAGTGCAGTACAGATTAAACTTGCAGGATAGCCCCTGTGTCACCATCAAGTCTAAGGCCGCTTAGGACTGCGTGTCTGATCCATCGTAGCTGTCCGCTTGAGGCAGACAGCGCGGACCGATTCACACACAGGGACTGGGCTATTATGCCCTCCGATCCTGTGTGCAGCACACGCAGCTGAACCAGCTGACAGGTCAGGACGCGGCGCCCGTTGTCCTCACCTATTAGCAGCAGGAACTGCGTGCGGCTGCACCCAGGATCGGAGGGCATAATAGCCCCATCCTGTGTGCTGATCGGTCCGTGGCTGTCTGCCTCAAGCGGACAGCTACGGATCGATCAGACACGCAGTCTGAAGCCAGCCTAAGCTGCAGTAATCTTTGTGATGGCACTGCTTGTCACAGTGTCACTGGTGCCTGTGTGCCTGCTGTCTTGGAATTCCCTGAGGTGGTACCCTGACTTATGCTTTGCACATAATAACCCTTGCTGCCCTCAACTTCATGAAGGTGACTTTCTCCCCAATATAGAGGGTGTGGAGCAGCGCCGACTGGGGTGTCTGGGGCCCACCAGGAAAATTGATCCAGGCCACCCACCGGGCCCACCATTTTTCTGCTAAATACAAGTACCTGTATCGTTATATCCATCAAATGACGCGTGGACTGCTATATACTACCACTGGGGCTGCTGGGGCTGCTATATACTACCACTGGGCTGCTGGGGCTGCTATATACTACCACTGGGGCTGCTATATACTACCACTGGGTGCTGGGGATGCTATATACTACCACTGGGGCTGCTGGGGCTGCTATATACTATATAAAACACAGGCGGCTCCTGCACATCACTGTGCGCTCAGCATTACTGCGATGTATCATTACTGTAGTTTGCATTAAAGGGATTTTTTTGGTGAAAACAAGTTATCAGCGATCTTTAGGTTCGGAAGGTGATCACTTATTTATTGGTGGAATATGCACCATCAGAAGAATGTGGAGCTTTGAGCATTTGGCGAGTTTTTTCCTCAGTATTTGTAAGACAAAATCAAGAGTGGAGCAATCAGAGGTAATTTTTTCTGCATTTCTCACCCTCTCCTGGTTTTGTCTTATAAATACTGACGTGAGAATCTCACCAAATGCTCAACTTGCTTTCTCTGGCGAACCTCTATAACTGCATCTCTGCTGCTGTGTCACAGGACAGGGAGGGGTTAAGCATCCAAGTATTTAATATCTATTGGAAATAAAGAAGTTTCCCCTTATCGATATCAGATAAAACAAATGTCTGACCACAATCCACTCTACCAAGACCAATAATACCAGATAGAAGGCAGAAATACCACCACACCATGACCAGATCACATATTACCACCACATAGTGCCCAAATAATGCCACATACCAGACAAATACTGCCACACCATGACCCAAGCACATAATACCACCACATAGTGATCAAATGCTACCACATATAAGGTATAAATACTGCCACACCATGAGATCTCATATTACCACCACATAGTGACCGAATAATACCACATACAAGGACAAATACCGTCATGTCATGACCAAAGCACATAATGCCAACACATAGTGACAAATAATACTAAAATAATAAAATTGTAAAAAAACTCTGTACATAGTGTCAGTGTACAGGTAATGCAATGATCACCATTGACATTATACACAAGAGCTCTGCATATAGTGTCAGTGTGTGTGTATAAGTAATACAGATACTCACCAGTGATGTCTCTAGGTGAAGTTCTTTATCTGTCGCTGACCGATATCACGTCTTGTATGCAGGACTTATCTCTGCAGAAAATAACATAGTTATCTATAACTGATCACTTCCAGAGCACAATCCACACTTTTCCCAAGATTTCTATACTAAATGAAATTACAAAAAAACAAACATAGTGCCGCACTACACAGTAACAGTGCTCCAGTGTCATTCTGTGCCCACTCATCCTTGTCGGCAGACATATTTGTCTGATGGCAAAGATGTAGCAGAGCTGTAGACAGAAGACCCATGGATTTCGTCGGAACGAGGATTTTTTTTAGTTAAAGATGGAGTCCCTAAATGTGTTTTGTGTTTTATTTTTAATTAAAAAAAAATTCTGTTTTTTTTCTGTTTACTAGAAATTCATGGTAGACATGTCTAGTTTGGCATGACACCATGAAGTTTGGGCTTAGTACCAGCTGATAATACAAGGCTGGCCTGGTACCCTTTCACCTTTTATTACCCACTGTGCCACTCACCACCAGAGCCATTGGAAGAGCAGGGTAAAGTGCCTGGAAATGGTGCTATGATGAATGCTCTATTTTCAGGGGTGGCAGTGAGCTGCAATTTTCAGTGTGGGGGGCCAAGAACGCTTGGGCCCTACCATGCTGAGAATCCAAGCCCCCAGCTGCCTTGTTTTTGCTGGCTGGCCATCAACATATGGCGGGAGACCCACGTATTTAAAAAAATATAATATAAAATTTAACATAAGTTTAAAACAAATATTAGGCTTCTCTGTCTTTTGATCGCCAACCAAGATAAAGCCAGGCAGCTGGGGGTGGCAGGCCGTAGCTGTCTGCTTTATTTGCGGTGAGAATCAAAAAGTCTGTGGAGCGCTACATCATGTTTTTAAAAAATGATTTCTTTTCACACTTCTATATGTGACAGACCCAACAGCCAATCACAGATGCTGTCAAAGAGGATGGGCATCTATGATTGGCTGTTTGAGTAATCTATAATCAGCCCATACATTCTAGTATGCTAATATGTATGGGCTGTTTACAGGTTACTCAAGCAGGCAGTCACAGACGCCCATTCTCTGTGTCAGCGTCTGTAATTAGCTGTTGGGTCTGTCACACATACAGTAGTGTGGAAAAAAATAAATAATAAAAAAAAATGACATAGCGCTTCGCATAATATTTTGATTCTTAGCGCAGATAAAGCAGACAGCTACAGCCTGCTACCCCCAGCTGCTTGGCTTTACCTTGGCTAGGATCAAAAGGCAGGAAAGCCCAAATTTTTTTAAGATTATTTTTTTTTTAAAAAATGCGTGGGCTCCCGCCATATTTTGATTGCCAGCCAGGTAAAACTAGGCAGCTGGGGGCTTGGATTCTCAGCATGATAAGGCCAAGCATTCTGGGCCCCCCACGCTGAAAATGGCAGCCCACAGCCATCCCTGGAATTGGCGCATTCATCGTAGCGCCATTTCCAGGTGCTTTATCCAGCTCTTCCAGCGGCCCTGGTGCGGGGTGGCACGCTGGGTAATAATGGGGTTAGTACCAGCTTTGTATTATCGGCTTGTACTAAGCCTGAAATTCATGGCGTCACACCAAACTAGACATGGCCACCATGAATTTCTAGTAAACAGAAAAAAAAACACAACACAGAGAAAAACATTTTTTGATAAAAATCAAACACAAAACACATTTAGAGACTCCATCTTTAATAATAAAGAAAAAAAATCCTCACCCCGATGTAATCCACAAGTCTGTCTGCTACATCATTGCCATCAGACAAATATGTCTGCTGACAGAGATAAGCAGGCACAGAATAAAGGCTCCATTACACGCTGCGATGTTCCAGCGATCCCCCAGCGATCCAACCTGGCAGGCATCGCTGGAACATCGTTGTGTAACCAGGGTACACATCGGGTAACTAAGCACAGCGTTGTGCCTAGTTAACCGATGTGTACCTTGGTTACCAGCCTGCTCCCGCTTGCCCAGCCTGTCAGAATGGACATCGCTGATTGTTGGACCCTGTCACACATGCCGATGCATGCGTGACAGCGGCAGACCAACGACCGAAAAATGGTCCCGGCCATTCCGCAACGATCAGCGAGCTGATCGCTGGTCGCTGCGCATGTCACACACAGCTATATCGCTGCGAGGTCGCTGCAGCATCACAAAACCGGTGACGTTTACATTATATCGTTAGCGATATCGTTGTGTGTAACGGTGCCTTTACACTAGGACACAGGTGTGAGAGAAGTGCTCAGCTGGGCTCCACCCAGCGACCATGTTTTCCTGTGCGTTGCAAATAATGCATACTTTCAAACGCATGCCTATTTTTGCAAGCGTTAGTATGCATTTTTGCAATGCAAGTCTACAGTACATTGCATTTGTGCTGATTTACAACGGATCTGTTGTAACACACAGCATAAATGCAATGTTAACCCGGCCTAACAGCAGCGAGGAGAGGAGACGGAGCCCTAGAGACCGCCTAGTCAGTCTACTGGTGGTACTATATTGCCCAGTATGTCCTCCCAGCCTTTGTGGTACTATTATGCCCACTGCCCAGTATGTACTGCCTGCCTCTGTGGTACTATCATTCTAGTACTACTACCAGTGGCTGTCAGGACATGCTGGGTGGGCATGATAGTACCGCAGACACTGGCTGGACATTCTAAGCAATGGTCATGCATGATAATACCACCCGAGGCTGGCATGACATGCTGGCCAATGGGCATGATAATCATGGCCATTGCCCAGTAGTATGTCTTGCCAGCCTCAGCCAAGGGTACCAGAAATTTACCTCCTCATCTGTCCTGCTGCTGGCTGGGAGTCCTGTACAGTGCAGCATGTAGTGTGAATGCCACACTATGGAGATGCTGCTTCGACTACTGCCATGTGGAGGCGAGGGCCACATAGAGATTACAGGGGCCCCATCAGGGGCAGACATGGGTCCCTATCAGGGCGTACATAGAGATCATGGGGTCAATCAGGGGAGTATATAAGGATGAGGGGCGTACATAGAGATCATAGGGCCTCATCTGGGGCGTACATAGAGATCATGAGGCCCCATCATGGGCGTACATAGAGATCATGAGGCCCCATCAGGGCGTACATAGAGATCATGGGGCCCACTCAGATGCATACATAGAGATCATCATGGGGCCCACACAGAGGCGTACAAACAGATTACGGGGCCCACTCAGGGCGTGCATAGAGATCATCATGGGGCCCACTCAGAGGTCTACATAGAGATTATGGGGCCACACAGAGGTGCACATGGAGATCATGGGGCCCACTCAGATGTGTGCATAGAGATCATCATGGGGCCCACACATAGGTGCACATAGAGATCATGGGGCCCACTCAGAGCTGTACATAGAGATCATGGGGCCCACTCAGATGCGTACATAGAGATCATCATGGGGCCCACAGATAAGCGCACATAGAGATCATGGGGCCCACTCAGATGCGTACATAGAGATCATCATGGGGCACACTCAGAGGCACACATAGAGATCATGGGGCCCACACATAGCGCGCACATAGAGATTATGGGGACCACTCAGAGGCATACATAGAGATCATGGGGCCCACTCAGATGTGTACATAGAGATCATCATGGGGCCCACACATAGGCGCACATAGAGATCATGGGGCCCACTCAGATGCGTACATAGAGATTATCATGGGGCCCACTCAGAGGTGTACATACAGATTACGGGGCCCACTCAGAGGCACACATAGAGATTATGGGGCCCACTCAGATGCATACATAGAGATCATCATGGGGCCCACACAGAGGCGTACATGCAGATTACGGGGCCCACTCAGAGGCATGCATAGAGATCATCATGGGGCCCATTCAGAGGCGTACATAGAGATCATGGGGCCCACTCAGTGATTGTACATAGAGATCATGGGGCTCACTCAGATGCGTACATAGAGATCATCATGGGGCCCACTCAGAGGTGTACATACAGATTACGGGGTCCACTCAAGGCGCATATAGAGATCATGGGACCCACTCAGATGCATACATAGATATCATCATGGGGCACACTCAGAGGCGTACATAGAGATTATGGGGCCCACACAGAGGCGTACATACAGATTACGGGGCCCACTCAGAGGTGTGCATAGAGATCATCATTAGGCCCACTACTCAGAGGCGTACATAGAGATCATGGGGCCCACTCAGATGCGTACATAGAGATCATCATGGGGCCCACACATAAGTGCACATAGAGATTATGGAGACCATTCAGAGGCATACATAGAGATCATCATGGGGCCCACACATAGGCGCACATAGAGATCATGGGGCCCACTCAGATGCGTACATAGAGATCATCATGGGGCCCACTCAGAGGCATACATACAGATTATGGGGCTCACTCAGGGGCGTGCATAGAGATAATCATGGGGCCAACTCAGAGGCATACACAGAGATTACGGGGCCCACTCAGGGGTGTATATAGAGATCATGGGGCCCACTCAGCGATTGTAGAGATCATGGGGCTCTCACCGCACCCCAGTATGGTGCCATCAGGGATCTCCCACAGTGTTTGCTTCATGCTAAGGCCTGTGGTGCCCTGTGGGACCTCCCTGAGGGCACCATGCTGGGGGCAGTAGTAGAAGCAGCAGCAGCATCTCCTCACACTAAATTCTGCACAGCACTACAGGCCCCCAGCAGGTGAGACTGGATGGTGGAGGCTGGAGCACGGTCTGGGACCCCCAGGCCCCAGACTGATGGCTGAGGAGCCCATCTCTTATGACAGCATCTCCACCAGAAAGGCAGCCCAATGTGATCGTCGAAGGAGTGGAGGAAGAGGCCGACGAGGCCCACAGTAATCCTGAGGACCACCACCACACCGGTTTCGAATGGGGAGACGAAGAGGAACCTCCGGCCGAGCAGACAGCTCGGGTATTGTGGTCAGGCGCTGCTGCAGCATCTTCTCCGGCACATCTCGTCCGGGTGCCCATCCAGACTTCCCGCCAGTGTCAAGCCTATCAGCAACCCTTTCATCGCAGTGACTACACCCACGCTCCTTGTCGGTCAGACGACGAAGTACGTCGGTTCCGCAGAGCGGAGTGGCGGGCTCGAGAGCGGGCCAATATGGAAGCCCGTGCCGAGGCCCGTCGTCAACCCCCGTTACCTGATGAACTTCGCAAGGAAGGTAGAGTAACCTCATTCAATCTGTCTACCGGGTGGGGTTTTGCCAGGGAGGAGGGAGTGTATGAGGAGCGTCGCGATGTAGAACCGCATTTACCCAGAGGACATCCAGATCGTGATCTGTATCGTGGGGACATTATTACTTATGAGCGTCATGCTTGTTATGATGGTTGGTTCACCATACCGGTACGCAACTGTTCTCTGCATAAATAACTTTGAACTTTGAAAATGACTTTTCCCGTTTAACCGTCAGAAGAGCGGCCCGGCGGCAACGCTTGGACTTACATAAGGACAGTAGACCGCCCGCCGGGTCCGCAATGGTTAACCTCTTTATACCGGTTTTGTTTATATGCAACAGTTTAAGCCGTGCACCTCCTTGAGGGGAAGAAAACCAAAAATGCATATCTGTTATTAATAAAAGCGTTTATTTACCTGTTATAATAAAAATGTAAAAATTCTCTGTAATGTTGGGGTTTCGTGACACTTGGGGACAAGCGTAATTTCCCAAGGAGGAGTGTGGTGCCCCGCAACGAGTGCGTCACAGGAGTGTATTGCAGCCCAGACTGCAGCTGCAATATTCTCTGACTAAGCAATGACATGGTTAAAACTCAGAGCTCTATACCCTACATGCACATCAGAATAGAGGGCCAATAAGGTCCTGGTGGGCGTAGTGTAGGAGTAAAGTGTAGGAGAAGTTAGTTAGTCTGCAGGAAGACTCTGCAAGAATGTAGGGGAAGGAGAGGAACGTAGGAGAGGGGGCTCTGCAGCCCCTAGACCACCTCTGGTTGGCGCCAATGCTCGGTGCCCTGAAACCGGACTTTGGGCGAACATCCACGGGTCAAAATATACCCGCGCCCATCTACAACCGGATTACTGGTTCCGAAGCTGGTAGTCGTTTATCACTGCTATGCAAACCAGGAGTGGAGGGACTGCTCTACAGGAGTACCCCACCGCTGCCGCAAACAGAGCCGTCTTGCCAGCGGAGTACCTACCAAAAGGACCCAGGTTACCCCTCACACCGGAACGTACACACCGGCAGGGAAACTTAAGTAAACCCTTGTACCTGACCTTGGCACTCAAAGGCGACATCGGCAACTCACCTAGAACAAGCTTAGAAAGGAGGAACACCGCGGAGCTCTGAGAAACACCGATCATTGCTAAGTCCACCCGGTCCGTTACCGTTAGCTGTATACCATGTATCGCCTGCTGGTTACAGTAAAGTAACCGTTACAGAGACTATCAGTGTCCATGCCTTTTTCAGAACTGTCCATCTCCGCATGCTAGAAGTACCCGAGCTGCCTCACAACATCTTGCGCAGCTCCTGGCTCCGGGGACTCCCGCTCGTCCTGTGGGGAGCATTCCATCGTGCTGCATTCCATCCCTCGGAGGCCCAAGCAGCGCCGGTGAACTCACCGGAACCCTCACAGGTGGCGTCACGACAGAATTAACTACCCCTTAACTGTTCAGCCAACTCTATTGATTCTGGACCACCGGGCCCCACGGCCGCAGGCGCGGTTCTGTGAAAGGAGGAGAAGAAACGCCTGCCCCGTGAAGTCTTGGCTACGGTGAGTCAGAGACAGTCATCGCAGGCTGAGACTGTCTCGATCTGCGCATGCGGCGGCAGTGTCGCGCTGCGCAGAGGAGGTTGGGCGGAACCACAACAGCAGGCAAAGCACGGAGAGCTCTCTCCGTGCTTTGCTTTGCAAGACAAGAACAATCACTAATCATATCGGCAGTGCGCCGATATGATTAGTTATAATACCGGAGGGGGGCCTCACACTGTCACACATCTCCCTGCAGGGCCCAGGGGGGATATGGGGGCGTGGCTAAGTGAGCTGGGTGAAAAAGTGTCGGGTTCCCCCGGGGATCTCCCGATCTCCTGTCGGGCCAGTCCCCCCTGGTGTGGAGTCATAAAGGCAGATGGTCATGCAGAAGTGTGGACTGGTTTACATAGCTCCTGTCACCAGTCCCGTCTTCAGTTAGGAACCCAAACCCCTCCTCCTCAAATACGTTACACTTAGGCTTCTGCAACCACTCTCAGGCAATGGAATGTGAGAGCCAAATTTCTTCCAGAAATGAAACAGGCCAGGGTGGTTAATGCCTATAAGGATACTTGCTGGGAGGGAAGAGGAGGCCCCCAGTCAAAGGCCTCTGGTGGGTGTGCTACACAAGGCAGAAAAACAGGGGCTTCTGCCAATACTACCTCCTCCTTGTCCTCCTCCTGGATTTGCTGATTCATCGACTGCAGCATTGGCTGCAGGTTTAATAAGGCCAGGCATTCTGCAGGATTCTGACTCTGACCTGTGCTGATCCGACTCCCTGCTGGCACATGGAACAGTAGACCTCCTGACTCGTAGCTGCGTTCTTGTTGGACCTATTCATGCAAGCAGGATCAGCACTGGATCCTGACCTCGCTGCATAACAGGCCCAATGCGGGTAGAGAGGTCATACTCCAGCTCACAATTGTAGATATCTCCTCCGCGGGCTGCTGCGGTTCTGGTGAAGCACTCTCAGTTCCTGAAGAGGTGAGGAAGATCATGTTGTGGTGCCCCTATGGCGGGATGTCACAGGGAGGTACTGCACCCCAAACAGAAGGTGGAGTGTTTGGCGCCCTGCTCACACAGGTAACCACAGACTCACCTACAGCACGGATGGATTTCCACAGTGAGTACACCAAAACGAACAACACCTTCCACCTCAGCACAGTAGGGGGAGCTAAACTTGCTGCTCTTAGGCAAGATCCCCTATTAATACTGGTGCTGGGGGCAGAGTTAGACAGAGTGTGCAGACGCTGCAAGAGCTACGAAGACATTCTTGTGGTCGGTGCCGTGCTAGGCCCGAGCCAGTGACCCTGAACAGCCTTCAGAGTAGTTGTGCAGGGCCCAAGAGTGGGGTCGAAAGGCGAGGAGAGAACGGACAAAGAGACAAGTGGGGAACGAGGAGCCATCTTTGGGTTCATCCCAGATAGCACACCAGACGCCGGAGTCCGAGTCTGCTGAAGAGCACCTAGCCCAGCAGAGAATAGTGGTCCACCATGGAGACTTCAGTCTCCCGGGCATCTGTGCAGCCACCAACAAGGGAGCCAGGAACCACGGAGAGAGGAATAGCGGCAGTCCATCAGGGTTTTCCAACTACAGCACAGTGGTAGGAGAGCAGAGGAGGCCAGCCAAGTTTCACACGGGGCAAGGTCTTCACACACACGGAAAAGAAACAAGGAGTCCTTATACCCTCTCGCTGTCGAGATCCAGAAGTGCTTCTTGACCACCCGACAGTACACCGGACTCTTACCTGCGATACCTTCAGTAAAAGGTAAAGAAACAACCTATGGTGTTTGTCAATTCCTAAACCGTTGCCCCACCATCCACAGAAACTGTCCGGTTACCTAACAGCCCAGCCAAATCCCTACTCCCTCCCTCATCATCATTACAAAACTCCCCAGAGATCCAGCTCAGCCTGGGGGAAGCTTTGACACCTAGCTGCCCATCCATGAGCCCTGGAGGCCCCACGCAGCGCTGGTGCAATCACCAGAAACCACAGGTGGCGTCACGTGAACTTTTTACTCAATTATTTTCAAATTTTCCCCTTTTTGAAATCAAACCACCAGGGCCACGGGTCTGGGCAGGCCACCAGTGACATCCCTACCACAGCAGAGGGCCCAGATACCCGAGTCCCTATACCCTGGGGTGCGTCAAGTGCCTCCGTAGTCGTAGTTGAGGAGGAAACCCTGAGTCTGCACTAAAACACGCTCATAAGACACCTTAGCACAGGGGACTGGTATTCAGTAGGTCCCAGGGGGGTGGAGCCTAAGAGAGCGGGAAGACCTGGAGTGAGGATGACAGAAGAAGAGCATGGACAGTCGCAGGGGACCCTGTGGTCTTGACAGGAGGGCATCTCTCAGAGAGAGGTGACCCAGACAACGGAAGGGGACACTCCAGGACTGGTCGGAGCCGGCTGGAGAACCGGTGAACTGGAACCACGGCGGTTAGTGAAAGATTCATCACTAACCACAGACCGGAAGGCTGTAGGCCTTAAATTTGGAGCCACAGCACCATAAGACTAAATCCCACCTCTGTCCCAAAGATGGTCCAAGACACTAAAAGGGAAGGGCTAATTACCGGTGGCAGGGGATTTCGTCTTCTCACCACTCCCGTCAGAACCGGAAAGGAGTCAGAAGTACCTTAGTAAACACACCTGGGGAAGGGGCTCTTTAGTGTGTCTGAGAGCAGTGAGCCAAGAGCCACTGGAAGTAGAGACCAAGAAAGTTATTGTAGAGATACCTCTGACAGACTCTGGGAAAGCTTCCAAAATCCACAGCTACAACCCCGTTAAACCAGACTGTACCATGTACCGTTTTCACATGGTGCAAGTAAAGAACTGTTTGAGCTGATGTGGTGTCTGGTCTCCTTTATCCACCACCCGGAGGGCCTCTATAGCATCACAGAGGTGAGGACTACAACTCCCTTTATCCACCCCACTGCCTTGAAGTAAAGCTCCGAATGTGGGGAGCTGTACTGCTTCACCATCACCTCAGCGGCTGGCTGCAGCGCTGGTAACCACATTACCAGGTACCACAGGTGGCGTCACGTATAATAATCCCCCATCCCAAATAATTTTCCCCTCAGCCATTGAGTGTCCAGGGCATGGGACCGAGGGCCCGACCAGCCATGATCCCCACTGAAGTAGCAATCTGTCCCGGTATCCGAGTACCCCCTACCCTGTTGACTGACTCAATGTCCTCCAAAGCAGGCATGTCTTGGTGTGTATCCATCACGTCTCCAAACTGCAGACTGTAGGCACACAGTAGCCAAGATATTATTGTTTGCCCAATCTTGTTGCCTAGCTCCTCATTAACTCCTCCATGGGGTGGGCTGCAGAAGGCACCTGACTTACAAATTTCATGCCCCATGCAACACAGGTAACACCTGGGCTTGTGGTTGGGTGGAGTGATTATTGAAGCCTCACATATTTGGAAGAGAAATTAGAAAAAGAAAATCTTTCTTTAGCTCACCCTCAATTCCTTTGGAATGTTAAATAAAGCTAGTGAGCAATGCACGGACAGGTCTAAGATTAATACTATAATAGCACACTTCTGTACATGTCAAAAATCTGTACTCTAAAGGTATGCATATTTTCAAGAAGCAATATTCACAGTATAGTGTTTCATGAGTGTGAACAGACCTATAAGATCATGTATATTAAGCATATAATGGACATATGCTATTTTTTTTCTGAATTGCTAACAGATAAGTGTAGAAGAGGTGGCCTCACACACTGCTGACCCCCAGCAATAATAAATATTTGATCCCTAAACAAATAAAAAATAAATAAAAAAAAAATTAAAAGCTCTCTTAACTAGATGTTTAAAAGATATTTTAAGGTTTCTGGATTTCACAGCTACTGCCACATGTGGCATTGTTCCAAAAATCCACTGCCTGCAGGTGTCCCAACACCTGCAAATTTAAGGCAGTTAAAAACTTTCTTTGAAAGCTCTATTAAATCCTACAGGGTGAAAGAAACTGGTAGACCCAATGGCTGAGAACAGCACCCAACCTTAGGTTAAGAGTGTTCTGAGCCACCAGGTCTTCTGGTGAGCGTTTTGGTCTCCAACCTTCAAGGAACTTTTTAGGGCCATTTTAATTTTTCATTTTTTTTCACCAAACAAAGCCGAACAAAGATTGTTTGTAAATTGTTCGGGTTTCATGAACCAAATTGTCAATGATCGTGCTGAATTTGAAATTAGTGAACATATTTGGGAAAAGTTCGCTCATCTCTAGTCCTGAGCCAGTCAGTGCCGATTACATCTTTGAGGTAAAATACATCCAAGCCTGGAAGAAAAAGGGAGATAGGATACTCTTGTTCGTTGATTGGTGAGGACATGGTCCTGAGGAGAGGTCTTGGGATCCCATAGAGAACATTAATGCTCTTCTTCTCCATAAGAGATTCCTTTGCGGCCTGAAGAAGTTGGCATAAGAGGGGTACTGTAATGCTGGCCACAGCAAAGGCATCTCTGCAGCAGGGAGGCTGGTGGCCACAGCATACTCACCCTTCCAGTGGCCCCACAGCATCTGCCCGACCTCCGACATCTGTATCCAGCCCTCACGGCCTGCATCTGCATAGCAGAACTTCCAGGTGCACACTTAGGATACCGCTTTTTCTTTTTTAACCATTAATTTATTTATTAGGAAATATCAATTATAATAACATTACATTAACAGTTTAACAATAGTGCAAATTTAAACAAGTAATACCTCTTTTTCTTAAAGGGCCAGGGGCCCATCCAGAAGTGCTTCTCAGGCACCTTCCCCTATGAGAGATGCCTGAGCAATGCAGTTATACCTGTAAATTTGTCACTATACCCGTATCTGTGTTAGTTACCCAGGGTCCTCCTGATGCCCTGCCATAGCATTTCATTTCATTCAAATGTCGACAGATAGTTTGTGCTGACACTGATGCTCCCTGAGCCTGCAGCACAGCTTGACATTGTTTGTAACTTAATTGGGACTGCTTATACACCATCCAGACTATCCTGTATTGCAACCTATATCAATTTTTTTCTGCTTTCCATGTCCATAGAGTTTAGATACAGTGCCATGGGCTGTAATCTTTTTAATTATGTAGCACACTTTTGACAAAGAAACAACAAGATCTCTGGACACAGACTTGTAACTTTGAGATTGTTGATATTTTTCAACAATTTTGGTACTCAAGTCTTCAGACAGTTCACTTTTTCTCTTTCTGTTCTCCATCCCTAGTGTGGCACACTCAGACTCACAATGCAAAGACTGAGTTAACTTCTCCCCTTTTTATTTGGTTTCAGGTGTGATTTTGATATTGCCCCCACATGTTACTTGACACAGATGAGTTTTAATGAACCTCCCATGCTTGAAATAAAGTTGTATACTTATAATTTTAGAAAGGTGACACCAATTGTGTCCAGCCCATTTTGAGGGGTTTTGTGTGATATAATGTCCAATTTGCCCTTTTTTCTCTGATACTTTTGTATTATTTCAATACACACAAAGAAAATAAAAATGTATATAACAAAATATGTGTAATTGCCATAATTTTCTTGGAAAAATACTTCATATCTGGAACAATTTCAAGGGTGCCAACATTTTTGGTCATGACTTTATAAACTGCAACTCTGCAGTTAGGTCGTTAAATTGAGGTTCTCAGCCCTAGAGAGGGCTCCATAAGAGGTTCAAAATGGCAGCCATGGGGCTTTGAGCAGGTTTCTGGTTGCCATAACAGCCTATATGCACAATGGGAGTCATTTGACATATCATTTGAATGCTACTATCAGTGATGGACAGTTCCATTTAAATAGTTGAACAGCAGCAATCAGATCTCGCTTTGAAAGATACGTTAGGGTTATCTGTTAGGTATGGTGCAAGCTCAGTTCCCACCTCTTGTGTCATGTCAACATGATGTCAGTTTTATATTATATTGTCACAAAAGGGTTAATTATTCACTGAAATAAAATACCGTAGTAATCAATAATTGTAAAAATGTGAGTTATTTATAGGTTTTTTTTAAAGTAGGAGTTGCTGGGGAAAAAGGGATTAAACATGTTTAATTTCCATATGCATGATCCTATGCTTCTGAGCCTATTCCCATCTCCTCACTGAAATAATTATACCCACTTGGCTTAGTCTGGTATCCATATTCATGTTGGATTTAGTAAAAAAATAATTGTTTAACAGTGTTTTTATGTGCATGTCTGCTGGAATAATAATGATAATAAGGACAGATGAGTTTATGTAAAAAAAACGAAACTTTTAATTAGTCTTCAAATTCCCCATTGATGTTGTAAATGAATTGTGTTCATACTGTGTCCATACTCAGCTAAACCTGGTTATTGAATGTGCAGTTGGCTTTGTAAGAATTGTAAACTTCTGAGTATGAAAAGTAGATTAGTCATGCATTTTTTTCCTCACCTCGCATCTGTATGTCATGCAAGAGCTGTGCAAGTGTGTGTTTTTTTTCTCACTTGCATGACATGCAGTTACTAGGTGAGGAAAAAAGCACATGACACTCCTCCTTGTTCTGGCTGAGAATCTGTCACGAGGAGTTATGGGAGAAAAGGAGGAAAAGAAACTGGGCCCCTGAACTGCCCCTCAAGCTAGGGAACCCTGACTTTCCTTAACTCAGGGATACCCTTGATGGTAGAGAGGCCTGAGTCTCCGACCTGTCCCTTTCCCTTGTCCAGCCCTGAGATAATCCCGGCCAGGGGGTGGACCGGAATAGAATCCACATAAAACACAGACTGGAATAAAGTAAACAGCACCAAAACAGCAAACACTCAGGAAGATACAATAAGTGTGTAGGTAGGAAAAACTTAATGGGAACCTGACAGCTGATTCTACCCCTACTGCTACCACTACCTGTCCCTGATTCTTCCTAGCTGATTCCTAACCATCCCTGTCTCACCTAAAACTGCACTATAAACTAGGTGGGCACCCCCTAGAGACATGATGGGCACACTTATTAATAATATTTAAGCTTTTTTTAAAGATGTTACAGTTTGCTCATCCCTGCGGCAGCATTAATGAGCAAACTGTACAGTAACCGGATTGCTCCGGATTACACATCCGGAGCAATCCGGTTACCGCATTGTGGTTCCCTCCACACATTTTTCATAAAAAATGTGTGGGAACGCAATTGTGTTCACCGCATCAGGATCTGGATGCGGTGAACGCAATTGGGCTATCAAATGTGACCCTAGCCTTAGTGAAGGAGTCAGAGCAGATGAGCAATTTTGTGAAGATTTTTTCTCATCCAGATCCATCAACATGCTGCAAGTGGATACATTAATTGTGCGAGACTCGCCAATGAAAGTCAATAGATGCAAGAAAAAAAGTGGACAGCACACTGACCATCCTGCTGGCATTTATTTTTTTACTGATACATTATCATTCTGTGGCACAGAGCAGTGTAAATGGTCCTGTAAATGATTGCACAAAAATAGTTGCTGAGAAAAAAATGCATTGCATATAGATGACACACGCATGTCACATATATGCAATGCAAGGAACAAAATCACAAATTCGTATAGCACTTGTCGCAACATCAAGCAGGAATGCAGGGCCTGAGAAATTGGAGCTTAATCCTGTCACTGTGCCTCCGAGAGCTCTGGCAATCCACAGGTTGGGAAGGAAATGTAAAAGGGGATTTGGTAGTACGGGAAAGTAACTCGGTGGATCACAGGGGCTGATTTCTTACTCCAGCTATGTGTAGTGGCTAAGCTTTCATGTCTGATTACATTTTCAATTTGTTTCTAATTTTCTGTTTCTGCCATGCGCAGACACTCAGACTATTTAGCATGAAGTAGTAGAAGAGGTGATTGCAGTCTATCACTTAGGCTGGGGTCACACTTTGCAAGGCAATTGCGGTGACCTCATCCAGATCCGGATGCGTTAACCGCAATTGCCTTCACACACATTTTTTTGCAAAAATGTGTGCTTGAAACAGCAATGGATGTTCAGCCGCAGGGATGAACAAAGTGTTAAATGTTATTAAAACATTAAATATTAATAGTAACTGTGGGCAACATGTCTCTTGGGGGTGCCCACTCCCCCTAGAGACATGCTGTCCACTCCTGTGGGCATGTGAGGGGTTAATGCGGCACTTATACTATTGCCGGCTTTTGTCGGCTTTGTACAAATTTATGAATGAAGCCGCAGCTCCTGACTGTACTGTAGATACTGTACGTAATGTAAGTATAGTATCAGCTGCTATCCAGGGTCCTGTAAGCAGTTACATTAGGTCTATGGCGTTGCACTGCCCATAGACCTAATGTAAATACTTACAGGACCAAGGACAGTAGCAGATGCTATACGTACATTATGTACAGTATCTACTCTACTGTGAGGAGCCGCGGCTTCATTCATAAGTTTGTACAAAGCCGACAAAAGCCGGCAATAGTATAACGGCTGCATTAACCCCTCACATGCCCACAGGAGTGGACAGCATGTCTCTAGGGGGGGTGGGCACCTCCTACAGACATATTGCCCATAGCTACTATTAATATTTAATGTTTTAATAACATTTAACACTTTATTCATCCCTGCGGCAGCAGGGATAAACAAAGTATACAATAACTGCATTGCTCAGGATTACACATCCTGAGCAATCCGGTTACTGCTTTGCAGTTAGCAATACTGCTCCGAAAACTGCAGTCTGCATGATTTTTACTGCAGGCTGCAGATCCAGAGCCGGTAACCGGATTGCATGTAGAGTAATCCGGTTACCATAATGGCCTCCTATGGGGAGCGTTTCCTGATCCGGTTTTGAGCTTTTCGACAGCTCAAACCCGGATCAGGATTTCTAAATTTGTCCGAAAATGTGACCCTAGCCATAATCACTAGAGGACAAAAGCTATCTGGAGCAGATCCACTAACTCCAATGTTTATACACCTCTCCTAAAAATGCAGAATTCAGGCCCTTTTCACACTATCATTTTGTTCAAATTGCGGCAGATCCGGCAGATTTACAGCATCTGCTGCCCAATGGCAGCACACTTGCGGCAAGCCCCATCCATTGTCTATGGGGCTTGCGGAAGGTGCGGCAAGTGCAGTATAGCCGCGGTTCCGGCACTTGTAGCAGTTGCGGCTGTGAAAAAAAAAACGCTGCGGACCGTGTTTTTTTTTTTTTGCGGCCGCAAGTGCCGGAACTCTGGCTATACCGCACTTGCAACAAGCCCCATAGGCAATGCATGGGGCTTGGCGCAAGTGTGCCGCAAGTTTGACCGTTAGGCGGCAGATGCGGTAAATCTGCCGCAATTTCAACCAAACGCTAGTGTGAAAGAGTCCTCGCATAGTCACTATTGCGTCTCACTTCTACATCTGCAGCAGGATGCGCTCACCACTCCCAACTGCTGGAAAATCCTCACCTGTTGCTTAGCTTGCTTTGGCCATATAAGGAAATGGTAGTTTTGATAAACACCAGCAGAGGGCAGTGTAGTATTAGAAATGCTACTACTCTCAGCGCTAAGGTGAAGGAGTTACAAGTAATGCACAACATTACAGAGCAACACATGGCAGATCAGGGAACATTTTAGTATTGCTTATTCTGGGTCACTACACACTCACATGACACATGGAAGACCATACTGATATCACTCATCACATTCTCCTTGATAAATAACTGTCAGATGTTTCGTACGCCTGTGTGACTCCAGCCTTAGGTTAACATCAGGGAAGAACACTAAAGTGTGGCAATTTATTAATCCCAATGTTAAAAAGATGCATCTACCTCTTTTCTAGGAACTGAAAGGACTACAAGGACATTCAATAGATTCTTTTATTATCAAGCCATCATGTTTACATGTTATGTAAGGTTTTGGCTTCTAGCGTAGAGCATGCAGGAGGCTCTACAATTGTGTTAGTAATATTACCTGATATTTAATATATTGCAAGAGTAAAAGAAGAATGTAATATTGCTGGCTTTTCTTTAATTGTAAGACTATAGATTTTTCATCAGTGAGTTTTTACTCTTTGTCACATTGCTGACACACATGTGGAAGGCTGAACTGCCAACATTCCAGCTCGTATATAGACATCGTAGCTTATTTTGGTGATTAAATGCACTTTATAGGCAGCAAGTGGCTTCATTTAGCTGAACTGATGTAGAAATATTAAGGGTATACTTCATTTTTCTTTTCTAGTATCTTTTCATTGCTTTATCTACCACGTAACATATCGTTTTTTGCACAATAGACCAAGGTTCCCTTCAATTTGTAACCTAAGTCATTCTCATCAGTGGTAAAACTGTACCATGAAAATGGATGATGACCAATAATAGAATTAGCTGAATATACCAGTTACGGTAAGTTTGGCATGTGTGTTCCTGAAGGGACAAATGATATCCTTAAATGGAATCTGTACCAGGGTTTTGACAGCTAGTTTGAGAGCATCATATTGTAGAGAAAGAGACCCTGATTGCAGTGATGTGTCACGTTTAGGGCTGCTAGCTGTAGTTTTAATGAAATCACTGTTATATGAGCAGATTATCACTAGAGGAGTCATACATCTACTATCATGTAGTCCTCCATATTCATGAGACCTGTATAACCCCACCCAAACCACTGATTAGAAACGTTCTGCCTATGCACAGTGTACTCAGAAAGCTGCCAATCAGTGGTGTGGTGCATGGCTACAGAGAGCTCACAATTCTAAGAACTAGTAGGCCTGAAGCAGATAAAACAGTGTTTATGTAAGTAAGTGATACATTGTTGGAATCAGGGTCTATGGCTATAAATCATACAGTAGTATTGGGTAGAAAAAACTGGTAACAGATTGTGGATTTTAACTTTGGTTTAGTTTCATTATCCATTTGTGGAAGCCATCCTCTTTTCAATGACAGCTTTTTTAAAGCTTGTTTGCATAAAGAATCAGTTGAAATTTCATTGAATCCATTATTCTTTACCTGTGAAATGTTCCCTGTGCCATTGGATGCATTACAACCGAAAGAATGATTGATCCACACCCATTCTTAATGGTTGGCGAGATGTTCTTTTTCTAAAATTCTGTGGCCATTTTTCTCCACACGTATCTTTGATCATTATGGGCAAAGAGTTGTATTTTAATTTAATCAGCCCACAGGACATGTCTCAAGAATGCATCAGGCTTGTTTAGGCGTTCTTTTGAACACTTTTGATTCTGGTGACGACAAAGGAGAGGTTTCCTTCTGGTTACTCTTCCATGAAAGCCATTATTGTGCAGGTGTCTCTGAACAATAAACAATGCACCACAACTCCAGTGTCTGCGAAATCTTCCTGAAGGTCTTTTGCAGTCAAGCAGGTGTTCTGATATACCTCTGTAGCAATCCTATGAGCAGCTTTTGCTAACTTTTTCCTCGGTCTTCCAAGCTTTAATTTGATATCCACCGTGTCACAATAGTTTCTAGTATTGGAGGTTTAGGGACCTGAGTCTCAATTACCTTGTGAGACTCTTCATATTGAATGTGTTTTCTACTCTTTTGTTGCACCAAGGGTTAATGTCAGTTTTACTGCTGACAATTCTTGGGAAGTTTTTTCAGGTGCAGCTACTCTGTGACCACACCCTTCTCTTTCAAATAGTCACATGACAAATTAGTTTCTGCTGGTGATATAATCTCATTTTGTGCAAGCTCCCCGGGTGGAAGAAGCTGACCAGTGCCAAGTGGTCTGCTGCTTAGGAGTGTGGCCACAGCTGTGAAGTTGCTGTTTTTTATGTTTTTTTCCCCTGTCTGCCTTCCGTCCCTTGGTGTTTATTAATGAAACGGTGAAACTAGGATTCTTCTATAGAACACTCTAGAAAGAAGGAAAGCAAAGGCCTAGGCATCCTGTTTGACGATAGGTGAAAGAACCCATACAGGGAAACTAGGGAGCTCGGGGTACAGCTGCAGATGAGTGCAAGAGGTGTTCCTTCCCCCTCTCCCTAGCGCCAGGGTCTACCATAGTGTTAGTGTTCCATCGTTTGTTGTGTTGTGCACCAGACACCCATAGGTCCGAGTACAACTGTTAAAAGGTATGTTTGGACATACACCATTCCCAGCGCAACTGTTATGAGGACTAGTCGGACACATGTCAGATCGAGCATGACAGACCTTTCCTGTTAATTACATTTCTTAATTACATTTTGAACTGAGAAAAGGTAACTTGAAAATGCTGTGCTATCTTCTATTAGCTTCTTCCTGCTTTGTAGCCTCCAGAGTGCTAGGCAGCTGCTTAGAAGAACCCGTGGCTGCTGTTTTTTGGCACTGGGTTGGAGGAGGCTGGATTTTTATAAAGGTGTGAAATTTACATCACTTTCCTAACGATGATAGTAAAGACATGATGAACGAGTGTAATCTTTACTATTTGTTACTTGCACGGAGAGCACAGTACTCGCAATACTTGTTACTCAGCGAGTAGTGATGAGCGAACACTAAAATGCTCGGGTGCTCGGTGCTCTGGATTTTTCAAATCACCGCAGCATAGAACACCTTGCTGTGCCCCCCAGAGGGATCCTAACAATTAATCTGCTCCCTGTATGGTGCCAGCTCACTGTGTGCACTGAAGGGGGCAGTGTATGTGTCTCAGATCGCTATTTATTACCGAGCGGACTCCGAGCATCTCGGCAGTACTCGGTGCTCGCCGAGCACCCCGAGTACCGAGATACTCGTGCGAGTACCGAGTAGCGCCGAGCATACTCGCTCAACACTATCAGCGAGTATCAGTGGTGCTCATGAGTGATATGTGGATAGTTATCGATTTGACACAAATATCAGCTCCCTTCATAACACAAAGGGAGTCAGCACCCCAGTGAGAGCACATTGAATGTTAAGGTCTCTGGGGGCACTGCAAGGTGTTTTATACAGTGAAAACGCAAAAATGCCCACCCCCCCGCCCAGTCCTGGAAATGCTCATTTTATAGCCGGATGTGTGTGGGTGGAGCCTATCGCTAATTGACTAATATTAGCCTCACTATTCGGACGAGTACGCGAGTATTACAAAGTACACATTATGAGTATAGCGATTATGAATATTTTGCTACTCGCTCATCACTATGAACAAGCCGTAGCTCTAACAGGATAATTAAGGTCTGAAACCTTGTTCAAAGTTATCTGAGCACACAAATATCCAAGGGTGTCCAAGTTTTTGAATTGACCCATATTCCTTTTTTGCAATATATTTAAAATGTTAGCTATAAAAATATTTTTTTTTGCCCAAAATAGAAAGGAAATATATTATCTGTAACTTTATGCCTTTTAGAGATCATTCCATCTTCAACTTGCATACTTGTTCACAATAACATTAATTTTGCCTATGGGTGCCCAAACGTTTTCATGCCACTGCATATATGTAAATATAACAAAATCATATGCCCAACACATTTATGGAAATAAAGATAAAGTGGCCAACCCCTTTATGGGTTATTTATGAGAATAAAAAGCAAATGTTCAATAGCTTTCCATGACAAGCCAACCTCAATAAAAGACTAAGGCTGCCTTCACATTTGCGTATGTAAACGCAGCGTATGCTGCGTTCTTATACGCAGTCAAGCACATGCGCACTGCGTTCCTATGTTTAACATAGGAACGCATAGTGCCTATGTTTGCCAGCGTTTGCTGCGTTCGGGTGCGGATGCGGAAGATATCTGCTCCCTCCAGGGTCCCCAGTCCGCACTCGGGACGCAGCATGTTGCATTTTTTGTGCGCTCGAGGACCTTGGAAAATCAGCAAGCTTCCCCAAGCGTCCCCAAGTGCACAAAAGAATGCATTGGTGTCAATGGGTCTGCAGTGTTCTGCGCTTGACAGCACAGGAGAACGCTGCGGACCCATTGAAATCTCTCCCGGTGGCTGCCGGTGATGTCACAGGAGATCACCGACGGCCACCGGTAGATCAACTGGAGCCTCTGGTGTCGGTGGGGAGAAACAGCTGATGTGACAGCTGTTTGAATCTTCCCACGCCGACATCTCCTCTCGGTGTCGGCGCGGGAGATTCAAACAGCTGTCAGATCAGCTGTTTAACCCCGCTGACAAGTCCCGGAGCTTACCGGCGGCCGGGAAGAGGAGGTCTCCGCCGCTTATCTCCGCCTCCGGCCCGCCCCCGGACACCGCCGATTGGCTGCCCGGGCTCCATAGTGATGTGTCCGCAGGCGGACATTCTCCGCTGCGGACACATCAAAATGACCCTGCTTTTCACTGCGTTTGTGTCTGCATGCCATCAGCATGCAGACACAAACGAAAATGTGAAGGCAGCCTAACTGTAAAGTGCTGGTGAACGTTATGCTTATGTGCATGGAAACTCTGAAAATATAATTTTTCATGTGGGGCGGCAAAGATCTTTAATTAAATGAATTAGTGTCAAAGAGATCAAAGACTGAAATGAATATTTTTGAGGAGTCCTCAATTGCTATAACGAAAAAGAATCACAAAACAAGAAGCAATAACACATTTTCACTTGGTATAGGAGAAAGAATGGACATCTATGTGCTGGATTCATAATTATGTCCACTATTAGGCAGAGACACACTATGTGAGATGCATGCGAGTATGGACATTACAGCTCTCTGGACATTACTGTGGAGCGGCAGAGAAACCAATCAGCTCCATGCTCCCGTCCAGAGAGACCGGGCTGGGCCAGGTGACTCATGCGAGATGCATGTGAGACACATAAGTGCACGGTGGCTCAGTGGTTAGCACTATACAGTAGCTCAATGGTTAGCACTGCAAACTTGCAGCGCTGAGGTCCTGGATTCAATTCCCACCAAGGACAACATCTGAAAGGAGTTTGTATGTTCTCTCCATGTTTGTGTGGGTTTCCTCTGGGCACTCCGGTTTCCTCCCATAGTTGGAAGACATAATGATAGGATGTTTAGATTGTGAGCCCCAATGGGGACAGTGTTGCAAATGTATGTAAAGTGCTATGGAATGAATAGTGCTATATAAATGAATAAATGTTATTATTACAAGTGTGTCTCTGCTCCTCTTCTCACTATTTTATAATGTTATGGACCCTTTCTATGCATCGTTTCCTGAGTGTTGGTGAATTATCTGATGCAACTTCTATTCTCTTTCCCTTGCTCCATTTTCTTTTCTGAATTGAATTTAATTCCATGTGGAATATCGATGTGTTGTCAACAGAACAATTCATCTATGTACCGTATTTGTACAGTTTTTTTAGAAAATGCGTTTTGGTAGCAAATGTGTTATAAAAAATTTGGTGAGTATATTTGCTAAAGACAGGAACGAATTGAATGTAATATTAGGAAAAATGTTTGTTTTAATCAGATTACATGGATTATACATTCATGTTACTACTTAATAGATAAAAAAGTCACTGAACAGGAACTTGCAGATGAGAAAGCATTAGTACGCTCCTGGCTCATCTCTCAAACGAGCTGTAAGTAATGCTTAGAAATATTTAAGATTATTTCATGGAAGCCAAACTAAGTTTTGTAAGATCATCAACCAGTCGCAGCATTTTCTTATCGGTGTAGCTACATCAAAGATGGCAATAGATTACTTTACCACATTTTTACCCCCTTGGTCATTTGTGGAAACGCATGGGAGATATTGTAAAACCTGTAAAAGAAAGAATGTATTTACTTTACATTGATTCATTATTGAGATCAATGATTAAGTGTATAAATCCCCTTGTTGCAGGGGCGTACATAGAAATGATGGGGCCCCGTAGTAGAATTTCTAACTGCACCCCACCTCCCCCCAAAAAATAATTTGATCTTGTCATATAAGAGCTGATCTCACAACTTTGTAGCCTTCTAAAAGTAATTGTCCTCCTATTGAAGCCCCTAGATTCTTCTTTCATTGTAGCCGTAAAGTATAATGCCAACAAAAGTGCCTTATCAACATTGTGTGATACCCTCAGAGTGAGTTCCTCTACAGTACTCTCCACACACAGCGTTATGACAGTACTGTACCCCCATCAACTACCCCGGCAAAGTATGATGACCCCCAACATTGTGTGACCCCCCCATACAGCTGCCCATGCGATATTATGAGCCTACATATAGTATACCCTACGCACAGTATAAACAGCTTCCATAAAGTATAATGACTCCCTCATAGCCCTCCAAATGTTATGTTCTCCACACATACACCTCCAAATATTATAATGGCCCCAACATAGACGACTCCTATATAGTATAATGGGTTTCCACATAGCCCTCAATATACTATAATGCACCATTGATATTCCTCCATATTGTATAGTGCACCCCTATAGTCCGCCATGTATTATAATGCACAGCCCATAGTCATCCATATAATATAATGCATCTCCCATGTATACAACCTCATATCCCTCCATATAGTATAATGCTGCCCCATATCCATCCATATATTTTAATGCAGCCGCATATTATAATTATTATTATTATTATTTATTTATATAGCGCCATTAGAATCCATGGTGCTTTACATAGGAGGAGGACCAATACATGAACATGGATGGTCAAGTTTTGCAAGTTAAAAGATACAGGAGGGGAACCTGTCCACGAGGGGCCGGGCTCACAGTCTACATGCCGGGTGAGGAGACAATAGGAGGGGCATGCACTGATCGTGTAATGGTGTGGCGGTCAGGTCTCATTGAAGGCCGTAGGCTTGGCAGAAAAGGTGGGTCTTCAAGTTTATTTTGAAGTTACCAAGGGTAGGCGAGTCTAATATGCTGGGGGAGAGAGTTCCAGAGTATAGCAGATGAACGGGAGAAGTCTAGAATGCGGTTGTGGGAACATGAGATGAGAGGGGAATAGAGAAGAAGCTCTTCGGATGATCGTAGGTTGCGTGCGGACCGGCAATAGGAGACCATGTCGGAAATGTATGGGGGGAAAGGTGATGGATGGCTTTGTATGTCATGGTTAGGGTTTTAAACAGGGATCTCTGAGGGATGGGGAAACAGTGGAGGGCTTGGTGGAGGAGAGTACTGAGAAGACAGATGGATTAGTCGGGCAGCAGAGTTTTGGATATTTTGGAGAGGTGTAAGGGAGGAGGCGGGGAGGCTGGTGAGCAGGAGGTTTCAGTAGTCAAAGCGAGAGATAATGAGAGTGTGAACAAGGGTTTTGGCTGTGTCGTGGTCAAGGAAGGAGCAGATTCGGAAAATGTTTTTGAGCTGGAGCCAGCAGTTGGTGGCGAGGGCTTGGATGTGAGGTGTAAAGGAGAGGGAGGAGTTGAAAGTAACTTCAAGGCACTTAGCATGTGGGACAGGGGAAAGTGAGCAGCCATTGACAGTGATGGAGAGGTCAGGTAGAGGGGGAGAGCGATTAGGGGGGAAGACGATGAACTCAGTTTTGTCCATGTTCAGCTTGAGGAAACGAGCAGAGAAGAAGGATGAGATGGCGGAGAGGCATTGCGGAATTTTGGATAGTAGGGAGGTGATGTCGGGTCCAGAGAGGTAGATCTAGGTGTCATCAGCATAAAGATGGTACTGGAGGCCGTGGGACTCGATGAGTTGTCCAAGGCCGAGGGTGTAAATAGAGAAGAGTAGCGGTCCTAGGACCGAGCCCTGAGGGACGCCGACAGATAGGGGGTAGGGCGAAGAGGAGGTGTGGGAGTGGGTGACGCTGAAAATCCGGTCCGTTAGGTAGGAGGAGATCCAGGAGAGGACTAGGTCAATGAAACCAAGAGATTTCAGGATCTGGAGTAGGAGGGAGTGGTCGACAGTGTCGAAAGCAGCAGATAAGTCAAGGAGGAGGAGAATAGAGTAATGCCGCTTGCTCTTAGCGGTCAGTAAGTTGTTGGTGACCTTGGTCAGGGCTGTTTCAGTGGCGTGGTGAGGTCGGAAGCCGGATTGAAGGTGATCAAAGAGGGAGTAGGAGGAGAGGTGGGAGGACAGTTCTGAGTGGACATTTTGTTCAAGGAGTTTTGAAGGGGAGGAAAGATATGGGGCGATAGTTGAAAACAGTAGATGGGTCGATGGAGGGTTTTTTGAGTGAGATCAGGGCATGTTTGAAGGATGAGGGGAAGACGCCGGTGGTGAATAGTAGGTTAAAGAGATGGGTTAGGGCAGGGATGAGGACAGTGGTAAGGCTTGGGATGAGGTGGGAGGGGAGTGGGTCAAGGGCACAGGTGGTGAGGTGTGACCGTGACAGAAGGGTGGTGAGTAGATCTTCCATCATGATTGAAAAGCTTCCTTTGGATGAAGAAGGGTGAGTGGTGATGGGGGGGGCTGGGGGTACAGTGGGTCGAAGCTTTTCTGATTTTGTCGATCTTCTGTTTGAAGAAGGCGGCAAAGTCATCAGTAGAGATGAGGGGGGAGGTGCAGGGGGACGAAGTAGGAAGTTGAAAGTTTTGAATAATTGTTTGGGTTTGCGGGACAGTGCGTTAATTAGAGAAGAGAAGTAGGTTTGTTTGGTGTTGAGTGCATTCTTGAATATGGAGAGGGATTGCTTGTACGTGGCGAAGTGCGCAGCAGAGTGGGATTTCTTCCATCTCCGCTTAGCCACTCAGGACGTCTGATGTAGTTCTTTGGTGAAGGCAGTGAGCCAGGGTTGCCTGTGAGTGTGGGTTTTGGTATGTGTGAGAGGGGCGGCCTGATCAATGGCTGTGGTTAGTGTGGTGTTGCAGAGGGTGGTAGCAGTGTCAACGTCAAGTGAGGAAGCTAGGTCTGTGACAGGAAAAAGGGACTCAGAGAGTGAGTGGAAGTCGGTGAGATTAAGGTTTCTGCGGGGACGACTGAGTTTCTGGGGAGGGGGGGGTGTGGTTGGGGGGGAGAGGGAGGAGAAAGTCAGGAGGTTGTGGTCAGATAGAAGGAGGGGTGAGTTTGAGAGGTTAGTGAGCGAGCAGAGGCGGGTGAAGCTAAGGTCAAGCGTATGAACTTCCTTGTGAGTGGCTGAGGAAGACCACTGGGAGAGGCCAAAAGAGGAGGTCAGAGATAGGAGTCGAGAGGCAGCGGGGTCATGGGTGTTGATGGGGATGTTGAAATCGCCCATGATGATGGTGGGGATGTCGGAGGAAAAGAAGTGGAGGAGCCAAGTCGCAAAGTGGTCAAGAAAGGGGAGGGTGGATCCTGGGGGGCGGTAGATGACAGCCAGTTGAAGATTGTGGGGGGAGAAGATGCGGATGAAGTGCACCTCGATGGAGGGGAAGGAGGTAGAGGGCGGTGATGTAATCGGGGAGAAGGAGCAGCAGTCGGACAGGAGTATTCCGACACCTCCGCCGTGGGTGTTGCTGGGGCGAGGTGTGTGGGTCACAGTAAGTCCGCCATAGGAGAGTGCACCAGGAGAGGCTGTGTCGGAGGCAGTAAGCCATATTTCGGTGATGCCGAGGAACGAGAGTTTGCAGGAGATGAAGAGGTCGTGAGTGAATGAGAGTTTATTACATACCGAGCGAGCATTCCAGAGAGCTCTGGATAGGGAGAGTGGGGAAGTGGGGGTTGGGTGAATGGATATAAGGTTGTGAGGGTTGCGAGTGTTTGTGTTGGGGAATGGGAGTGGATTAAAAGCGAGTGGGGAGATGTAGCAGGGGGGACCAGGGTTGGGGGATATGTCACCTGCGATTAGCAGAAGCAGCGAGAGGGATAGAATGTGGGAGCAGGAGAGTTTACGTGACTGGCATGCGTGCCTGAAGACAAGGGACTGTGCATGGAGAAACAGTTCAGAGGAGGGGGCGAGGTGGGCGGGCAGGATGGAGGGGGAGATGACCAGTTCCTTAGTGGGTGGAGGGTTGAGCAGGGTCAGTAGGAAGGGGAGTAGAATGGAGGTGATGGTGAAAAGGAAGAGAAACATTGTAGGTTGCAGCTATGTTTGCAGCCCGTGGAGGTGAAAATAGTGTGCAGCCAGGGATGATGTGTGGCTAAGGATGAGATGCAGTCATAGGTAGGATGAAGCCGAGGATGAGGTGCAGCCAGGGGTGTGGTGCAGCCAGCGATGAGATGAAGCTAGGGATAGGATGTATCCAGTGATGAGTGCAGCCAGTGATGAGTGCTGCCGGTAATGGGGTGCAGCCAGGGATGAGATCCAGCCGGGGACGAGATGCAGCTGGGGACGTGGCGAAGCCAGGGATGAGATGCAGCCATGGGTGAAAAGGAGTCACAGATGAAATGAAGCCAAGGATGAGATGCAGCCACAGATGAGATGCAGTCATGGATGGGATGTAGCCATGGATGAGGTGCAGCCATGCATGAGATGTGGCCAGGGTTGTAGTGCAGACAGGGATGCGGTGCAGTCCAGCATCAGGGCAGCGTGATGGTGGTGGCCTTGTATGGGGGTGGGTTACGGGGAGAGGCTCAGATTCTCACTTGCTACTCCGCGGTTATGGTGGGGCCATGGTGGAGGATAATCCTGGAGGAGCTGTGGTGGGGAGGTTGCCCGTTCTCTGGGCCCGTCTGGGTAGCGGGGGCAGCCATCGATGCTAGCAGCAGGTGGGCTGCAGGACAAGCCTGAGAAGGCTTAGGAGGTCTGTCAGCTGGATGAAGCTGGTGCCAAGGTCCTGTGGCAGTTGTGAGCCCCACACATGGTGCCTGGCGGCAGCAGGGTACTGTCAGGCTGAAGTGGTGCTGGGACAGCAGGAGTAGCTCTTGGCATATCCCTCCATATATTATAATGCAGCCACCATATATGCAGCCTCAATTTCCTCTATATATTATAATACAGCCCCATATATGCAGTCTCATATATGTGTGGCGCCACTGTGGTCTGGGTGCCACAGGGGGTACTGCACCCATTCCACTGGTGTAGTGTCCCTGTGCTTGGGGAAGCGAGATGTTAAGTCCATGACACCCATCAGGCACACAACACACCCTTAGAACCCGGTCCCAGGAACGGTGGGCGGACCTGATGGAGGAAGGGCCCAGTCAGGGGGACAAGAAAAATAAAGAGTGTGGGTGGATAGTAGGTAGCAGGAGCAGTAATGAGAAGGAGCATTAATGAGGAGAAGAAAGTGAGAGAGTGGTGCAAGAAGAGGACCCGGAGGACTTGAGCAGTGAATAGCTCATCCTGGGTCTAGAGAACAACAGCAGGCAAGGAAGAGGGAGCCCCAGGGGCACAGGCAGAGACAGAGAAAGAACCACCCGTGCGCCCGAATCCAAGTTTGACCGGTGTCGGACGGAGGGGCTGGTTGGGAACCAGGGACCAGCCCTGAGGTGGCGAGGAGACTCCATGTTCCAACCACAGAACCGGAGGCCACGAGGTCTACAGGAGCTGTGGCCAACACCCAACACATCCGCCGAGAAGGTAGCCATATTAGGTTTAGGGGACTTGACACCGGTCGCCCGACAGGACCAGGGACTGCCAGATTGGGTCTTTGTGTGCGGAGGTGTGATTGGGAAAGGTGGACAGTTAGTGCTGGTTGAACAACCCAAGAGAAAGGAACATAAAAGGGGATGTCTTGGATGAGCTATCCCAATTTCTAGAGGACTATCCAGACCGGAGCTTGGCAGAGAGCAGCAACTGGCAGCATTGTTAAAGAAACCCTTGAGTAAACCGGGTATAGATCTCAGAAGCTGTGTATGAGACTGTGTCTTTCCTTGTCAAACAGCCACCACAGATACCTCCGTATCACCCCCCTCCCCCCCTCCGCCTCTCCAGCCAGAGAACCCTAACTGCCCATCATTGCAATAGACTATACCGGTTGCCCTGGGGAAACCACTCCTCCCGTGGGAGAGATATCACCTTAGCTGCGATTCCATCACCCTAGATGTCCGCACTGCAGCGTCAGCCATCAATAGCCAAACACCACAGGTGGCGTCGCGATTCCTTCCCAAAAACCATAAACCCTGAACTTTTATTTGACACCACAGAGCCAGGTCTCGGCCCCCTTGACTCCCCAGAAGTATTGTAGCCCCGTTCCGAGTACCCCACGGCCCTGAGGAGGGCGTGAAGTATGCAACCCCCATAGTCCTTAGGCCACTGTGTACTCCCTGATTAAAAAAGAAATACTCACCTCTCCTCTATCCCCAGCTGCTTTAGTCTCCTGCGATCTGCAAAGCGGATGCGCACTAGTGATGTGTCTGCGCTCCACTGTGCAGCAACAGGAGAAAATGATGTAGGAGGGAGCGAACAGTGGAGTGTTCTCTCTTTAATCATTGCTTGGTACAATAATGGGAGAGGGGGCCTTGTGTTTGTACCAGGCCCCCGTGATTCACGGGCTCCATTACAACAACTTGGTATGCCGCCATTAGCAGTATACCAATGCCTTGTTGTGAGTGTCCTCTATTGATTGTTGCAGGCAGATTGAAATTTCATCAGTAACTGAAAGCAAAGTTGTTTTGATGGGGAAAACTGTCAGCTGATTCGTACGGCCACAATCACAAGCAGCATGAAACAGACGTGGCTGTGTTATTGCAGCTGTGTATGTTTTACTCTGAAGCTATATGGCATTTCATAGAAATGTATCTTAAAAAGCCGTTCAGAGTCCATGAGTCTTGGCTGATATGTCCAGCATTCCTACACTGACAGGTCTTTTCCTATGCACAAAAACATAGAAAGATGTGTCAAGAACAAGCAGATGAGGACCTGGTTCAGATTGGCAATTAGGGCCGCTTTACACACACCAACTTCTGTGTCTAACTTCTGAACAGATCTCTGGTTGCAGTGAAATCATGGACACATTGTTTCATTTGTACACAGCCACAAAATGGAACAATGTGTCCATGATTTTACTGCAACCAGAGATCTGTTCAGAAGTTGGACACAGAAGTTGGTGTGTGTAAAGCGGCCCTAAGGGTACCTTTACACGCGGCTACATTTCTAGGGTGGCTACAGGTAACTTACTGGTTGCAGTGAAATCATGGAGAGATTATTCCATTTGTACACAGCAACAAGATAGAACCTTGTCTCCATGATTTCACTGCAACCAGTAAGCCACCCTAGAAATGTAGCCGCGTGTAAAGGGGCCCTAAAGGTCCTGTCACACGCGTCAATGTCGTCAGCGATCTGATCGCTGACGACATTGACGGCTGATTGCTGGTGAGCTGTCACACAGACAGACTCACCAGCGATCAATTGACCAGTGACATCATGGAAACGATTTAAATATCGTTTCCACGATGTCCTGCTCCCGCTGCCAGCCTGCTGGAAGCGGGAGCAACCTGGTCTCCAAGGTACACTGCGGGTAACTAGGCAGCGCGCGCTGCCTAGATACCCGACGTGTACCTTAGTTACCAGCCTCCTCCGCTCACCGGGTGAGCGGAGGAGGCTGGTAACTAAGGTACACGTCGGGTATCTAGGCAGCGCGCGCTGCCTAGTTACCCGCAGTGTACCTTGGATACCAGCTCCCAGCGCTTGTGACAGGCGCTGGGAGCTGGAATATCGCTCGCTCCCGGTGTCACACGCAGCGATGCTGCGTGTCCACCGGGCGACAATCGCCAGGTTTTAGGACTGATTCTAAAACCTGGCGATCATCAACCAGCGATTTATCGCTGGTTGATGCAGTATGTCACACGCGTCAATATCGCTGCAACGTCACGTGCAGCCGATATCGTGCAGGCGATATTGACGCGTGTGACAGGCCCTTAAGAGATATCGTTAACCTTTCAAACAGAAACCATTCTCGTCATTGGCTGGTAGGAAGATCTTAAATTAATGACACAGACACTAATTTTGATTATGCGAGTCGGCCACAAACATAATTATTATTCTTTGTTCATCAACATGGTTTGACATCCACAGTCATGATAGGTGACATCAAATAACTGATGATCCCCCTTTTAATAAAGCACGTATAAGCTAATAGTGAGTGCACTTTTCCTCCACTTCAAGCGAACCTGTCACCCCCCCTGGACATCTAAAGCTATAATAGCCACCTTCTGCAGCACTAAGGCTGCATTCAGGGAAGGTGGCTATAAGCTTTTGATGGCCTTTTTAGCCCGACGACTTCCTGGACACCGGGCGCACAGCGCATGCGCGGCTCCATAGACGAGAACGGAGCCGCGCGTTCATGATAGACTATGAGGGGAGGCAGCAGCAGGCGAGCTCCATGAATGACATGAGGAGGCGGGTCGGAGGAGCGCGAAACCCCGCCTCCCGGTCTGAGGTATTGGACTTTATATAAGTTCATATTTAATAGTAAAAAGGCCATCAAAAGCTTATAGCCACCTTCCCTGAATGCAGCCTTAGTGCTGCAGAAGGTGGCTATTATAGCTTTAGATGTCCAGGGGGGGTGACAGGTTCGCTTTAACAAACATAACATCTGCTTGATGCCATCTTTCAGATCCAATATAAAACGCCTCTGGGACTCAGCCATATACATTCATTTATGGTTAAAAGTGTTAACACCCTTTAAATTGTCCCTGAAAATTAAGCATTTCTCTAAAAAAATTATTGCAATTACATGTTTTGTTATATACATGTTTATTTCCTTTGTGTTTATTGGAACAACAGAAAAAAATGAGGAAAAAAGGCCAGTTCGACATAATTTCACACAAAACTCCAAAAATTAGTTTGACAACATTGTTGTCACCCTCAACTTAAAGCGAACCTGTCACCCCCCTGGGCATCAAAAGCTATAATAGCCACCTTCTGCAGCACTAAGGCTGCATTCAGAGAAGGTGTCCAGGGCCGCACCGTCCATTGGACAGTGTGAGCCCTGTCATTCAGGCGGCAGCCGGCAGGGGGAGAGGCTGTGCAGAAGGGGGCGGCGCCTCAATGCAAACAGCCTCCCCCTGTCATGGCGCCGGCCGCTCACCCCGCGCACCGGAGGTAAGCAGCGACCGCCGGGGTACGCCGGGGTAGAGGCACAGAAGGGGCGGCAGGGGCCCCAGGCATCAGTAGCACCCCCCCCCCCGGTACTCACGGCCGTGGCCAGCAATCACTGCCGCGGCTCAGGCGGCAGTGGCGACCCGGTCACAGTAGAAGGGGCGGCAATCAGTGCCGCGGCTCAGGCGGCGGTGGGGCTCGGTGCACCCCTGAAGGTGTCTATAGGCTTTTGATGCCCTTTATACTATGAAATATGTAGTTAGGTATATGCTCACACTTCTGAAGACCAAAGAACGGGAGGCGGGGTTTCACGCTCCTCTGACCCGCCCCCTCTTGTCAGTCATGGTGCTCGCCTGCTGCTGCCTCCCCTGACTGTGTAAAATGAACGCGCGTCTCCGTTTTCCTGTATGGAGCCGCGCATGCGCTGTGCACCCGGTGTCCAGGAAGTCGTCGGCAGCGCGCACAGTGCATGCGCGGCTCCATACAGGAGAACGGAGACGTGCGTTCATTTTACACAGTCAGGGGAGGCAGCAGCAAGCGAGCACCATGACTGACAAGAGGGGGAGGGTCAGAGGAGCGTGAAACCCCGCCTCCCGTTCTTTGGTCTTCAGAAGTGTGAGCAATTACCTAACTACATATTTCATAGTATAAAGGGCATCAAAAGCCTATAGCCACCTTCTCAGAATGCAGCCTTAGTGCTGCAGAAGGTGGCTATTTTAGCTTTTGATGCTCGGGGGGGGTGACAGGTTCGCTTTAATATCATGCTGCACGTATTTGGAAATAAATAACTGCAATCAATCACATCCTAAAGCCATCACCAGCTTTTAACATGTCTCAACTGGAATTTTGGATTCTTCTTTTATAAACTGGTCCAGGTCTATCATATTTGAAGGCGTCTTCTCTCAACAGCAATTTTAAACATTGTACAATATTAGTACGCAGAAGAAGGTGTGACTGACAGAGAATTCAGCAGAATCAATAACAACATTGTTTCATCTTCTGTGACTATATCGTGTTGTTAGGCTGCTTTCACACAGCGTGTTCCTGCAATCCGACGTTGTCCGTTGAAAATCGGACAGCATCGGATCTGAGTTTTCTCCATGTTATCCTACGGGCACGGATCAGATCAGATTTGCCCTTAGCGGCATCTGATTTTTGTCGGATCCGATGCTGTCCGATTTTTTGCTGTGCCCAAAATCGTAGACTGCTGCGATTTTGGGCACAGCGGATCAAATCGGACCGAATTGGATCTGACCTGTTCCGCGCCAAATAAGATGGTGCCTATGGAGCGCGGTCCGAGGAAACCGTTGATCATTCCTCGGACCCGATTTTAGTGTACTGAGCATGCTCAGTACACTAAAATCGCTCTGTGCTATCTAATTTCACTTCTGCAATGTATATTTATACATTGCAGAAGTGACATTTAGTGAAAAGAAAGGGTTAAAAATAAAAAAACTTTATTCTCACCTGTCCCGCGATCCAGTGATGCCTCCAGTGCTCGATGCTTATAGGACCTGGCATGATGTCACAGTCACATGACCGGTTACCGCAATGTGTTTTGCTATGCATTGACATTGGTTCAGCGACAGGAGGCGGCATGACCGGTTGATATTAAGCAGGCACGTAGGTGACCATTGCTGGCAAGGGCTCAGATGCATCTACGAAAACTTGCCCCATGTCACCTAAATCAATGATATCATCAGGACACTCTGTAAAGCTGTATTTATACTGAAAGTGGATTGTTAACAAGCGTTCTCAAAATGATGGTTTCACAATTATCTTGAAGTGTAAATAGGCTGCCAATCACCAAATGAACAAGCAAAATGCTCATTCACCGGGTGAAATAATCATTTGCGTAGCTCAAAAAAAATCTTTGTTCTTGGCGGTGCATCTCCCTGTGTGAACAGGAGTCACACTGCCAATAACCATGACAGTCTATGCACACTAGGTGATCTGTTGTTAGAGAAAAATATACCTGACTACAATCAAACATCCAGGCTCTGATTCCTGCTGTCTGTGGTTTTTGGTAACAAGAATTGACTAGTTCCCTTTAACTGTTTCCAGTAGAAATGTTCTCTAGTGTTTCTTTGTGCTGTTACACATATTGTACATAGCTATTACTACTGTATATTCTGATCCCTGGTCTATTATCGTAACCTGAAGCTCGTAGGACCCTAACTATTCTGTGTCCCTAGTAGTTTTGATCTTTTCATACGAGTCAAAGAAATCTCTTGGTCTCCTAAGATCGAGGATCTGAGTACAAATGCATCCTCTGCACCCGCTATAGTTACACAACTATATTCAATCCTGTGATTTATTAAAATATCTAAAAAAAAAATCAATCTTCAAGCATCTATACTTTCTATAAGCCTTCCTAGCTGTCGTGTTCAAGTGTTTACAGGTATGCCTAAAAAGCAGTTACAAGGGTGTGTGCTATGGATATGGTGCCAGGAAAGCAAGTGACCAACTAATCCACATCGTGACCAGACACAATTATTGTGCAAAGTTGACACGACTATGTATCCTCTGTAACTACTATATGGACAAAGCAGTGTCCTACACCTGACTTTTATTCCCCGTGAAGTCACTTTTTCCATGATCCATACGCTCTGAAATAACAGTGTGCATTCTCTTTAACCTTTATCTCTGACTTCATTATCCTTGTGTTACGATGATCATTGAATTAATTAACCATGTAATATGAGATCATGGTGTTAATTCCCTATGATTTTGACCTCACTATGTGCTTTATCCTTGCATTCGAAGTGGGAATATTATCTCTATGATAGAAAAATAGTGACAATGTTCTGTTCTGCAACATCATCACGAGCATTATTGTTATGCCATCATATATACTGTTCCAATATTATTATTATTATTATTATAGCATCATTTATTCCATGGTGGATTACATTTGAAGAGGGCATACATGGACAAATACAATAGTCATGAACAATGCAGGGCACACACCGGTGCAAGAGAAGAAAGGACCCTGCCCGCGAGGGCTCACCATCTACAAGGGATGAGTGAGGATACTGTAAGTGAGGAGAGAGGAGTCCGCCTACAAGGGCTCACAGTCTACAAGGGATGGGTGTGGATACACTAGAAGAGAATAGAGCTGGTCATGTGGCAGTTTAGTGGACTGAGGGTTACTGCAGGTTGAAGGCTTGTTGGAAGCCTTTTCCACAGTAGGTCAGAGTCTGAAATGTTTGGATCGGGAGTTCCAGAGTATGGGGGATGCACGGGAGAGATCTTGTATGTGATTGTGGGAAGAAGAGATAAGAGGAGAGTAAAGATGGAGATCTTGAGAGAATCGCAGGTTGTGTAAAGGTAAGCACCAGGAGACCATGGCACAGATGTATGGAGGAGACAGATTGTGGATGGCTTTTTATGTCATAGTTAGGGTTTTGAACTGGAGCCTCTGAGAAATAGAGAGCCAGTGAAGGGCTTGGCAGAGTGGAGAGGCTAGGCAGTAGCTGTTTTGTTTATGTTCAATACTGTACTTCAATACAATACTGTTTGTTATTCTTGTTTAGTGACTTTGATACACTGTAATGGTGTGATTCATTCCATGTGACAACAGTGTGTGTAATATTTTTTTACCCATGACAGTACTGTGTAATAACCCATTTCTTCTAAATGTACAATCTTTATTATTGACCCACCAGGGGTCTTTGGGAACTTGGTACCCGGATGTCTACTGTAAGGGGATGTCACTGGTTGCCTGCCGGGCCCGTACCCTGGGGTCACTTGAAAAAGGGGAAAAACAAAAACTGGAAATAATAAAGTCTCGTGACACCACCTATGGATTCTCGTGATCTCACCAGCGCTACTTTAGACCTCCGGGGATGATGGACGGGCAGCTTGGGTGGTACAGCTCCCCACAGGTGGAGCGGGATCTCCGGGGCAGTGTAGCTGCTGTGCTGGTTGTCGTGGAAGCAGCTCTGTCGATTAACTTAATAGAAGAAGACACCGGAGGCTTGCTGACTCTGTACAGGTACTTTACTGGCAAGAGTTCTCAGCAGTTCAGGTACACAGTTACACAGTCTTTGCGGGTAGCTGGCTGCGTAGTCACTGGGGATGATAAAGTCTCTTTGAGGCTCCCAGAGTGTTCCTTCAGCTGCTTTCATTGTTCTTTGCTGTCTTTCTTGTGCCTCCTCACTATCCTTGCGCTGTCCAGCACAACCTACTTGTCTACCAGGCCCATTGGGTGCTAAGAGGTTACCCTTCTTCTCTAAGGGGCTCAACGCAGTTTAGTGCTCTTGGTGGTGCTGCACATTCTGGATAGGTTGGAGCTGCTGGGCAAACCCACGACCCACCGGTATTGACTGCTCACGGTTAGAATTGCCTGCACCATGACTCGGAGTCAGGACCCCATTGAGGACCAGGATTCCCCCGGACCGTGGATAAGGTCCAGCATTTGGTTTCCTGTTTCCGTCTGGGTCGCCACTCCTTTTGGGCGCCCTCCCTGTGGTGTCCCTCTAGGACTTGTTCCTTGCTTCGTCCCTCATACTAGACTACTCCTGTCTGTGTGTTTTTCCAGCTCCTTCTACCCTAATGCTCCTCCCACCCGGACCGATTACCCTGGTTACGGGTGGCCAATTGGTCCCCTATGTTAGGTGTAGGGATGCTGGAATGAGAGCCTCAGGTTGACTTTACACTCCCCAATGACAGGGATACTGCATACTCAGCTATGGTGCAGTACCCCTACTGTGGCGCGCTGACTAGGGCGCCACATTATCACAAACCTGTGAATTGTTTGTTTATTAGCATAGCCTTTAACAAAGAATATGCTCACACAGTGGAATGTCTATGATGATTCCATCATCTGATTATTAGTATTTATAATTGCACCTACTAACAAGTGTGTCATATGATAAAAGCTATGTTAAAAAGTTAAAAGGCTTAATTTCATTGGATAGACTATCAAATAGCAGTTAATAGGATTCAACCTTCCTTTCTCCTACTAGTGTAGAACAAATATGATTATAACTGTTGTCTACTATTAGGACAACTCCTTCTCATTCTCCATATTTGCCTCTATTAAAATTAAAAAGCTTATACCCACCTCTTGTGCTGGCCCAGATTCAGCAGTGCTGGCACTTGTGTTCCCGGGGCTCACATGGAGTTATTACGTCATGCGAGTCCCATGCTCTATCACCACGGGCTTCTTTCTCCCTGCCTTTGGACATGTAAGTAATCAACAAAAAATGAGAGCCGTGGCTGACGCTCTTTTAGTGTTGGTTACGTATAGGTTCGAGGGTGGAGAGAAAGAAGCTGGTGGTGATCGGGTGTGGGGCTCGTGTGTAGACCTTCTTTGGAAGGTCTGGTTCAGGTGGTGCAGCAAAGGTTTTTGACACACTGTTCGTTACCTTCAAGTTGACCCGAATCTCATTGAAAATCACTGATTGGCAGTTCAGCTCTCCGCCCACATAAAGCCAGCCATAAGAAAACTCTTCCTGGGGTGGGAGATTTTTTTTAATTCAATTAATTTTGGATACACACTACACTCAAAAACTTGCTTTTAAACCCAGTGTGAGCTGATTAAACACTGCCGGCGGCTAACACTGGGTCAAGCCCCAACTGTACTCGACCACAGCAATGCTTGCTCCAGAGCTTTGCAAACATAAAGCACCTGAACTCTGAACCCAAATAGGTTTGCTCAACACCGGGAAGTTCGGCGACCCAAATCAAACCTTGAAACGTTCACTCATCTTGACGTAACATGACGTAACAACATCACATGAACCCTGGGAGTGAGTGCCGACAGTGCTGGAAATCAACAGCATGTGAGGGGAGTACAAGTTTTTTTTTTTTCTTATAATGATGGCAAACATGGGGAATGATAAGGGTGTGTCCTAGTAGTGGACAACACCTTTAAGTTGTAGTACCAGTTCCATGTGCAGATGCTCAGAGACGATCCTAGCTCCTCATTCACCTCATGTTGAGCGTTCTGGGGGGTTAAGCCTAGATTTATCAATTATTGATGGCCCCATTAGGCAGCTACCCACTTATAAGTGCCTAATAAAACTCTAGAAAGTTACGTTGTTCCATCTATTTTAAGCATTTAATGTCTTCTTTACATCAAAAAGACACATCTTAGTAACTTTGAAGTCTCAACTCCAAACATTTTTTCTTTTCTTAACATTTCCTGGATAAAAATTGTCAAAAAATACTGTTATTAATACTTTTTCTGGTCTTCTCATCCTAGAGTAAGATGCAGAATGAAACCATAATCTGCAGGATATGAAATTTATTTCAACACCAGCACTATAAATTGCTTAGAAATACATTTTTGCCATCAATTTTCTGGCAGGATACATGTTCATTGCCGTTGTCACTTAGTGTTACATTTCTGCTGCAGACATGACTCATACCGTACTCTCTTCCAGATTAATTTTTTTCCAAGACAAAAAAGAAAATTACCCTAATCAAGGGTTGTTCTTGGGAACAGGGCTACATATAACACAAACAGAAACTGATCTTCTTATAGTCATTATATCGATTGGTCACAATGGTTATTGAATTGCAAAATAGATTGGCCAGATCTTGTGTAATGCTATTAAACTTTGTGCATTTTTTTAATTATATATTTTTTATTGTATTGTAGATATGTCACCTGTATTAAAGTGGATTTAAAACACTACCTATTGGATCCCAAGCTATTGTTTTCTGTATGGGGTGAAGGCATATGCATAGGTAGTATACAATAAAGGCCCATAATATAAATTACAGTTTTGCATAACTTGCAATTTATACAAGGCTTAAACATGAGAATATCAATTTGAGGCAAGTTGAACTTTACTTGAATGTTACAAAAAAATCAGATTTGACCAAATCCAACTTTTGTCCGGGGTGATTACAGCAAAATAGGATCAGGGCATCCTTTTGCTTGATTTTAAAGGGCTAAAAAGTGTTCTAATAGCCAAACCTGCCACACAGTTTTTATGCTGACAGAAGTCTGGTCTCGAGGGGCCCATCTTCACGTTAATTGGTGACAACTTTGGCAGCACCAACACTCTTTGTAACTTCTTGCACTTACTATGTCCTGGGATATCGTGACATGACTGGTGACATACATGACATCATGGTGTCTAGTCAGTATAAAAGTTGATGGGTACCAAAGGATGGCTCAGCAGAGACCTGGGCCGTGTTACAGGTCAGATATGGTTTTGATTTCTTCATTTTACATAGTCCCATTAGTTCTCCAGCATTGTATATACTCCATCGCTCTCCCCATTCCAGCTCATAATTCCAGTATCTTTGTAGTGTGGGAGGAAACCAGAATGCCCGGATAAATCATACACAAACACTGGGAGAAATTGCTATCTCCTTGCAGATGTTGTCATTGGTGGATTTAAACTCATGACCCTGGCACTGCAAGGCTGCAGTGCTAACTATTAAACCACTGAGCTGCCCTACGAATTAATGGTAGATGGCCCTCCCAAATGTACAAGAGTGGCCCCTCCAAATTTAAAGTAGAGGGCCCTTCCAAATATATGGTTCAAACTGGTGGTATTTGAACCCAAGACCCCATTGCTGAAAGGTAACAGGGGTAAACCAATAGAAGAAGCCATGGCAGCACTCCAAGTATCTTGACCAGGTGATAGGAGCTTTATTACACAAAATTACTAACAGGCATGGGCCACATAGCTTTAGAGAGTGAGAGGGAAGATGACAGCTAAGGGGACGGACAACGCATGTTTTTTGCTGACCAGCACTTCCTCGGATGGACTAGTGGAAATGCTGGTAAGCACAAAACATGGATTGTCCGTCCCCCTAGCTGTCATCTTCCTCTCCACTCTCCAAGGCTCTATGTGGACCATGCCTGTTTGCTTGTAAATTTGTGCAATAAAGCTCCGGTCACTTGAAGTGCTGCCATGGTTTCTTCTATTGGCATAGTGTAAAACTTAGCTGCAGAGCAGGATCTTCACGGAGTGCACATGTTCACCCAGGAAGGAGTCAGATCCACGTGTATCATTTCGGTAAGTGCCCAAGTATTTAAACACGTTCTTTTCTATTGTTAGGTACAAGGGATAATCATTAAACCCCCATACTGCTCACATTCATTTTTCTTTACTTACTTTTATCAATTTCATTTGAAGGAATGATCTATTTTCTAAATAATTTTCAGCTTTTTTGGTATTTATTGTTCACTCTACCCTTAATATTATTACAAATTATGGACATTAAATGAATCATGGAGACATCATTCACATTTGAAGGTCCTGGAAAGATGTCCTATTTCTCTAATGACTTAATACATAAAGGATATGCTGAATGGCCATGAAAGTAGAATCAAATAAAGGAGTCTATAAGTGATTGTGAATTATTAAGTAATCTTCCAAACATGATCATAATAATTCATTGTATTGGACTTTAACACACTATATTATACATCACTAAACACCACGAGAAAAGTACTAACTACTTTATATACAACACAGTATGATATATGGAACTAATTAATGGGAGCCTACAGAACTAATTTGATGGATGATTGTGTCCATTCAGCCCTTATGTCTGTGTCTAAGTGTGTAGTGTTTATATCATAAGGGTTAATTATTAAGTAGTTTAAAATTTAACCAGTTAAAGATACAAATTTTAACTCCTTCGTGTAAGGGTATGTGCACATCTGTCGGTTCTGCATCTTTGCAGACTGACCGGGAACGGTGGAGACTGGCAGAAACTGAGTTTTCTGCACTCTCCAGTGTCCCTGGTTTGGTAGTATTTGCTAACGTTTTGCGATCGCTTTACTAGTGGTCGCACAGCGTGTTCTTGGCGATTTCCCGGCGTCTTCCTTAGCGATTTCCAGACAGGTCTTTGCTGCACTTGTTCAGCTGGACCCGCTGGAAAACGCTAAAAAGAAGTCGCTTGCTCTATCTTTGAGAACCGGTCGGAAACCGGTGATTAAACTAAAATCGTCAAGAAGAAAAACGTTGTAATGTACACAGCGTTTCCAAAACTCCATTGACTAGCATGTTAATCCTACCAGTGGGTAGGATTAACATAAATTAACATAAAACTCAGCGGGAACCGCCGACGGAAAACGTGCAAAACCAGCCCACAAACCGACAGATGTGCACATACCCTAAATGTCTGTTTTTGCGTTTTTATTTAATTCTCCTTTTTTTCCTTTATTTTTTTGTCCACATTGATATAAGAGGGCTCATATCTTGGGGGACAAATTGTATTTGAATGTCATCACTCATTTTACCACATAGTGGACTTGAAAACAGGGAAAAAAATCCACGTGGGGAGAAATTGTGAAAAAAACACAATTCTGATGTGGTTTGGGGGGAATTATTTTCATGGTCTAGATTCTGGGATAAAAATGATCTTACAAAATGATTCTCCTCATCTATACCATTACAGCAATACCAAACATGTTCAGTTTTTTTTAAATTATTTTAGTGGTGATTAGGGATGAGCGAGTATACGCGTAACTATTTGGTACAGTATTCGGGCTACTTGCTACTCCGCGCGTTTCCTTGTGGTTACTCATTAGGAGTAGCGAGTAGTATATTCACTTTTACAGTATATCTATATACACTGGGAAAGTGAAATAAAAGTTAATAAAAGGTGTTAAAAATAAAAAAATAACTTACCCATCCGATGGCTGTCCCGGGACCCGAGTAGAACACATCTGATGGCCTGCCAGGACCTTAAGTCTAATGACCAATCAGATGGCCGGTAGCGATCAGGTGGCGTGTGACGTCTCGCACCACCTGATCGCTACCGGCCTTCTGATTGGCCATCAGACTTAAGGTCTTGGCAGGCCATCGAATGTGTTCTTTTCGGGACCCGGGACAGCCGTCGGATAGGTGAGTATTTTATTTTTTTATTTGTAACACCTTTTATTAAATTTTATTTCACTTTCACAGTGTATATAGATACACTTCAAAATTGCTCGCATTTCCCATTGACTTACATTGGACTCGCTACTCATTAACGAGTACCCGAGTATTAGGACCTACTCATTATGAGTATAGCGAGTCCGAATATTTCTGAAAATATTTCTAAAATCTGAAGTTTGCAAATAATATAAATTTGAGGGCTTGTGTTACTATTTTCCAAAACAGATAACGTTTTAATTTTTTCATTCTATAGAGCTATGTGAAGGCTTGTATTTAGTGGGGAGGATCATCGTTTTTATTGATACCATTTTTGGTATAGACATGATGATTTTATTGCTTGTTACTATATTTTTTGTGAAATTGCAGCGACCCCCCAAAAACTGAATTTTGGGGTTCTTGAATTTTTTTTAGTTTACAGGGTTTACCAATCAGATAATTATTGTTATAAATAATTAAATTAGACTTTTCTGAAGGTGGCAATATCACATATGTGCATTTAAAAGAAAAATGTATTATATTTTCTAATGGGGCAAACAGGGAGTGTTTGAACAGTTTTTTCCTATATTTTTAAAAATATAGTTTTGTAGTTTTCACTGTTCTTAATTGACACCTTAAGGGACTATAACCTCTGATCATCTGATTGCTTATGCTATATACAGCAATATCACAGTATTGCTGCATGTAGTGAAATTCACAGTCTGTTTTGAAGCTCGGCCACAGGTTGGATTCCAAATGAGCTCTGCTATAACAAGCACTGAAGTCTTCAGTAGACCACATGTTTTCAAAGAAACCCATTGGTGACCTGTGATCATGTCAAGGCACATTGATGGGAGTTTAGAATTATATGCCCCCCATGCACATGCCAATTCCACTGTCTGAGTTTAAGAGTGGGATTTAACAGTTTAACAATCGTGGGTAGAGGAAATTGTGTCCATACAGGCCTAACGTCAGTGTCTAAATGTGTAGTGTTTATATATTAAAGTACACCTGTCACCAGTTTTTGTAGATGATGTCACTATGTCATGCCCTTGCACACACTCAGGAGGGGCAGTGTTGGCATTGCACGGGGCGGCGTGGACCACACTGTGCAGACCCCCATATGACCCATAAAAGAAATCAGCATATAGCGCTGGACAGAATAAAACTCTATTTCTGAGGTATGCAGGGTGATGTCTGGAGATACAAAGGGGTTTCAAGAATCCCAAATACATCATTTTAAAGGTGGTGGGTACCCAGCACCTGTGAATAGGTATCCTTTACTTCTATGCAAAGTCACTGAAGCTGTAGTCATTGATTGTGGATTAAGTCAGAGATTTGTGGGAACATATTTGATAGTAAATTGGTGAACGAGGTAAAGTATGGGAAAGTCTTTATCAAGTAAAAATTTTTTCCTGTGTGTATAAGATTTATAACTTTATACTTGCTGGGTTTGTAATGAAGATATGAAATAAATGCCTATCTATTACTGATGCCAGCTGACAATTCACAGCTAACAACAACCCCATTAACCCATTACCCTGATTGACACCACACCAGGGAAATTAGAAAGAGCTGGAAAGAAGCACCAGACTTGCCAGAAATCTAATGTGATGCACCAAATCTGGGGCTGCTGTGGACTGGTATATTTATCCTGGGAAGAGCCAAGTAGTATTCTGCTTTACCTTGGCAGGTTATCAAAATTGTGGGGACACCACACCGAGTTTTAAAATTATTTATAAATAAATCATTTTTAAAAATGATGTGGGGTCCACTTTGTTTTGTTAAACATCAAGCCTGCAGCTGTCTGCTTTACCTTGGATGGTTATCAAAAATGGGAAAACCCTAAGCTTTTTTTTTTAAATGATCTAATTTTTCATTTCTCAGCAGCAAGTTGAGAGTCAGTGAGGTTTCCAGGCATCTTCTCCATGCTGTTCCCACTCCATTTGAGTGCTGTTTCTATCCATTTCCTAAGGGGTGTCTGCCAGAAAAATGTGCGAGTTCCACATAGACTTCCCTTCATACACATTACTCAAATCAAACCTATCTGAGCTCGGACCTTTTGGATTTGTGTAATTAGCCCTCAAACACTTTAGGGTTGCTCTTCACTATTCAACACTTTAGATGCTCAGATAGCAATCCTCAGCTTCTAAGTGGTCAGACATGAAAGGAGCCCTATGTCAACCCTTCGACAAACTCGCAATGTGTGATCAAAAGATGCAATGGGTTTTTCTTATTTTGTATTTTCCCAGTTTCATTATATTATATTATGAATTAAATAGTGTCATACAGTGCTGTGGCAAATTAATTGGGACAAAGCATTTTTTAAGTAAAATCGTAAGTTGGTTACCAGCCAGTGATTCAAACCAGTTTTAACTGCTTTGAACCGGTGTGAGTGTACAACCTTGAGTAACAACATGTGGTTTGACTGGTTTTAGTCAGAAAATAACAGCTAGTCTGCCCCCTCAGCTACAGTTGGAGCTTGTTTCTGTGAGGAGTGGTTTAGTATATTTTTCTCTGTGTGATCGTGCCTGTAAAAATGGATGTTACTCCACGGAAGAGGTCTAGAATTATTACTCTTAATGAACATACAGGTCTGACTGTAAGAGAAATCGCTTCCACCGTTGGTATTGGAAAATCTACCGTTTCAAGAATAATTCGCACACACAATGAAACTGGATCGTTTTCTCCAAAATAAAAGGGAAATGTGGAAGAAAAAGGAAAACGACAACAAGAACTGATAAAACACTTTCTAGCAATAGTAAAACTAATGCAAGAAAAACAATAAAGACTTGCTTTTTCCCAATTAATTTGCACAGCACTGTACAAGAAAGCTATGTATGGCTATGTTGAAGGAAATATAAAAAGTGTTTGTTTTTGAAGATGGGGATAAAAAAACAGAACGCAAAAAAAAGTCTGCTAAACACATAAAACAACAACAAAAAAATGATGTTGCATTAACATAAAGTGTGCTAGAAAATATCCACAATTTTAAGACAATTCAATGTGCTAGTTATCCCCTATTCATTGGATAACTTACTGATGGCAGGATCTGACAGTTGGAGCACCTCGATCGATATCGAGAATAAGGCTAGGGTCAGACTGCATCTCCCCTAGCCTGGCGGATCTGGAAGAAACTTAGAAATTTTCTGTCACATGTGCATAGCGTTACCAGCACGGTAATGCTATGCGCTGCCTGACTATTGATCTCTATGGCAACCAGACGCTTACCCAGCCGCCGCTCCAACGATATGCACTTTTGCAGAGCGCACAGGAAACGCTGTTTGCAGCGTTTTCCTGTGCACTCTGCAAAAGCACATATCTTAGAGATCTCTGTGGAGCGAAGGCTGCAGTAAGCATCCGGTTGCCATAGGATCAATAGTCCAGGCAAGCGACTAACGCAGGTTGGAACATTCTGCTGGTCCTGGCACCCAACGCATCTAAAACTCCGCACAATGCACATTCTTGAAGCCATAAGCGTCCAACTGATAATCGGTAAAGTAAGGTTGGATTCAACAGCCATTTTTTGAATCTGTGTGTTTCCCGCTTAAACTAGATGCACCCGCATCCATTTTCTGCCCAAGTGATTTTAAATGGGACCGCAGGAACTTGCAGTGCACTCAGTTCTGCTGGATCTGGTTTACATAGAGCCAAATTTTAAATCAACCTGGAGTGCCCCGAATTCGGGTGTCCACGTTCTGTCACTGAGACCAAAATCGCAAGATGTTGCGATTTTGGTGTCCGTGTCAAAAATCGTGAATACCTTCTGGGGCACTCTGGGTTGATTTAAAATGTGGATCTATGTAACCTAGATCCAGCAGACTGTGGATCTTCCTGGATACGGACGCATGATCGGGTTTTTGAACTGTGCATGTCTAGAACGCATTCTAAATAACACACCAGTAGGGGGCATGACATTTTCCACTGTATGCTGCGGAAAAAGGTACACAACTGGATGCAACAGTATACTCATGAACCAGTATTATCACTGATCTGTGAGACAGGTCAGTGATAATACTGCTGCACTATGATGCATCCAGTTGCAGGGGATTCTGGGGAAAATCCAGGGGGATGCAGGTTTTTCATACATTACCTTGGAGTCCAAAAATGACTGTGTGAAACCAGCCTTATGTACTCACCCTCTAGTGGGTTTACCTTTTCATGTTTACAAGTCAAAAGTTACATCATAAGCACTCAATGCAAGTCTTTGAGAGCCAGAACTAGGCCTGAATGAGGCTGTCATAGACTTGTATTGAGTTGTGACTTTTGCCGTGCTCCGTGAAACACTGGATCAACCGGCAGGTCACAAACTACTGAAGACTGCCAGAAGAAGTAGCGAGGATAAAAGATGAGTAGATGAGTAGGGTAAGGGATCTTACATTTAAATCAGCACTTTAACAGTGGAAAAAAAATAAACACGGGAAAGGAGCTTTAAATGAAGAGAAGGTGCCCATGCTTACTCTGGACTCTTTCTGTTGTGTAAGGAACTACTGGAAATAGCCAAACGCTGGACTTGTCTTTCTCTGACAACCCCATAGCCAACAGAAATCGAGCAAGTGGCGCTCTTCTCCAATGAATACAGCGCTCTGTAGAGCCTCATTCTTGTGGTTTTGGATCCTGGTTCTAGAGATCACTACGAGTTCTACAGACTTCAACAATCAGTAAATGACCCCCTATTCTATACATCGGGGAAAATAATGTTATTTCAACTGTGTAATTGGAACAGTAACAATGAATAGACCTGAATATAACATTTCATTCATCCAGTATTATAACCTATATTTTGAGTTAATGGCATGTGTTTTTGATAGATTTTACCCAACCATGGTGATGAAAATAAAAAAAACACAGCAGCAGGTTTCACCGCTTAGAAAAGCGCTTTACATATTAGGTTCCTTCATTGTTAAATTTTCATCTAACATCCCAAGAAACCATAAATGTTTAATGTTAGGTGGTTTTTAAAAGTGCTGTGAAAAGGAGCATTTTAAAACCAAATTGAACCTTTTAATATTATTATATTCGTATTACCTTAATCTCCTTGGCACTTTCTATTGTACAAGCTCTGACTCCTAATGAGTCATCGCCTATAAAAATATCTGTGTATTGAAATGAACATTCACATTAATATTGATTTTAGAATATAATCAGCCAGTAATCTGCTGACTTGTAGTAAGGTGACATCAGATCACACAGATTTTAGGAAATAGGTTTGTGTCAATAACCCGAGCTGCAGTACAAATAATCTACATCTGAACATCACATACAAGGCAAAGTCAAAGGGATTTTCAGGACACGTTGTAGGTTATTTAGGATTCTTTGTCCGCAATAAGAAATGAGTCATTGTTAAAACAATTCCTATGCTTTTAAGAAAATAACAAAAAAATGTAAATTGTACTAACAATTCTAAACGTCTAGGTCAGAGGAGTAGCTAGGGGTTCCGCTCAGGGAGATGGCGAAACATTATGTGGCCCGCCTAAATAGGTAACCCAGTTTACACCTGTGGTTGAGCAGAAGATAATACAGTTAACTGAAAATCGCTATAAAAAGATTAACGAGACACTCGACACCCCCCACTGATCAGCTGTACTTGGTGTCTGTGGCGGCTAGAGAGGCACAGCACAGCTCCATCGAAAGAAAAGTGGCTGCGGCTGAGTACTGCACATCTGACCCTATTCAAATCAATAGGGGGCAAATGTGTTGAACTTGGGCACAGACTCTATACCAGGAGTAGGGAACTCCAAGCCTCGAGAACCGCACACAGTTCAGGTTTTTTGGATTTCCTTAGTATTTGACAGTTGGTAATTTAATTCACTGCATTGGTGATGATTCCAACCTCTGTGCAATGCTGAGGAGATCCTGAAAACCTGCACTGTGTCCAGCTCTCATGGTCTGGCATTCCCTACCCCTGCAATATACTGTTGAAGGAGCTGTGTTGTGCAGCTCTGGTCACCACTGACACCAAGAACACCTGATTGGTGTGGGTACCGAGTGTCTCACCCTCATCAATGAGATATGTGTGGCGCCCCTATGGCTAGGTGCTACAGGGAGGTACTGCACCCCAAATAGAAGGTGTAGTGCCTCTGCAGCTAAGGGTTTGAGATTGTGCTTATGGAGTCTGCATTAGCACCCAACACTAGGCCACCTTAGAATAAGGCAACTGATAAACAGTAAGTCGCAGGGAGTGGAGCCTAGGTTAGAGTGGGAAAACCAGGAAGTTAAGAGTTTTTAGTCAGACAGTTCTGGGAAGGCAGTGAGTTAGAACGTCTGTGACAGCTGGAGTGACAGGAGGATCACCCATCTCTAGGAGGGTGACCTGAGACAGAAGGGGACGATCTAGCACCGGTTGGAGCCGGCTGGAAACGTCTGGGTCAACACCGGCAACACGGAAGCCGAGGCGGTCAGCGGTTTATCCCTGACCGTAAACCGACGAGCCGCGGGCCCTAAAACTGGGTAGCCGTAGGCGCCACAAGACGGTACCACACTCATCAGGCCCATAATCGGTCCAAGACTACGAAGGTAACGGCCCGGATTCTGGTGGCGGGAGACTGTGCGTTTCTGCTGCTCCAATCTGTACCGGTCAAGGACAATCCGTACCTAACTGTACAAAATCAGGGGACTGGGGAGAGAGCTCTGCAAAGGTGGTTAATGACAGAGAGGAAGATAAAACTTAGGCCCCGAAAGATATAAGAGACGAACATCTTCAGACTCCATAGGAGCTCCCTGAGCTACATCCCCATTTTTTCCAGACTGTACCATGTCTTGTGTGACATCTGCCGGTACCAGTAAAAGGACGTTGAAGCTGCAATGGTGTCTGTCTTCCTTACCGCTGGTGCCCAGAGGGCCTCAGCATCCTCAGAGGGGAAAGAACAACTACTCCCCTCATCCATCCTTGCTGCCCTGAGGTAAAGCTCCACCTGTGGGAGTTATAACATACTAAGCTGCATTCTATCACCTCAGTGGTCTGCCCGCAGCGCGGGTACCAACATTACCAGGATCCACAGGAGGCGTCACAGACTATTAATCCTTGTAAATATTCCCCCACCAAACAGATGACAGCCAGGGCATGGAAGCGGAAACCCAACAACCCATGATTCCCCAACACAGCCATCAACCCATCCCGATACCTGGCGAACATGTTCGGGGAAAGTTTCCTCATCTCTACTGAAGAGGACTAGCGCTGCAAAAGTGGATGATGGGTTAATAGCTAAGAGATGTCTACTTTTTTAAATTTTTTTTATTCTGTAGATATCTCTCGGCTCTCTATGACAATACTATTTTGGCTACTTCATAGCTGTATTAATTCAGAACTGCAGAGTATTATTTGGGCAATGCATGGTCATATTATTTCTTTGTAATGATATGAGTTATACACCATATAGTAGGTTTATATTGCCACTATTTACCTTTTTTTTTCTGGCACTGTTCGTGGGTATAACTTAAGTATAGATGGGTGATATTATTTGAGAATTTTATACCATAGAATTTAGATAATGATGAAAAGTTAGATGTATTCATACCAAAAATTCATGTCTCCTCCTGTGGATATTTCAAAACCTTTATATAGTCTTGTAATTGAAAGGTGATTCTAATTTGGTATTGACAATTCTCCTGTACTATAGTATGGTATCATTCATTATTCGGTTTCACAGTTTCAAAAATGTGAGATAGGTGCCTGAACTACTTTTATGCTGGATGTCTGAATGGACCATACTCTTGTTCATATGAAGGTGTTACTGTTACGGGGTGGAATAACGGTCGACGGACTAAGGTAGCAGGATGGTAATGTTGGAAAAAAGGTGATCAGGGGAACAAGTCTGACCCTTAGACTGGGGGTTCCTGGCTCACCCTGTTCTTAGACTTAGCTTTGAAGGTGAGGATGTCTGGGCTGCCACACTTGCCCTTGCTCCTTATCAGCCCCAGACTTATACCCCTTCACTTCCACCTATGGTCCTGGAAGCACAGGAACTCCCACAAAGAAGGAAAACTCCAAGTAAAATACAGAATCAAGACTTCAGCACACACTGCACTAACATCTTCACAGCTCAAGGTCCTTGCAGAGAATATACTCTGTCAGCAACATCTGCTGGCGGAAGAGGGAACTATTTAAAGCCCAGGGGCATGGACAGCTGCATAACCTGACACACCCCCTCATCAGAAGAACTGTAAAAAACCATAGACAACAGCAACTTCTAACAATTACTCTGAATTTACCAACAGGATTTAAACCTATCAAATCACAGCAAAGCAGTCCACAATTCTGCAGCACAGGATATACGTGACAGTCACAGATAGTTTAACTCAACCCCACCGATTGTGTATTAAGAATCCAGGAGAAGTGTACAGTTAGGGCCAGAAATATTTGGACAGTGACACAATTTTCGCGAGTTGGGCTCTGCATGCCACCACATTGGATTTGAAATGAAACCTCTACAACAGAATTCAAGTGCAGATTGTAACGTTTAATTTGAAGGGTTGAACAAAAATATCTGATAGAAAATGTAGGAATTGTACACATTTCTTTACAAACACTCCACATTTTAGGAGGTCAAAAGTAATTGGACAAATAAACATAACCCAAACAAAATATTTTTATTTTCAATATTTTGTTGCGAATCCTTTGGAGGCAATCACTGCCTTAAGTCTGGAACCCATGGACATCACCAAACGCTGGGTTTCCTCCTTCTTAATGCTTTGCCAGGCCTTTACAGCCGCAGCCTTCAGGTCTTGCTTGTTTGTGGGTCTTTCCGTCTTAAGTCTGGATTTCAGCAAGTGAAATGCATGCTCAATTGGGTTAAGATCTGGTGATTGACTTGGCCATTGCAGAATGTTCCACTTTTTTGCACTCATGAACTCCTGGGTAGCTTTGGCTGTATGGCATTTATTCAAAAATAAATAACATAAAAGAATTTAATTATAAGAATAAAATTAATTATGTATTAAAGAACATTAATTAATGCACATATTTTCCAATTATGAAAATGGTTAAAATTGTCTATAACAAAATCATCTTTCCATGTAACTGGTTATATCATTCATATCTGATGTAGTGAGTGACTTACACACGGAAGAGAGGTTTTTCTCTTGGTTCTGGTCTATGCAATCATATTGCTTCATCCTAGGTGCAAATATCATTGGTGCAGCCTGTATAGCCGTACAGGGGCCCAAGGGTAAAGAGGTCCCATTTCCACCTCCAAGTAAGCACTTAGCGACTGTCATAGACCGACCTGTTGTACTGTTCTTGCACAGGTGTCTTGTCGGTCTGTGTCCACCCGTGGCTTCAACCTATGACAGAAGTGTGCTTTTATTGTAAAATGCCACATTAAAAAGTGTGTAGTGTTAATGGGTTTAAATGTAATTTCCAGGGACATTATGATCCTCTTCAGTTTAGCTGGCTCCTGCAGAATCTCTTGTGTGGACTAGTACCTGTGTCCAGTGGTGTAACTACAGGCCCAGGGACCCCGATGCAAAATCTCCAACGGGGCCCCCAATTATTGCAAATCTTTAATAGTATTAGTCTTTTTCTATAGGCCAAAGGGACTTTTGGGGCCCCCTAGGTTCCAGGGCCCGGGTGCGATCGCAACCCCTGCACCTATTGTAGTTACGCCTATGCTTGTGTCCCAAGTGTCAGCCTATGAAATTTGGATAAAACCTTTGTCTTTCATTTATTCTTTGCATTTTCAAGTCCTCTAAAAGAGCTTGAAAGCATGAAAGACTAGTATAGGTATATGAGAAGTTAAAGCAGTAGCCTATGTCTCACAATAAGTGCATACACATTAGTTGTCACTAGAGATGGGCGAATTCTAAATTACTCGGACTCGCTAGACTGTAACGAGTCTGAGTCCAGGACTCGCTACTCGTTGCGAGTCTAGCGAGTCCAATGTAAATGAATGGGGAGGCGAGTATTGCAGCGATTCCTCTGCTGCCGGACCCTATAAGGGGTCTGGCAGCAGAGGAAAAACCTGCAAATCCCCATGTTATTCTTTTAAAGCCAGCAGCAAAAAGCCGCTGGCTTTTAAAGAATAATAAAAAAAAAAAAAAGATTGAAGGGGGGAGGGGGGAAGGGGGGTCAGGGGGGTGAGGGGGGAGAGGGGTGGTGCACCGGCCCGGCCGGCTACTTACCCCTGCCGCCTCAGCCGCAGACTCGCTCCCCGACTCTCTCTGCTTCTGTTTCCGGAGATTCCCGAATGGTGACAAGAGCAGTGAATAAATTAACTTGCGTCACTGCTCGGGAATCTCCGGAGCAGAGCGAGTCTGGCTGACAGCAGAGTTCAGCTCAGGTCCTAATGCCCTGAGCTGAACCCTGACTGTTTAGTCAGTTCTCAGCTCTGCTACATCCCTGTCTGTCTAAGCACAGACAGGGAAGTAGCAGAGCTGAGATTGCGTTTTGGACTACGTCGGACGGAAGAGGATTTTTAAAATAAAGATGGAGTCCCTAATGGCTTTTTTGTTTTATTTTTAATAAAAAATTTTCTCTGTGTTTTTTTTTTTATATTGATTACTGGAAATTCATGGCGGTCATGTCTAATATTGGCGTGACCGCCATAAATTTCGGGCTTAGGGCCAGCTGATAATACAAAGCTGGCCCTAACCCCTTAATTACCCAGTGAGCCATTGCCACCAGGGCCACTGGAAGAGCGGGGTTCAGCGCCAGAGGATGGCGCTTCAATGAACGCGCCATCTTCTGGGGCGGCTGCGGGCTGCAATTTGCAGCGGGGGGTGCCCAGACAGCTTGGGCCTCCCTGCGCTGCGGATTCCAGCCCCCAGCTGCTTAGCTGTACCTGGCTAGACATAGAAATTGCGCGGATCCCCACGCATTTTTTTTTTTATTATTTCATGAAATTCATGAAATAATAAAAAAAGGGCTCGCCTATATTCTTGTGTCCGGCCAGGTACAAATAGGCACCTGGGGGTTGGGGGCAGCCCGTCGCTGCCTGCTGGATCTGGCTGGTTCCAGAAATACGGCGAAGCCCACGTGAAATTTTTCTGAAAAATCCATAAAACAATCCTAAAAAAGGGACTGCCTCTTTATTAACCCCTCCACCATGGTCGAGGGGTTAGTAAAGATGCAATCCTTTTTTAGGATTGTTTTATAGATTTTTCAAAAAAAAAAATTACGTGGGCTTCGCCGTATTTTTGTAACCAGCCGGATCCAGCAGGCAGCGACGGGCTGCCCCCAACCCCCAGGTGCCTATTTGTACCTGGCCGGACACAAGAATATAGGCGAGCCCTTTTTCTTATTATTTCATGAATTTCATGAAATAATAAAAAAAAAAATGCGTGGGGCTCCGCGCAATTTCTATGTCTAGCCAGGTACAGCTAAGCAGCTGGGGGCTGGAATACGCAGCGCAGGGATGCCCAAGCTTTCTGGGCACCCCCCGCTGCAAATTGCAGCCCGCAGCCGCCCCAGAAGATGGCGCATTCATTGAAGCGCCATCTTCTGGCGCTGAACCCCGCTCTTCCAGCGGCCCTGGTGGCGGTGGCACGCTGGGTAATAAAGAGGTTAGGGCCAGCTTTGTATTATCAGCTGTCCCTAAGCCCGAAATTTATGGCGGTCACGCCAATATTAGACATGACCGCCATGAATTTCCAGTACTCAATATAAAAAAAAAACACAACACAGAGAAATTTTTTTTATTAAAAATAAAACAAAAAAGACATTAGAGACTCCATCTTTACTCCAAAAATCCTCTTCCGTCCGACGTAGTCCAAAACGACATCTTCACTGCCACAACCCTGTGCATACATATACATATCTATGCACAGGGAGTGAGCAGGCTGAGAACTATCTCAGCTCTGCTACATCTCTGTGTAGGCGGGCTCTAGGACCCTGGAGCTGCCGCAGCACGCAAGTCCCAGAGCCCAGCACACAGCACATAGCAGAAGCCGGAAGAGAGGTAAGGAGCATTTCTCCCCCCTCTCTTCCTTCGCTCCCTGCGGACTCGTTACTGACTGCGAGTAATCCTTGAGATTACTCGCAGTGTAACGAGTCGGGCGAATCCCTTACTACTCGGCGAGTACCGAGTAGTAACGAGTAGATTCGCCCATCCCTAGTTGTCACCTTTGAATTACTTTTTATCAGCTTGTTAAGAAGGTCTAGTGTGAGGTAGCGCACGCCTAGGGGATTCGCTTGACAGGGTAATGACACCGTTAACCGTGTTTTTTTTTTTCAAAGTAACACAATATAGCAGTTTATTATGCGATCATAAACTGCTTATAACATACAATACATATTACAACTCACATATAATACATGATTCCCATATCACACCAACATTAATCACAGTTCAGCACAATACATAATTATAGGTGTTATCCACACCGGAGCACTACTACCAGCTCCATCGACTATCAGGAGCACTAACCGTAGCTCCTTTGGTGGTCCAGACCACCTAGCCATCTCTACACTCTGTACAACCTACAAGACAGTATTTACATTTGAACAATACACATAGCAGTATTTATATTTATCATATTAACAGAACCTTAAGGCGCCCCTTACAGGCCTGGTCAGGTTCTAATGACGGATATGTCCGCCTGGCATTATTTACATATCTACAGAACCCAATACCTCTACATGGATCTTTATACCCAGGGCCCACCATAGTAACAGGAATCTTTCTGCCCAGTACAGACAAGACCTTTATGGATCCACCGGGATGAAAACATCCAGTTCATCCAGTCCCATACACATACATGGATCAACAGGACCATCATGACATGACAGTTGGTCCCAATGGTGGTTACTGCCACCTGGCCTTTGAGACAAACCCAGTCTCACCCATGCATGCCATCCATTAAGAGGCTACATGGATATCCAGTCCATCATACCACATCCATGGACTGCATACTACTCAGGCCCATACACATGCCCACACAGTCCATCATAATATATCCATAGACTGGAGACCCTTACAAGGGACAACCTCATACACACTCACACACAGTCCATCATAAGATATCGGTGGACTTCAGCCTATATGGGCTCAGACCAGGATTTAGCAAACCTGAGTTACTGGGTAAACCAGGCGTCCCCAAGGTCTGCTCACTACGTGTTTCCAAGTCGACAGCCACCTCTAAACCTCCATACCAGGCAGGTCTCCACTTCCGGCCAGGGTCCTCCAACTCCAGGAGCCATCTCAACCCTCTGTCTAGCTACAGGCTCACACACACTAATCAGAGGGACAGGTGCCCCCCACGTGGAGAGGGCAGGCTTCCCTCCACATCCCAATGGGGCGGGACACCTCTGACCCGCAACCTCACATTTCAAAGGTTCATTCTGATCTCCCCTCTGTCTCAGTCCTGGGCAGCCTAATAACTCTGCCAGCCACACCCACCTGGGAAGCAGTGAGTCATCAGCACATTCACTCAAAACTAGCTGCAGTTAACCCCATGTGTACTACTACAGAGCTAGCACACACGTAACCCTATGAGTACTGCTATGTCTAGCAATCACCCAGATTGCTGCAGGCCCATGTAAGTCATACACCAAGCCTCACACTAGCTACAGTAAGCCAAATTCAGACAGAACATTTGTGCTCCATTTTTTGTTGATCTGTTTTTGGTGCAGTTTCTGCACCAACAATGGGTCCTCTGTTTTCAAAAATAAAAAAAAAAGTATCCCAAATGCATCATCTATTAGTGCTGCTTTTTTGCTCTGTTTTTGGGGGACACAGACAGACAGAGACACACAAACACTCATAGGCTAGGGTCACACCAGCATTTATCATTGCATTCAGGGGGTTCCAAGATAGAATTTGTCAGCATTAACGCAGTGTTTCCAGAAAGGTAAGGCTGTGTTAATACTGACAATTCAATCCTATGGCTGATGGAACCTTGAGCGCAGTTCAAACGCTGGCATCTAAGTGTCAATGTTTAAAATCTTGCACTATTTCTAAGTGCATCACATGATGCGGACTTCTGCATCATGTGATGCGCTTGGAAATAGTGCAAGATTTTAAACATTGACACTTAGATGCCAGAGTTTGAACTGAGCTTGGGGTTCCGTTAGCCATAGGATTGAATTGTCAGCGTTAACGCAGTCTAACCTTTCTGGTAACACTGTGTTAATGCTGACAAATTCTATGTTTTAAACTGAAACCCCCTAAATGCAGGACTAGCGGTAGTGTGACCTTAGCCTTACCCTCCCACAGTGAACCCCGGTGATGTCTTACATCTGGGCATCGTCCGTCAGGACCTGTGGGTAGTATGGGTACTTACAGGACCGGGCACCATGTGACTCTCAGGCTGAGTCACATGGGCAGGCCCTGTCAGTACTATACCCACAGGTCCTGCTGATGTCCAGAAGGAGGACATCACCGCTGGTTTAGACTCACTTCAAGACATTCACAGACTCTCAGACTCTATTCTACCCTTCTTCCATATCTTCACTCCATGACACAGACAGTGCCACTGCTTTGTATGTCACCCTCACATCAGCCAGAGACCTGGTCACCCCTCTCTTGAATGGCAAAGTGTGACAAATCAATAGGCAATTCTGGCACAACAACCTCACCAAAAAACCTGGTAATGAGACCTCTTTTTATAGGCCATCATTTGAACCAGCAGATAATATTTTTTCCCTAAGTACTGATAGATTTCAGCTGGTGTTGTAACAACTGGAAACCGGTCGAGGCGAGTGTGAGATACCGCGCTGCTATGAACGACTGCAACCACAATATGATACCAAGTCAACTTCCTTTTATAACTTGCAATAGATAACAGTATTTTCGTTCTTAACAAAATATGGGCCACAAAAGACACAAACCTCAAAATACAAATTATGCAGCCTGGGAGATCCCAAGTACCAATTTCATGGAAAGGAGCAGGACTACCCCAAAAGCTATACCACTCCTCCCCTTATCTGATACAGACTGTGACACGTGGTTCTTCCAGTCCTACACCCACCTCTCGCCTTACTTACAGATTCCAGTTACCCTGTTTTCACCTTAATATATATATATATAATACAGTGCCTACAAGTAGTATTCAACCCCCTGCAGATTTAGGTGGTTTGATAAGATGCAAATAAGTTAGAGCCTTCAAACTGCAAACGAGAGTAGGATTTATTAACAGAAGCATAAATCTTACAAACCAAAAAGTTGTGTTGCTCAGTTGAATATTAATAAATTTTAAACATAAAAGTGTGGGTCAATTATTATTCAACCCCTAGGTTTAATATTTTGTGGAATAACCCTTGTTTGCAATTACAGCTAATAATCGTCTTTTATAAGACCTGATCAGGCCGGCACAGGTCTCTGGAGTTATCTTAGCCCACTCCTCCATGCAGATCTTCTCCAAGTTATCTAGGTTCTTTGGGTGTCTCATGTGGACTTTAATCTTGAGCTCCTTCCACAAGTTTTCAATTGTTTAAGGTCAGGAGACTGACTAGGCCACTCCATCACCTTGATTTTTTCCCTCTTGAACCAGGCCTTGGTTTTCTTGGCTGTGTGCTTTGGGTCGTTGTCTTGTTGGAAGATGAAATTACAACCCATCTTAAGATCCTTGATGGAGGAGCGGAGGTTCTTGGCCAAAATCTCCAGGTAGGCCGTGCTATCCATCTTCCCATGGATGCGGACCAGATGGCCAGGCTGAGAAACATCCCCACAGCATGATGCTGCCACCACCATGCTTGACTGTAAGGATGGTATTCTTGGGGTTGTATGCAGTGCCATCCAGTCTCCAAACGTCACGTGTGTGGTTGGCACTAAAGATCTCGATCTTGGTCTCATCAGACCATAGAACCTTGAACCAGTCTGTCTCAGAGTCCTGCAAGTGATCATGAGCAAACTGTAGACGAGCCTTGACATGACGCTTTGAAAGTAAAGGTACCTTACGGGCTCGTCTGGAACGGAGAACATTGCGTTGGAGTACGTTACTTATGGTATTGACTGAAACCAATGTCCCCACTGCCATGAGATCTTCCCGGAGCTCCTTCCTTGTTGTCCTTGGGTTAGCCTTGACTCTTCTGACAAGCCTGGCCTCAGCATGGGAGGAAACTTTCAAAGGTTGTCTAGGCCGTGGAAGGCTAACAGTAGTTCCATAAGCCTTCCACTTCCGGATGATGCTCCCAACAGTGGAGACAGGTAGGCCCAACTCCTTGGAAAGGGTTTTGTACCCCTTGCCAGCCTTGTGACCCTCCACGATCTTGTCTCTGATGGCCTTGGAATGCTCCTTTGTCTTTCCCATGTTGACCATGTATGAGTGCTGTTCACAAGTTTGGGGAAGGTCTTAAATAGTCAGAAAAGGCTGGCAAAAGAGATAATTAATCCACACATGTGAAACTCATTGTTCTTTGTGCCTGAACTACTTCTTAATACTTTAGGGGGACCAAACAGAATGCTGGTGGTTTGAGGGGTTGAATAATAATTGACCCACACTTTTATGTTTAAAATTTATTAAAATTCAACTGAGCAACATAACTTTTTGGTTTGTAAGATTTATGCTTCCGTTAATAAATCCTACTCTCGTTTGCAGTTTGAAGGCTCTAACTTATTTGCATCTTATCAAACCACCTAAATCTGCAGGGGTTGAATACTACTTGTAGGCACTGTATATAACGCTGAATGTGTGTGTATGTATGTATGTATGTATATATATGTGTCTGTCCGGTATTGGCATATGCACCGTCGCAGCTACAGCCACATAATTTTGCACAGTCATACGTCTGGACCCCAAGAGCGTCATAGGCTATGTTGTGAAGCGAAATTTTAACCCTGCGTGTTCCAATTCACCAAAAAATTTTGCCCCTATCTACATAATGGTGAAAAAGTGAAAGGAAAAGGCAAATTGACAGCTGACAGATGTGAACAAGGGGTACTTAACGAATGAGACCGATGGGGCCAAAGAGTATATATCGTACAGTTGCTAAGGTGGGGCCCCAACATGGGATACTCACCATACACGGGGATATGAACACACACACAAAATGCGCCACACACTACCACGTGCTGGAACACATATACCACCCTCAGCACACATTTCACCACACATACATCAACCTCGCCCTAAAACACACACAAGTCTGGTATTATCCTTCAAAAATAAAAATCTGATTAATAAGCAGCCAAACTACAAGAACAACAAATGTACCATATAGGAAATACGGCAGCTGTTAGTCACATGACCTGTCTATTATGTTTATGTGTGAGCTAATATATACTGTCAGGGGGGAGGGCTTCCTGTTGCCTGGGGATTTATCAGGCTGCCAATAGCAACCAATCACAGCTCAGCTTCTATTTTGCTACAGTTAATTAATCTGAGCTCTGATTGGTTAGTATAGGCAACAAAGGACATTCTCAGAATAACAAAGCTTGTGTGAGGTAATAGGATGTTAATTAGGGTGTGTTGGTGTAAAGGCTGATGTCAGTCACATTACCTCTATGTGAGAGGATATAGAAACTGTCAGTTAAAGACTATTTTTACCACAATAATGCCTCATAAGAAAAGTTATTCCTTGGCGCGAATGTCAGCTGATGCGAAAAGAAAAGCTGCATTACGGGCCAATGAAAAATGTGAAGACCGAGAAACAAGGCTGAGACACATGAGAACAGCAGCTGCTTCCTCAAGAGCCAATGAACTTTCTGAGGAGAGGGAAGCGAGGCTTGCAGACATGAAAATAAGAGTTGCTTCCTCAAGGGCAAATGAACTTTATGAGGAGAGGGAAGTGTGGCTTGCAGACATGAAAACAAGAGCTGCTTCCTCAAGAGCCAATGAACTTTCTGAGGAGAGGGAAGTGAGGCTTGCAGACATGAAAACAAGAGCTGCTTCCTCAAGAGCCAATGAACTTTCTGAGGAGAGGGAAGTGAGGCTTGCAGACATGAAAACAAGAGCTGCTTCCTCAAGAGCCAATGAACTTTCTGAGGAGAGGGAACTGAGGCTTTCAGACATGAAGACAAGAGCTACTTCCTCAAGGGCCAATAAACTTTCTGAGGAGAGGGAAGCAAGGCTGGCAGATTAGAGAAGATCTGCTTCCTCAAGGGCCAATGAGTCATCTCAGCAGAGAGAAGGCCGACTTGCCACTAAGAGGATTGCTATTTCTTCCACCAGGGCACAGAAAATGGTTGGAGATTTGAAACATGCTGCCTTTTGTTACCAGTCAGACATAAACTATCAAGATAATCCTAAAGTTCAGATAGGAAAAATGGATGTAATCTGCATGTACTGCAGTGGCCTGAAATGGAAAGATGAACTGTCAGGTTTATGCTGTGCAAATGGCAAGATAAAACTTCCACTTCCCCTGTTACCACCAGATCCCCTAAAGTCTCTGATGACAGGTACCAGTAGAATATCAAAGCATTTCTTGGACAACATTAGGAAGTACAACTCCTGCTTCCAAAAGACATCATTTGGTGCAACAAAAGAAATGTTTACACCAGGATTTATGCCGACATTTAAAGTTCAAGGACAGGTTTACCTCTCAGTTGGGTCACTGCTTCCATTACAAGGGGAAGAACCTCAATTTCTTCAACTCTTCTTCATAGGAAATGTAGAAGCAGAGGCTCAGCGGAGATGCTCTTTAATTCCTAACACTCACCTTGATATTGTCACTATTTTGCAGCAATTCCTTCACTCCAACAATCCATATGTTCAACTTTTCAAGACTGCACTTGAACGCATGTCAAATGACGATTACAAAGTTGTCATTTGAGCTGAAAAAACACCACAAGGTGAACATCAGCGACGTTTCAATGCTCCCACATTTGATGAGATAGCCATCTTGATAGTAGGTAATGATTTTCAAAGCTTCAGAAAAGGAACAATAGTTTGCAACAAGTAGCAGTAACTCACAGGTCCTATGATGCTCTACAATATCACATCATCTTTTGGCAGGGACAGGATGGCTATCTGTCACATTGCCATTGGACTCGGTGGCTGGTGTTCCTGCCTCGACCGCTGGGAGGTGCCGGATTCTTTCGGCTGATGGTGCCGATGATAGGAGGGTCTTGTCCTCATATGGACCTACTCCTTCAACGTCTGCCTCTGTTGCTGAACACCGCCGTGTTTCTCCTTTGGGTGATGTTGGTTGCAGAGGAGCGGGCCCTGCAGAGGTGTCTGATAGGCGAAGCCTTCGTTGTTCTGTCAGAAGTGGGGTGGTTGGTGCCAGTCGCGCATCACCATTTGGCCTGGTTCTAGGGGCGGTCCGGATGAGATCATCAGGCTGTGAGCTCCAGCCTATGGGAGGTAACCGCACCCTTCAAATACATTGGAGACTGTCTTGCAGGCCACCAGATATAGTCTAGGTTCCCCAGTGATATAGTGTGTGTTTAGTTTTGACTCTGACCTTTGCCTGGATTTTCGACTCTGCTACAGCCTGACGATTTTTTACCTTAGCTGCCCTCTTGGTTTTGACTCGGACTCCTGACTATGTTTTTTGGGTCCTGATTTTTCCCTTCCTGGTGACCTTCCTTCTCTGCTGCTCATAATAGGCAGCTACCCCCTGGGCTCCTCTGTAATTCCAGATCCCTGTATAGGGGTTAAGGGTCTCGGGGTTTCTCGCGATGCTGCCTTACCATCAGCTCAACATTATAGCGGATAGTCGTCACACTATCACTTTGGAATACCTCAGACAGATCCTACAACAGGCAACCCTTCAGGAAAAAAAGTGTCTGCCATGGACGTCTAGGCATATAGGTTCATTGCAAGATTTGCAGAGGAAAATCACATCTTGAAATGCAAACACCTCTTCCACCAACTTATTGTTGACATGTATGCAAAGATTGAGAGTGAACGTCTTTTATATATCCAACTAAATCGAAAGAAGCTCAGGGTTGAGGAATATATTCACCTTAGAGATGCTGTTGCAAATGATGCTGATCCAAAGGAGTTGGTGAAAATGGTTATTTTTCCATTAACTGTCACTGGAAGCCCACGACATATGCATGGATACACACAGGATGCAATCACTTATGTGAGAAAGTATGGCCGTCGAGATCTTTTCATCACCTTTACTTGCAATCCTGCCTGGGAGGAAATTGGAGGTCACCTGTTGCCGGGTCAAAAAAACATTGAATCGCCATGACCTTATTGCTCGGGTTTTCAAACAGAAACTTTCAAAAATGCCTAATCTCATCACAAAATCACATATTGATGGTGAGACGCAGTGCTGGATGTATTCAGTTGAATGGCAAAAAAGAGGCCTTCCTCACGCCCACATCTTGATCTGGCTGAAGCAAAAAATACAGCCTACCGAAATTGACAATATCATCAGTTCGAATGCAGACCTCAGATTGACCCATGCTGTTACACCATCACAAAACATGATCATGGCCGTGGAGTCTCAACAAAATTTCCTGTATGATTGAGCAGTGCAAGCATTGATCCTTTCTGAAACTAAAATTACCAGTATACATACTGATTCTTGATCGGGCCGTTGATGCAGGAATTATCTGATGCCGTATCTGAGTCAGAAGGAATTTTCCCCAATGTGGAGTTAGTTGCACTGTTTTTTTGCCTTCCTGGATCAACTTTTAGCTATGGTTGACTAGATGGACTTAAAGTCTTCTTCACTTAAAATAGTACTATGTTACTTTACCCACGATCCCTGGTCCAAGAAACCCAAACAGGACAAGATGGATATCCAGTCTACCGAAGAAGAAAGCCAGTGGATGGTGGTTTCACAGCAAAGCTCAAAATGCATGTTGGATCATCACTCCAAGAGATAGAAATTGACAACAGGTGGGTAGTGCCTTACAACCTTTGCTCTCAAAAATCTTCCAGGCCCACATAAATGTTGAATCTTGCAACTCTGTGAAATCAATCCAGTTTCCTGTTCGACTGGCATTTGCTATGTCCATCAACAAGGCTCAGGGGCAGTCTTTGAAAGTAGTTGGAATCAATTTACAATCTCCTTGCTTTTCTCATGGTCAACTTTATGTGGCCTGTTCAGGGGTTGGAACAGCCAAAAATCTGTTAGTCTTTGCACCTGAAGGAAGAACTAAGAATGCTTTACCAAAAGGCTCTCGAATAAGGAGTAGAAGATTAATTCACATTACTTGGCCAATTTAGTTAAATCTGTGTGGAATATCTGTGGTGTTGAAAGATATGTTCTGAAATGCTTCTAATAGCTTAGTTTTTTGCGTTTTAATAATTACATTTCTATCGATTTGTTTTGTGGTTTTTGTGTGCAGAATAAATTTTTGTTAACACATTCTATTTTGTTAACAGCAGTTATTAACCCGGGGCGAAGCCGGGTAGTATAGCTAGTATATATATATATATATATATATATATATATATATATATATTATATATTTATACAACTACTCACTTTAACAAACACAATAATTATACAGTGCACTGTCTTTCTCTTTTTTAGCACTCAAAGCGGACACCCTGACTGAGTGTCTGCAAACAAATAAAAAACTGAACATGTTACTCTGATGTCCAGCCAGTAGATTTAATCAGCTTCTAGGTTACCAAATTCTCTGATACATCCAGGTGCAGGTGAGAATAAAGGATCTGTCTCAATGCAGTAGTATAGTCCACTGAGCTCTCCTATAGCATCCACGTTCACCAGAGACTCAGTATACAGGAGCTCACACAGTCTCTCTATCAGTCCATCTGTAATCTTAGCAACAGGAATGTTCTTGAGATTATGCAAATTCTAGCTAACTTTCCCTAGCTGACTAAACAGTCGGTAACTGGTCACACATCCAAGTTTACTCACGGAAGCCGCTTCCTCTTAATCACACCACCCACTTTGGATCTCTAAGGATCCCAGCTGTATTTCAAACAGGTCTTCCTCTCTGCTCCCTTCCTCAGCATTCATCTCATGTGTCTGTCTTTACTTTCGTTTGTTTCTACTTCCTGTATTTATCAGGAAAATCCTCTGCTTTCTTCTCAGTGATCTCTTGTTGCATGGTCACCTCTAGGCTACAGTGTCATGAACTTTCCATTACTTTTTGCACTTGAATTTTCTTCAGGTGTTGAAACTTCTTCCCTGTGTCATTTTTCATTATTAAACATAATTTATGGACATCTATGGTTTGATTTCTTTGCCTCTGTGGATTGGATAGGTTGTGATCAACATCTGGTGATATATTCATGTCAACAACAATTTAGACATATATTTACTTAGAAAATTGGTGACATTACAATACTGATTTCACCTGCAGCACGTTAGTGTTCAATTCTCAGAAGGTTTTATTGGGTAAATTGCAAGGCATCACTTACAATTAGCACCCCAAGGTGTTTATGACCAGATTAGATAAGCCAATTACATGTTTTTTCTTGTTTTGTTTTTTTGCAGAAGGTTAAGGTTAGGATTTATGAAAAATAAAACATACAGACAGGCGCCCTTGTGTGTACCTGGTGGTTTGTGGTAATTTGTGGGGGAGGTTTGAGATCACTCACTTTTGTGGTTGTGAACCTCTGCACATTCACAGTTAGGCTTCCGGTGTGTAATCGCACACCGCACGAGCCTCGGGTGTTCAGGCTGGGCTGGTCACATGGGAATGATGTCACCGCAGTCCTTCACTCTCTATGCTCGACGCTGTAGGCTGCAGCTCCTACCGCTCATAGAGGGATATCAATGGAACAGAGGTAAGTATGCGATTGTTTGGTATAGCACACAAATCCTGAATTCAGGCACAGATTATCCTTTTGGTAATGCTTCTTTATTTAACAAATGTGGCTCTCACAACATGTTTCAGCGGGTCACTGCCTTCATCAGGTAATTAGGTTAGGGTTAGGATTTAGTCTTCCATCTGCTTCCCACTAGCAGCTCTCAAACATTGTAAATCTCTGAACTCCAATCAAGTAATACATTTAATGAGAGCTTAGTCCATATATAACTATACAGGTGCATCTCAATGAATCAGCATATCATGAAAAAGATAATTTATTTCAGTAATTCAATACATAAAGTGAAACACATATATTACATAGAGTCATTAGAATCAGAGTGATCTATTTCAAGTGTTTATTTCTGTTAATGTTGATGATTATATCTTAAAGTCAATGAAAACTCAAAGGTAATTATCTCAGAAAATGAAAGTAGGTAGGATGGAGGGATAAAAACAGTGCTGCCATATTCCACGAGACATCAAAGGGTGAATATAATATTGATTTATTAGTCAACACGTTTCAGGGCTCCCTAAAACACCCTGAAATGTGGCAATATGATATTGATTTGTCCTGAGGAAGGGGCCAAGGAGCCCCAAAACATCTTGACTTAGTAAATCATATTCACCCTTAACTCTTCATCCTTCCTACGCAATATGCAACATGTTGGGGGCTGCAGCAGCCGTGATCTTCTTTTATAGTGGCTGTGACTCTCACAACCACACAAGGTGAAGCCTCTGATACCTATTTAGGTCATATTTTATCTCTTCGGACCCTTCATAACAGTGCTTTGAAGCCTGTACATTGGACCCCGCTGCCAAGAGGGAAAGAACTAGTTTCAGTCACGTTTCAGTCATGGGGATGGTGCCAGCATGGGTTCAGTCACTGTTGCATAATGAATTGGGCTTTTACCACCTACCCGCAGACTGGCAAATCGTTCTGTATTAGACCACCGGGTCAGTGAGTGTGGGGGGGGAACGCCATTACAGTCAGCACTCACTATACATAGAGTTTTGACTGAACCCACATCGGCGCCTTCGTCATGACTAAAACCTGAATGCTGCTGAAAGGACTAAAGTTCTTTTCATCCCATCACGGGATTCAATGTCCAGGCACCAGGCATGTTTCAAATGCTAGTAACCTTCAGTATATCTGCTGTCTGCAATATAATAGTGTTTTAACATGTGAAAGGTTCCCTTTGATATATATTAAGAGCTGTACATAAAGCAGGGAAAATAATGACAAGGTGGTGGTAATTGAGGATTCATTGTTGCTCCTTTGCCTGTTCTCCTTCTTCTGCCCACAGGCTGACTCAATGTTTGCACTGAACAAAGTAATTTCTTCTGCTGGTTTTTGGTTAGCTTCTGATGAATTTGAGACTGTCACCACTTACCAGTCTACTTGGTGCACCGAGGCTGCAGTCAACGTCATCTGCCCATCTTTTGCCCCAGACACAACAAAACTCAGTAGCCTTTCTCACTTTCTGATATAAAACTTCAATGCTGCTACATCATTCTAGACCAGAAAATCAACACTGAGCTATGAACCCCTCAAGTGGCACTACGTCTGAGTGGACATGGCAACACTGCATTGGTGTTGCAGCCATCTGAAAAACACATATGCTTCATTCGCTGTAGCTTCGGTGGGGTCTCTTTGGGCTGATCTCAACCAATAAAAGTTGTCGGATCAGCAGCTCGATGGACTTCTGGTAACAGCAAATCTCACAGAGAGTGACTGTGCCTAGACGGTAGTGACGCACCCCAGGGCCGGGTACTCAGCTCTCGGGCGGTTCCTGTCTGGGATGTCACGGGCGGCTGCCCAAGGCCGTGACCTGGTGGTCAATGAAAAAAGGGGGATGAAGAATAAAGTATATACAAAGTTTTTGTCTTCATGACGCCACCTGCAGTGTCTGGTGAGGGATCACCAGCTCCACCATAGCCCTCCGGTGGTCGATGGTATTGCGGCTTGGATGGATTAGTCCCCCACAGGCGGGACTGGACCCCGGGGCAGCGATGCTGTAATAAAGCAGTTTTATGGTTTGAAAGGATGCAGCAGAGTCAGAACTTCACTTCACTGGGTAACTTTACTGACAAACTTCGCCAAAGTCATTACAGTTCAGCAGTTCAATAGATGTTAAAATGGCAAATGCTCTGGATGCTGCAATTGGGATTTCTGGCTGTAGATGGCCCCCTCCTTATGTTCCTTTCTTTTTCATTCTGTCCTTTGCCTCCCAGTGGCGGTGAAGTCTGACTCCTAAAGACTATCAGACCTCCTGCTGCTTCTCTTCTTCCTTCTCACCCTTCTGTGTGGTCTCCGGGACAACCTCCTATAAGCTATGCAGTGGCCTCTGCTCCTAGCTTCTGGCTCCCTTTACTTGACTCGCTCAAGAGACTGGGGATGTATATGTAATATCCCCGTTCTTCGAATTTTTCTGTGAGCCATGTAGGATCTCACAGTTGCGGGCTCCGGTACCTGATTCTCTTCCTGAACTGGCTCACTTCTAAGCCTCTGTTCCTTCCCTCTGTGTTCTGGGATCTATTCTATTCTGGGCTCCTCAGCTGAGGAGACCCTCCTTGCTCCAACTCTTCCAACCGACTACTCCTACTCCACTCACTCACTCACTGTGACTCTGACTCAAACTAACTAGTTCCCCCTAGAGGCCACTATATACCCTCCCGGGGTCCCTCCCACCTACTATCCTGTGTTTGGGTGCTACTCTAAGGTTCCATCTAGTGACCATAGTTCCAATTGCAGTGGGGTGACAGTACCGCTTTTCTGGGTGCAGTACTCCTTTTGTGGCATCTACGTAGTGGGGCACCACAGTAGCAGTGTGGCTTCTTTCCTCTGCCAGTGGCTGAGGTACACCACAGTGGCTGGGGTGGCTCAGTGGTTAGCACTGCAGCCTTGCAGCACTTGGGTCCTGGGTTCAATTCCCACCAAGAACAACATTTGCAATGAATTTGTATGTTCTCCCTGTGTTTGTGTGGGATTCCTCCCACACTTGAAAAACATACTGATAGGATGTTTAGATTGTGAGCCCGCAGGGGGACAGTGTTGTAAATATATGTAAAGTGCTATTGAATTAATAGCACTATATAAATTAATTATTATTATTATTATTATTATTATTATTATTAAGGTTGCAAGGAAGAGAGTCCCCGCCACTGGTGGAGTGAAGAAGCTGATCGCTACCATTCAGGCACTGTCGCTCTCTGTGAGATCTGCAGTTACCAGAAGTTCACTGAGCTGCAGCTCCGTAAGCTACCCTTCCAGCGCCTGGTAAGAGAAATCGCCCAGGACTTTAAGACCTAATACTAGTTTTAGGATACTGTCATTTTAATTCATTTTATTCAACTTTTTTATACCTTTGGACCACGTGTAAAAGAAAAATTGCTTATTTTATTTGCCATTGAAGCACTGGAAAAATAATTATTTTTGGATTGTATTGGACTATACAAAGTCATTTCACTTATGTGCAGCTGTATTTGTCACACATAGGCATATGTGAACTATGGACTTTGGCTTCTGTGTTTAACATCAGATTTAGGGTACAGTGAAATTGTATATTTCACTTAATACAAAAATCCATTGCTTAGCCTTTCAAATAATGAATAGCAGCAAATGATAGCTATTTATTTTCTCTGTGGCTAAATAGCTATAATTTAACGATTTAATACAACTTAAACATATCCATTGACAGGCATCCCATCAAAAATGATGAAAGAAGATTTGATGGAAAGAGTTGTAGCTGCAATTATTGATGCCAAACCACTGACTGGCAATTAAAATGCGAGCCATGGAGTATTGAACAGTGGGATGATTTCTGCTGAGCAGAAGGAAAAAAAAGACAAAAATCTAGTTAGTTGTATTGTAAAACAAAATAAAAGAATTCCATGCACGGCACAAGTCTTAGAAAAGGGAACAGGAACTTTGAGAAGAATTGCATTTTTTTGCTAACTTCACCAATTTTATATTGTTTCTTGCTGTTTAGTTTATAGAATACTTTGTGTATATGGCTAGATTACAAATTTGTGCTGTACAGATTGGTAGGCCAGCACCTATAGAACTGTAGAACTGATAGACTCTATACTGTACATGTATATCACTCCAATTTCATAATGATGCATAGTTAAAGCAAATCTGTCACCTGATTCATTCTGCCCAAACCACAGGCAAAATGAGCCTCTTGCAAAAGTATCCGGCCAAAAGCCATAGTAGATGAGACTGGTTTGACTCCGCTCCTTTCTGGTGCCACTGCTGGTGACTGACCGGTCTCTCACTATGGCGGCCGTCACACACATCAATATCGTGAGCGATATTGTTAGCGATCATGTGCACGCGCGATCGCTAACAATATCGCCCACATCGCTGGTGAGATGTCACACAGGCAGACTCACCAGCGATGTGGAGTAGCGAGATCGCTGGTAACTATGGTACACATCGGGTTACTAGGCGCCGCGCGGCGCTTAGTAACCCGACGTTTACCATAGATACCATCTCCCAGCATAGGCTCTGCCGCTGGGAGATCGTTCATCGTGGTGTTACACACCACGATGAAGCAGATTGTTCAAGCGTTTATTGCTTGATATGTGCTCCTGCTCTCATATCTGCGATGTCACGATCAAGCGATTTTACATTGTAAAATCTCTTCATTACACGCAGCGATGCACAAAAGATATCGCTTAAGCGATCAAAAAGCAGATCACTTAAACGATATCGTTAGCAATATTGAACCGTGTGACGGCCGCCTAAGGAAGAAATCTGTCAATCCCCTAGAGCAGCACCCGAAAGATCCAGCCTTATCTTTAAAGTATATTTTCTCTGAAATGCCAAAGTGTTTCAGAGAAAAATGTACTTGCAGTTGTACAGACTCTGATTCTTGCCTCCTGTGGTTTGGTTGCATGACTCAGATGATGGGTTCCATTTAAAGTACTATGAAACCTTATGGCCACTTTACACGTCCCGATATCGGCGTCCAACTCTGATAAAAAGTCACGTGGTTTGGGCGTTGTCCCCGATATCGTTCGTGCGTTGTATGGTGTAAATGTCCTATGCGATGCAAGAACAATGCCAAAACGATATCGGGAGAGAAATGAGCAGGCTCTCCAACGGCCCGATATTGGATAGACGATGTGGCCGGATCTTGCTGTGTAACAGCCCAACAACGATTTGGAGTACAACTTCCCCTATTCTCTCCCATGTTAAATGGTGGTTCCTGGGTCGGCCGTACAAGGGGGCGTACACATCGCAGTTGCGTTGCCTGCGGATATCGCGCTGTGTAACATCTCCTATGCGATCTTGGAATTCTGCCCAAAAAATGCGCGCTCCCGCGTCATTGTATCCAACATCGGACCGATGTTGGGACGTGTAAAGTGGCGATTATACATTGTGTATACTTTGAGCCCAATTCATTATTACATTTATGCTTGATTTTTGGCTATTTGAGGGAGTCTTTTGTACCTCTGTTTGTTTGTAGCATATTAATTTTTCCATATTCTCCTTTTCTTAAATTCACTTTTTTATTGACTCTTCTTTTTATTAGGACTTTTTGAAAAGTTGCCAAGTTTGGCAAAATATACACATTTCCCTTCCTGGATTGATTTTGTAGATACCGGAAAAGCTTTTGTGCAATTGTTGTGACAATTCATCCAAATGTTTGCATAAACAATTTGCAAAACAGATTAAGCCTGGTTTCACACTACCGTTTTGTGGAATCCAGGTGAGTCCAGCTGAAACCGAATGTATTCACATCCATTTTCTCCCCAATTGACTTTCATTGGAAATCCAGAAACATAGGGGTGTATGAACAGTTTTTATCAGAAGCCCAAAAACGCAGTTTGTAACTTTTTTGCGTTTTTATAAAACCATAAAAAATCAGATCCGACTAAAATAAAATGTAGTCTATGAATCAAAAAAGTCCTTTCACTGGCACTGCTAAGTTAGAGAAGTGCTTATTTTTTCATATGGTATATGCGAGGTGGGCATTGCTGGCCGCCTCTGGGTGCCCGCTATATATCACATCAATAATAGCATAAAAAGAAAAAAGATAGCGGCACTCACCGGCGTTTCAAAGGTGCTTTATTTGGGTACCCTCATTCCAGGTCCCACTCGGGAGGAGGGGTGCAGAGACAGCAAGATGACGGATATCCGTTTCGGGGCTCCTACCCTCCACGGACCTCAATGTTTTTTTTTTTTTTTCTTTTTATGCTAGTCTATGGAATCTGTGTTCGTGGAAGCCGGTTCCACTGAATCCAGATGCCGGATCCAGGTTTTTTGACTGAACATGCGCAGAAGCCAGTTTTATAAGACACACCCACTAGGGGAGTGTCATTTTTTACCGAATCCATAAAAAAAAAGTACACAACCTGATGCAACTGGATGCTACCGCACTAGTATTAAGCCGGGGTGGTCAGCCAGATCAGTAATAATAGCAGTGCAGGAGCATGCAGTTGCATTAGGTTTTACAATTGTGGGGATGCAGTTTTCGCCATGTACCCACTAGATTCAATCAACAATAGTGTAAAAACAGCCTAAAGACAGAGATAAAGAGCATCTTTTATTTTGCACAAAGCTCATGAACGTTGTGATTTTGATGATTTTGTCACAAAAAAAATCAATGAATACAACAAGGAAAAAAAAAATGAAAAGGTACTTAGAAAAATCGCATATGATGAATAAGACCCTTAGTCTTTAACATGCTAATTATTTCATTTTGTGTTGAAAAAAAAATAATAAACTACACTTTACTCACCTTCCTTAATCGGGAGTCTCCACTGCTGCACCTGGGATCTGGTGTTTGCTGCGGCACTGATGTTATGTTGACAATGCTGCTGCTAATTAGTGATCTCAAAGGGTCTGAACAGGGCTGGTGTCAGCACCCGGCATAGCCGGGCAAGTGCCTGGGGCTCTCGACATCTGGGAGGGCCCATTCACCATCAGGGACAGGCAGCCCTGATAGCGAGCAGCCCAGCTGGACTGGCAGCCCTGAAAGGGAGGGACCCATCACAGGACATTCAGCCAGCAGTGCTGCCAGTCCACATGGTTTATTTGAATGTGATGCAAATTAGCCATGTGCTTGCTCCAGGAGCAGTGGAGCTTTCCTCCTTTGCCGACTACAGCATTGATGAGTCATCACTCTGCACCTCATCACACTGCAGCAGGAAGGAGGAAGCTCCACAGTCCCAGGAGCCTACTGCTGTAAAGAGGGGACAGAGGGGAAGGAAGGAGTGAGAACGTACTTCAAGCGCCATGGGTAATGGAAGGTGGTATAAGGCTGTGTGAGTTATGGATCGTTTTTTGGTATATACTGTTTGCAGGAAGCTGCTGGGTATATGGAGGCTGCTGTGGTATGTAGAGGCTGCGTGAGGTATTGGAGGCTGCTGTGGGTATATGGAGGCTGTGCTGGGTATATGGAGGCTGCTGCTGGGTATATGGAGGCCTGGTTGGGCTGTGGGTATTATGGAGGTGTGCTATGTGCTGCGGGTGTATATGGAGGCTGCTGCTGTGTTTGTATGGAGGCTACTGCTGGGTGTATTTGGAGGCTGCTGCTGGGGTATTCAGTTTCTATATTGTATTCATGAATTGTGGTACGTGTTAAAGGGGCCCACTGACACTGTTTCCGCCTGGGGCCCACAAAAACCTGGAGCCGGCCCTGGGTCTGAAGGGGCATTCAGTGTACATAGTTCACTAATAAGCTGCTGCACGATCAACATGATGTCAGTTCCACAGCCAATATAGCAGGAGCACGTCAGAGAAAGACAGTGTCAGAGAAAGCCCTGGACTTAGAGACAATAAGTATGGCATGGTTTGCTATATTTTAACAAAACTGCAGCCTTGACAGAACATTGCTTAAAAAGGGGACAACTCCTTTAACATAACTTTTTACACCAGTGCAATGAAGTCCAGAGTGAAATGGAACCTTTCAGATCCCCTGTGCACACAGAACCATGAGCAGTTCTGTGCCCATACTTTTAATTCCAGTATAACAATTCTATTTAGCAAAACCAACGAACAAATAAATAGTGCTTAAAATACTCTAAAATGAATGAAAAAATAAATTGCAAAGATCATAAAAGTAAAATAGGGTACTTAGTGGCATTATTTATCAAAAAATGCACAAGCTGTCCCCCCGCGTCAAGGCGACCCCATTGGGACAGTCCCAACCTAGCAGTATTAAAACCTTACCACATGGGGTCGCCTTGACACAGTGGGACAGCTTGTGCATTTTTTTTATCAAATATTGTCACTAAGTACCCTATCTTACTTTTATGTACTTTGCAAATACATAAACAGATCTTTAGAAAAAATATTTTTAAAGACCGCTTATGAGTTGCTAATTAAGACATTGACTAGTCAAGAAGGCATTAGTTCATTACAGGCTCTGCACACCCATGGTCCCTTCTTGTGTCTTCAGGAAGTCTGGAGACCTTCCAGGACCTTCCAAGCCTAGATACCATGTGACAAACAAAACAGTCTCATTAAAACACATGAGACACACCAAGGTATGTGGATGATCCGTCCTGCCCAGCACTTCTGACCATCCTGTGAATCTGGACCTGAATATATTACTAAAAACTTGTTAAACTACAAGTCCCAGAGCAAACATTTCAGGTTCACATCGCAGAAGACCTCCCTTCTGCAACACATTGTGGCCATTTGCAACATAGCCGGTCGCTACCTCACAATAGGTATCTGATTTCTCCATACCCTTTACCCTTGGTTAATTTTCTCATCCCTTCCTTGATAATAAATCAGTTTCTTTGAAAAGTGGAATCGTGCACAGGTTCTTGCCAGTTTATGAAAAATGTCATATGACAAATGAGGAATAAGAACCTTCTCTCCAAGGCCACTGATCTGTTACTATGGTTTGTATGACCTTGCGAATATATCGTCAGCTGCAGAATATTATGCAAAAAAAGCATGTCTGTATGGTTCACTAAGGGAATTAGAAAATACAACAAGGAGATCTATTAACTTATAATAAAAGCACAATAGGCTAGAAAAGCTCAATAAAACAACAGAAACGTTTTAGAAAATGGTAAGTGGTACATTCAAAAAGCACAGCACAGAGCACTGAAGACTTTTATCAGTAATTAAGCAGAAAGCTTCAATCTATTGCGCCTTTATATAACTGGGAAAGTTTGTTCACAGACGAACATTAAAGTCAGGTTTGATATCTTTCACCTTGCTCTGTACCAGTACGGTATCTCTGCCAATTTGAAAAATAGAAGATTTTGCCACTGATGAAACATTTTTATAAAACTCATAAAGATGACCTGACTTCAAGGACTTAGAACTCATAGTTCCTGGTATTATAAACTTCAAATCATGATACTGGAAAGAATGCATTAAAGTCTAACACACAGATATATATCTAATTTTAAAAAAATATGAAAAAAAGTATAGAGTTAGTATTTTTGGAGACATTATAATCTTAAATAAGATAGTGACACAAAAATCTCAAGGAAGAGGTAAACCGTACAGCTAGAAAATTGCACTTTTTACCTATTTAGGTTATTTTTTACAAGGATGTTGGTAGAAGATCAAACTTGCTGAATCTTTCATCTGCTTGAAATGTCAATTAAAAACTCAACATAAAACAAAATTTATTTTCCTACTTGACACCTGTACATTAGATGTAGATTACATTATTGTTTTTGTGCCATATTTTCCATTCTCTATACTGATTTCTGTAAATTATCCCTATATCTACTGGTGCAAGCTTCACACTGGTGACTCCCTGTCTAAAGCATGCTCTACTCAAACTAACAGAATATTTTATTATTATTATTATTATTATTATAGCATATATGAGGAGAAAGAGAGACTATAGAATGCTGGCAATCAAGCACTATACCAATTGTTTTTTATCAGACTGCACATCACAAAAAAAACACCATACCCACAATTAAGCATGGTGGAAACAACATTATGAAGATGTTTTTTGGCAGCTGAAACCAGGGCTTTGGTCACGATTGGGGACACTGTGTTCAGGTCCAAATATTAGTCAATACGGCATCAAAACCTTCAAGCCTTTGCTAAAATATCTGAAGAGACAAAGAGAAATCTCAGCTTTCAGCATGAAAATGACCTTAAGCATACGGCCAAATCGACAAAAGAAATGCTAGAAAAGATCAAGATTTTGGAATTGTCCAATCAGAGCCAGAACTGAAACTAATTCAAAATTTAAGTTGCCTTGAAAAGGGTGCTGTACACAGGAATCTGACAGATCTGGAGCTTTTGTAAAAAAGAATGAGCAAAGATTGGCAATTGCAGATGTGCCATACTGATAGATTCTTACCCCAAAAGACTGAATGCTGACATAAATTCAAACAGTGCTTCAACATCGTACTAGAATGGTATGTATAGTTATGCAACCACATTATTTTAGTTCTTTATTTTGCTTTATACACCTAAAAATATTTCAGTTTGTGTTTCAATTTATTTGTGCAGTTAAAACAGTTTCCACTTTTTAGAGGAGGTTTCTACAAAATTTTGGGGCTAAAGGAATTTTTGGTCCTTCATCCAAAAGAGCATTTTTTTTAAAATCAGTCACTGATGTTCAATGGGAGGGTCTGCTATGTCTGATCTAATGCATATAAAAATGTTTGATTAGATTCAGGTCAGAGCTCTATGTGGGCAAGTCATGTTCTTGCACATCAAAGTAAAAAACCATGCCTGTAACAAGCCTTCCACAAACTGTTCCTATAAAATTGGATGTATACAATTGTTTAAAATGTCTTGGTATGATGACGTATTAATATTTCTCATCAATAGAATTAGAGGCCTAGGCCAAACCACAAAATACAACCCTATTGCATTATTCATCTTAGGCTAGGGTGAAACTTAAATATAAGGATTGCGTTCACCGCATCCAGATTCGGATGCGGTGAACGCAATTGGCTTCACACAACCAGCAATCCGGGAACCGGATTGCGGAAGCCGCAATCCGGTAACCGGATTGCCCAGGATGTATACCCCTGAGCAATCCGGTTACCGGATAGTTTGCTCATGAGCAAAGTGTTCTGTGAGTGTTTAAACTGTTACTTTTATTATTAAATGGTGCTATAATGTCTCTAGGGGGTGCCCACTCCCCCTAGAGACCTTCAACCCACTCAGGTGGGCATATAATGCTGGAATCACTTATGTACAGCATGGGGGACAGACTGACTCCTGTCAGCTGCTATACAGTTTTATTAATGAAGGCGCCGGGCTCCTCTGAGAGCAGCATCAGGTTTTAAAAAAAAAAGGATGTGTGACCCTAGCCTTACACGAAATATTGTTAGCTGACATACTGCGAGTAACATTCTCTGGATACTCACCAAATTTGGTCTTGTCCATCAAACTGCCAGACAGTAGGGATGAGCGAACCGGACTTTAAAGTTTGGTGTCTCTACCCAACACAAACATTTTTATTGTTTGGGTGCTTTATGTACGAAATTCACTGAAGCAAGCCGTGCTGTGCTTGGGTATGCTTGGTGCATGGCCAAGTGCAAACTGCTTGCAGTGTTTGAATGGCTCACACTGGGGTAAAATCAGAGTTATTGGATAGAGTATGCATAAAAAAAGAAAGTGAAAAAATTCCACTCTGCTTACCCCAGAAGTGCTTTGTTTATGGCTGGCTGTATGCGGACAGAGGGCTGATCCACCCAGTTAGTGAGTTCCAATCAGGTTTAGTCCAGAACAGAACTTTTTAATTAACACAGATAACCCTGTCCAATAGGTAATGGGGCACCACATAAGGGTAGGTCCCACTCCCCAGGAGCTACTCAGGCTAATTAAATTAACATAAAAAACGAGTAAAGGCTCTATTAAGCATAATCAAGAAATCTTTTATTAAAGTGACAAGGATTAAGAACAAGGAGGAGGGAATGTCACCCAAAATATATCGCCTAGGACTCAGGCATCACAACAGTGTTAGTTGAATTGCTGCAGCTATCAGAACCTCCTGCAAAAATATCTATTACTGTATGTACCAACCAACACACATTCTGATGTTTTATACATAGATAGCAAGGAATAGTGGACAAAAAGAGGGAATTACATAGGATTTTAGTCAGGTACAATGTAGTCACACACAATAGAATACCTTCCAAAAAGAGGAAGAGGTGTACCAGTATATAAGGCCAAAGTACCCTTCACTAAAGTGCCTAGTGCCTGTTGTAAATTGCCACTAGCCCTTATAAAAGACTCAGAAGCCACATTTCAAAGGTTAAGGTGCTACAAGATAAACTAGAGGATTGCTGACATAGCATCCGGTAAGTTACATGTTACCTTGTCCATCCGCGGCCATATCTCTGGTGACACTCAGGGGGGGAGAGAGGCAGCCTCAGCCCTACACTCCAACGCGTTTCGTGACCCTTCCCTTATGGGTCACTTCCTCAGGGGGATTAAGCATGATCCCCACATTCCGGCGTTCTTATACACGGAGATCGTGCCTGCCACCGGAAGTGACGCGACGCTAGCAGCGTCACATGACCGGAAATGACGTTCCGCAACCTCTGCCCTTCAATGCGGCACCTCTCCCCACCAGCGCAACGTCACAGGAGTGCGCATGGCGGCCAGGACGCATGTCTATGGCAACCTGCGCACCCTGACAACGTGCACTCAGAGGAGATGCACCGCAACCTAACAAGCAGGTTATGCGGACGTCGGATCCAGACCCAGATAGCAGTGTGAGACCTGGCCACACTAAAAAGGGCCGGCGCCGTACCTCTAGGTGTATGGGTGGATGCCAGGTGGCGCAACCATGGCATCCACCCACGCACCGCAGCACGAGCAACCGACCCCACCAGTGCCCCAGTGTCCAACACATAAAAGGGTCATATTTACATCTGCCCACATATAGATCATATGTGTAAGCAGAAATACCATCCCGAAAACCAATATATATCAAATTTTATAGAGCAAAAGATAGAGGCTACACATAACAAAAAATTCATCAAAGTCCCAGCAGGGCTTAGTCCACTGTTTGAACTTTTTCCAACAATCGATTACAATGGACCACTTGTCCCAACTTGATTTAGTGGAGTCAGGTCTATCATTTTACACTGTCCATATCCCACTGGGTCTTCAATAAACAAAATTCTTTTTCTTTTTTTGCCTTCCATCAATTCAAATACGGGAAGATATCAAGAAGTTGAATCTTCATAGAAAGAACCACGTCACTCCATGACACGCAGAAGTAATGGATCTCGCAGTCAATGGTGCCGGAAAACAGGATCTAAGAGTACTTAAAAATAAAAAATTTGTTAAAATCACATGTTGGAAAACCCAACATTTAATATAGAAATATAGTTAAGACCGAGACTACTGAGCGGCGGCGGTTAGAGGAAGGACGCAAAGCTCAGGTTTTCATTTAGCCCACGTGGTGACATAGTATCTAATGTCACTATCCATTTAATTTCACGTTGTGATAGGGTCTTCCGAACATCACCACCTCTAATACCCCCATGGACCACATCAATCCCCCGAAACAACAGGGATGATGGGTCACTGTTATGGTGTATGAGAAAATGTCGTGGCAATGTTTTCAACGTGGATTTGTCTTTCACCGTGGGAGCTGCGGAAATGCCATTCACATGTTCCCTCACTCTCCTCCTCAGCTCCCTGCATGTTCTTCCCATATATATCCGCGGACACGAGCAAGTGGCATAATACACCACATTGCTCGTGCCACAGGACACATAGTGTTGGATATCATATGTGCGGGAGCCGTCGGAGGACGTGAAGGAAGCAATGTGCTGTACATTCACGCAGGCCACACAGTGACCACAAGGGAATGTCCCCTTTAGAGGGAGTTTGTAGCCAAACAAGCCTGGTGCAACAGTTAAATGGTGGCTATGGACTAGTACATCTCTCAGATTCCTAGCCCGTCTTGCCGTCATTAACGGACGGTCAGAGATTGACCCTTTTAGAAATGGGTCGGACAAGAGTATCGGCCAGTGTCTCTCTAATATTTCCCTCATTCTGTCCCATCCATGGTTAAAGGTTAATATAAATCTTATTGATTGGACACTCCTTCCAGTGTCCTTTACCTTTATTCCATAGAGGAGATCATCACGAGGCGTATTCTTGGCCCGCAGGTATGCTCGTTTAACTGACCTGTTGCTGTATCCTCGTTCTCGAAACCGTACACTCAGATCTTGGGCCTGCCTCTCAAATGATTTATCTGATGAACATATCCTTCTTATGCGGAGGAATTGGCCCGTTGGAATAGCACGAACAGTCGAACGTTCATGGGACGAGGACGCGTGAAGGAAAGAATTGACTGACGTTGACTTCCTATAGACATCTGTCTGTATGGTGCGGTCAGCTCCGATCTCAACACAGATGTCCAGGAAGTCGATCTTACAAGTATCGTGTTTATGTGTCAGTCTACTGTTGAACTCATTCACCGCTAGTCATCCCATGAACTCATCAAGCTGCTCCACCCTGCCTTGCCACAAAATAAATAAGTCGTCAATATACCTTAACCAGCACTGCACATGGGCATCGGCCGGCCCGCCCCCGCTGCGGAGAAGCCCCTTCTCCCAGAACCCGAGAAAGAGGTTTGCGTACGAGGGCGCGCAGGCCGCGCCCATGGCAGTATCTTGGATCTGTAGATAATAATTATCTTTGAAAACAAAAAAATTGTGGGTTAAGGCAAAGTGGAGCAGCTCGAGGATCAGTTCGCATGTCGCACCATCCCTCCCGCTAGTCTGTAGAAAAAATTGTACAGCTTTCAGGCCATCCTCGTGACATATGCACGTGTAGAGGGACTCAACGTCTGCTGTTACCAGGATCGTACTTGTGTCCACAGAGATGCCGTCAATCCTCATCAGGACGTCCGTCGTGTCCCGGACATAGGAGGGCACTGTTTCCACTAGTGGTTTTAGATAGTAATCAATACATTTGCAAACAGGATTACAGAGCCCCTCTATGCCGGAGACGATCGGACGCCGCGGGTGGAGTGACGGCATCTTTGTGGATCTTTGGTAATAAATACAACGTTAGTATTTTTGGATATTTGACGGTGAGTCCCTCCACAACTTTTTTTGGGATAATCCCTTTCTCACTTGCCCGGACGAGGATGGCCTGTAGCAGATTCGAGAACGAGGACACAGGATTACAGGCCAGTTTACGATATCTATCCTTGTCTCGGAGTTGCTTAAATGCCTCACGTTCATACTGGTCAATCGGCCAGATCACGATGTTCCCACCCTTATCCGCCGGTTTTATGATAACATCTTTCATTTTTTCCAGATTGGACAATGCACACTGCTGTTTGTGTGTCAAATTATCCGATCTGGATCGAACCGGAAGTCGTTTTAAATCATCGACAACTAGGTTCGTAAAAATTTCCACGGCTGGACAGACGGACAAGGGCGGGAACCTCGCAGATCTGGGAAAAGATGATGGAGGGAACCTACCTGTTTGACTAGGTTCAACCTCATTGGCCAAGTCCTCCCCTTGCTCGTGTCCGCGGATATATGTGGGAAGAACATGCAGGGAGCTGAGGAGGAGAGTGAAGGAACATGTGAATGGCATTTCCGCAGCTCCCATAGTGAAAGACAAATCCACGTTGAAAACATTGCCACAACATTTTCTCATACACCATAACAGTGACCCATCATCCCTGTTGTTTCGGGGGATTGATGTGGTCCATGGGGGTATTAGAGGTGGTGATGTTCGGAAGACCCTATCACAACGTGAAATTAAATGGATAGTGACATTAGATACTATGTCACCACGTGGGCTAAATGAAAACCTGAGCTTTGCGCCCTTCCTCTAACCGCCGTCGCTCGGTAGTCTCGGTCTTAACTATATTCCTATATTAAATGTTGGGTTTTCCAACATGTGATTTTAACTAATTTTTTATTTTTAAGTACTCTTAGATCCTGTTTTCCGGCACCATTGACTGCGAGATCCATTACTTCTGCGTGTCATGGAGTGACGTGGTTCTTTCTATGAGGATCCAACTTCTTGATATCTTCCCGTATTTGAATTGATGGAAGGCAAATAAAGAAAAATAATTTTGTTTATTGAAGACCCAGTGGGATATGGACAGTGTAAAATGATAGACCTGACTCCACTAAATCAAGTTGGGACAAGTGGTCCATTGTAATCGATTGTTGGAAAGAGATCAAACAGTGGACTAAGCCCTGCTGGGACTTTGATGAATTTTTTGTTATGTGTAGCCTCTATCTTTTGCTCTATAAAATTTGATATATATTGGTTTTCGGGATGGTATTTCTGCTTACACATGTGATCTATATGTGGGCAGATGGTAAATATGACCCTTTTACATGTTGGACACTGGGGCACTGGTGGGGTCGGTTGCTCGTGCTGCGGTGCGTGGGTGGATGCCATGGTTGCGCCGCCTGGTGTCCACCCATACACCTAGAGGCACGGCGCCGGCCCTTTCTAGTGTCGCCAGGTCTCACACTGCTATCTGGGTCTGGATCCGACGTCCGCATAACCTGCTTGTCAGGTTGCGGTGCATCTCCTCTGAGTGCACGTTGTCAGGGTGCACAGGTTGCCATAGACACGCGTCCTGGCCGCCGTGCGCACTCCTGTGACGTTGCGCTGGTGGGGGCAGGTGCCGCAATGATGGACAGAAGTTGCGGAACGTCATTTCCGGTCATGTGACGCTGCTAGCGTCTCGTCACTTCCGGTGGCAGGCACGATCTCCGTGTATAAGAACGCCGGAATGTGGGGATCATGCTTAATCCCCCTGGGGAAGTGACCCATAAGGGAAGGGTCACGAAACGCGTTGGAGTGTAGGGCTGAGGCTGCCTCTATCCCCCCCTGAGTGTCACCAGAGATATGGCTGCGGATTGACAAGGTAACATGTAACTTACCGCATGCTATGTCAGCAATCCTCTAATTTATCTTGTAGCACCTTAACTTTTGAAATGTGGATTCAGAGTCTTTTATATGGGCAAGTGGCAATTTACAACAGGCACTAGGCACTTTAGTGAAGGGTACTTTGGCCTTGTATACTGGTACACCTCTTCCTCTTTTTGGAAGGTATTCTATTGTGTGTGACTACATTGTATCTGACTAAAATCCTATGTAATTCCCTCTTTTTGTCCACTATTCCTTGTTATCTATGTATAAAACATCAGAATGTGCGTTGGTTGGTACATACAGTAATAGATATTTTTGCAGGAGGTTCTGATAGCTGCAGCAATTCAACTAACACTGTTGTGATGCCTGAGTCCTAGGCGATATATTTTGGGTGACATTCCCTCCTCCTTGTTCTTAATCCTTGTCACTTTAATAAAAGATTTCTTGATTATGCTTAATGGAGCCTTTACTCGTTTTTTATGTTAATTTAATTAGCCTGAGTAGCTCCTGGGGAGTGGGACCTACCCTTATGTGGTGCCCCATTACCAATTGGACAGGGTTATCTGTGTTAATTAAAAAGTTCTGTTCTGGACTAAACCTGATTGGAGCTCACTAACTGGGTGGATCAGCCCTCTGTCCGCATACAGCCAGCCATAAACATAGCACTTCTGGGGTAGGCAGAGTGGAATTTTTTCAATTTCCTTTTTTTATGCACACTATATCCGATAACTCTGATTTTTCCCCAGTGTAAGCCATTCAAACACTGCAAGCAGTTTGCACTTGGCCATGCACCAAGCATACCCGAGCACAGCACGGCTTGCTTCAGTGATTTTCGTACATAAAGCACCCAAACAATAAATATCTTTGTGTTGGGTAGAAATACCAAACTTTAATGTCCGGCTTGCTCATCTCTACTGTCTGGCAGTTTGATGGACAAGACCAAATTTGGTGAGTATCCAGAGAATGTTACTCGCAGTATGTCAGCTAACAATATTTGGTGTAAGGCTAGGGTCACACATCCTTTTTTTTTTTTTTTTTTTTTTTTTTTTTTAAAACCTGATCCTGCTCTCAGAGGATCCAACTATGACAGTTTACTGATCACCATACATTGTATAGGAAGAGTCATACAGAGCAGTGGTTTCCAAAGGGTTTTCCATCTCCAGAGTCACTGGGTAAGTCTCTCTCTTCTGTAGAATGTAAGCTCTTATGATCAATGGGGTTCACTATCTCTCTCATCTTCAAAGTGTAAGCCCTTAGGGCTCTCTATCTGTCTCTCCTCTCCACTAGATGTGTGTTCCGAGCAATTATAAGTTTTCCATTATTGAGATTCACGTGAATTTATTCATTGCAAATCAAGTTTGTGGAAAGATTTTATAAATTCGAATGTCAGAAGATCTGTTCAGAAAGATGAATTCTAGTGGCTATGTATTACAGACCACACTGGTATCAGTGAGCTCTTTAGAACAAAACAAGCCATTCTTTCTGAAATGTTAGTAAAGTCAGACAGCACGGCAAGGTACAGGATGTTGCATACCCGTTGAATCTGAATTTAATTCATTAGAAGTGTGTGCCACTACTTTTGCCCATAGAGTGTATGACTCGCCCCTGGCAGAGACTGTGGGATACTCAGAATCGGGCCTTTTCGCCGTCGTCTGGGGCTGCAGGATGTCATGGTGGCGTGACCCGGTCTGTGATCCCCTCATCAGGGCGATCAATAAAAAGGGGTGAATGAAAAATGTATAAAATAGAATAAAACAAAAAAAAAAGGTTGCCGTGACGCCACCCGTGGAATGCGTCCATTGTAGCCGCTGCTGCAGTCTGGACTTCTGGGGATGATGGGAGTAGCAGCAGGGATGGTTTTAGATCTCCATGGGAAAACAGGTCCCCATGGCAACCATAAAGTCTGTGAATGTGATGGATTCGTTGGGGGTGCAGGGTTCAGCGTATGGAATAACTGACAGACACAGCAGTCTCCTTTACTGAAGTAAGAAACAGGTTATCCAGGGCACAGTTCACAAGTGGTGTCAGGGGTCCGGCGCCTGGAAGCAAGCTGAGGTTTTCCACTCTTAGCAAGTTCTGAGGCCTCCTTACTGTGCTACTCCCTGTGGGCCCTGGCTGCTTGAAGCTGTGCTGTGAGCCTCTTCTCTCAGTCTGTCTTGGCCGTGTAACAGGCAGCTTGAGCCCTTTTTGTGTTATTTTCCTTCATTGCGTCTCCTGAGCTCTATTATGCGGCTGTGTCACCTGGCCTTGTGGTGGGTGAGCAACCTGGAATTACCCGCCATCAGGTTTTGGCTGCTGGGTATAAAGTTCCTTGCGACCTCGGACTCCTTTGTCCGCCCTGCGCTTGGTGATGGGGCGTGCTGGCTCTGCTCGACTCCTCACACCTTTTCTCCACTTCCTTCAGACCCTCACCTACGGGTCCCTCACACTAGCTAGTCAGTTTCCTCAGATGGGCCTAGCACGGATCCCGACCATAGGATGTCTTCTACAGTCCTCCTAGGAACTGAACTGCCTGACCCAGAGCCCAGACCAGAATTTATAGAGGACCTGCCCTGAACTCGAGTGTAGAGCTCCCCCTTCGGGCCTGGAGTTGAGAAGGTGTTGTGCGTGTATTTTGCCTGAAATGTGTATCTTTCCTTGCTTCCAAGCATTATATTGTGGCAACCTGACCCTGGGGCACCACATATACATCAAGTATACTGGTTCCCAGTAAAAGTCGTATTTACAGAGTCTATTTGTTTATTAGTGACGTTCCATAGCCCTTTGTAATTGCAAATTTTGCCAAATAAATAGCCCCTTAAAAAAGGCTTTTGTATAACACTCACATATGACTTTCACACATTAATTAGATTTTTACATGAGTTTTCACTAAAGTACTGTATTCCAAAACTCACACTGGAGAGTCATAGCATTTAATGTTGGGGATGTTAGTGTAGGGACTTGATTAAGTCCTCATTGGGCCCCAGGGTCCAGTTAGCCGTGTTTTGACTACTAATTACTGATTATGATAAAATATTGCTTACATGTTTTCATTATCCCAAGTAATGCTTATCGCCCAGAGAATTGTGTTTAATATTTCACTAATTACTTTTAAAGCATGGTTTTATAATGACTTTCTACCATAATATTGAACTTTTTTCTGCTTTAACAGCACAATATCCGGGAGATAACTCTGCCATATTTTACATGCAGAACTTAACTGCTGTAAAAAGGCGATCATGGTTTTAGAAGTTGATTTTTAAACTTACAAACTGCATTACTTATCCTTTGCCTTCAGTATCAGCCTCATGTTTTTATTACACTGTATTTTGGATCTTATGGATGTTAGTATGGGTTGTGCAGCTGACTTTTCTATTCTTATGAGACTCTTTATTATAAGTGAACAATAAAAACTGTATGTTATTTTAGTCTGAATATGGAATTCCAAAGGAACATAATTGCTAGTGGTGGAAAATTGCTTCATATTGTTACCTCATTGTAGCACATTGTATATGGAGCTAAGCTTCTCAATTGATGCTACTCATTATGAGTCACCATGTATTATATGTGCTTTTCTGTAAGGCTGGTTTCACACTGCAGTTTTTTCCCTGATCAGGTTCGCTCAGGTTTGTCTGCAGGAACCACTGCCGGACTGGGGTGTCTGGGGCCCACCAGAGAAATTGACTCCAGGGGCCCACCCATTTTTCAGCTATATGCAAATATCTGTTATCCGTTATACCCATTATAGTGTAGCGTGGACTGTAAAAACAGGCGGCTCCTGCACATCACTGTGCGCTTACCATAACTGGGATGTACAATTACTGTAGTTTGCATTTTTTGGTGAAAGCAAGTTATCAGAGATGCACAGGTTAGGAAGGTGATCACTTATTTATGGTTGGAATCAGCACCATCACAAGAATGTGGAGCTTTGAGCATTTGGCGAGTTTTTTACCTCAGTATTTGTAAGACAAAACCAGGAGTGGAGCAATCAGAGGTATTTTTTTATGCATTTCTCACCCTCTCCTGGTTTTGTCTTATAAATACTGAGGTGAAAATCTCACCAAATGCTCAACTTGTTTTCTCTGGCGAACCTCTGCAACTGCATTTGTTCTGTCCCCTTCTGATGGCTGTAAATCCCAAGCACTCTAATTATCAGTCCCTTAGATGATTGTATGCTCGTACTTACCCCATCAGGGGCAACAGACAGTGTCAACTCAATCGTCACTGCAGCTGTAGAAAGACCAGGAAAAACGCTGTAGTTTTCTTCCAGATCTTGTATTAGTTACAATGAAACGATAGGTAAAAAGGAATAATCTGTACAGGGTTTACACATGTGTCTTCATTAATGGCTTCTGCAGACTAACTGAGGAAGAAGGGAGGGACATCCTGTGCAGACACAAACTAAGGGACAAAATTCATACAGTTTACCTAGCAACAACAGGGAATTTCCTGATTGGAGGAAATACACAATGCTAGGAAATATATACAACAGGTTGTTCCCATTCGTGGGACACAACAGCATCTCTTCTGCTGTGTCACAGGACAGGGAGGGGTTAAACATCTAAGTATGTAATATCTATTGGAAATAAAGAAGTTTCCACTTATTGATGTCAGATAAAACAAATGACCGACCACAATCCACTCTACCAAGACCAATATTACCAGATAGAAGTCAGAAATACCACCACACCATGACCAAATCACATATTACCATGACCTAGTGCCCAAATAATGCCACATACAAGGCACAAATTCCGCCTCACCATGACCAAAGCACATAATACCACCACATAGTGATCAAATGCTACCACATACAAGGTATAAATACTGCCACACCATGAGACCACATATTAGCACTACATAGTGACCAAATAATACCACATACAAGGGACAAATACCGTCATGTCATGGCCAAAGCACATAATGCCACCACATAGTGACAAATAATACTAAATTAATAAAAATGTAAAAAAGCTCTGTATATTAGGTCAATGTACAGGTAATAGAGTGATCACCAGTGACATTATACACAGGAGCTCAGTGTATAGTTTCAGTACACAGGTAATGCAATGATCACCATTGACAATATACACAGGAACTCTGTATATAGTGTCAGTGTGTGTATAGGTAATACATGTAGCTTTTCCCGCACGTTCCATGTAGCTTCTCCTCCCCATCCATCCATGTACCTTCTCCCTCTATTCCTCAATCCATCCATGTACCTTCTCCCCCATCCCCCAAACCATCCATGTACCTTCTCCCAATCCATCCATGTACCTTCTTTCCCATCCATCCATCCATCCATCCATCCATATTCTCCCCCCTTTTCCATGCCACCCCCATCCATCCATCCCGTTCTCCCCCCTTTTCCATGCCACCACTAATCCATCCCATTCTGCCACCTCTTCCAGGCCACCCCATCCATCCATTCATCCATCCCACTCTTTCCACCCCACGCTGCTATCTTTGGCTGTAACAACGCCTTACCGGACTCCACACTCCTAATCCCGGCAGCTTTTTCCTCTGCAGCTCCCGGTCTCCCGCTTGCCGGCACCAGTCACCCAGCACCAGGCAGCTTCTTCCTCTGTGGCTCCCAGTCTCCGGCTCACCGGCACCAGGCATCCGGCAGCTTCTTCCTCTTCGGCTCCTGGTCTCCGGCACCAGGCACCCAGCAGCTTCTTCCTCTGCAGCTCTCGATTTCTGGCACCAGGTACCTGGCAGCTTCTTCCTCTGCAGCTTCCCGTCTCCGGCACTAGGCACCCGGCAACAGACAGCTTCTTCCTCTGCGGCTCCCAATCTCTGGCACCAGCCATCCGGCAGCTTCTTCCTCTGCGGCTCCCGGTCTCCTGCACCAGGTACCCGGGAGCTTCTTCGTCTGCAGCTCCTAGTCTCTGGCACCCGGCGGCACCTGGAAGAACCAGGCATCCGGCAGCACCAAGCACCCAGGACCACTAGGCACCTGGTAGCACCAGGCACCCAGGCACCAGGCATCCAGCAGCACCAGGCACCCAGCAGCACCAGGCACCCAGCACCACCAGGCACATGGCAGCACCAGGCACCCAGACATGATCAGGCACCACCAGGCACCCCACAGCACCCGGCACTACCAGGCACCCACAACAACAGGCACCCCACAGCACCAGGCACCCGGCAACACCAGGCATCTGGCAGCACCAGGCACCACCAGGCACCACCAGGCACCAGGCCCCAGTAACCCGGCACCACCAGGCTCCAACCACCACAAGGCACCACCAGGCACCCAGGGGGCCCGGCAGCATCAGGCACCACCAGAGGCTCGGCAGCCCAGGCATCACCAGGGGCATAGCAGCTACATGCATCACCAGGAGCCCGACAACACCAGGCACCATCAGGGGCCCAGCACCACCAGGGGCCTGGTAGCACCTGGTAGCCCCCGGCCCAAGGCTTCTTGGGGGGCCCAGGGGACTGGCCGCCCCCTGCAGCAGGCAGTGAACAGACCCGCCGCGGAGGAGACAGTGTCAGAGAGAGAGGCGGCACTGCAGCCATTCCTCTCCCTCCAGGGAGAAGCGGAGGCATGAAGGGGCCTGCAGTAGAGATGGGGAGGCGGGGCCCAGAGAGATTGACTGGAGATAGGAGGACCTGTGTGACGTGAGCCCTTCACATCACCTGGTTCCTCCTATCTCCAGTGAATATCTGGGCCTTGCCTCCCCATCTCTACAGCAGGCCCCGGAAGTTGTTCCAACTTCCACAGCGCGGGAGCGAGCAAAATGGGTAAAGATAAAGAAAGATCATGATGAGCTGCAGCTGCAGCAGCTGCAGCAGCAGCTGGGGGGTGTCTGTATGTGGCTGGGGCTCTGTGTGGCTGGGGCTCTGTGTGGCTGGGGCTCTGTGTGGCTGGGGCACTGTGTGGCTGGGGCTCTGTGTGGCTGGGGCTCTGTATGGCTGGGGCTGTGTGACTGGGGCTCTGTGTGGCTGAGGCTCTGTGTGGCTGGGGCTCTGTGTGGCTGGGGCTTTGTGGCTGGGGCTCTGTGTGGCTGGGGCTCTGTGTGGCTGGGGCAATGTGTGGCTGGGGCTCTGTGGCTGGGGCTCTGTGTGGCTGGGGCTTTGTGGCTGGGGCTCTGTGTGGCTGGGGCTCTGTGTGGCTGGGGCTCTGTGTGGCTGGGGCTTTGAGGCTGGGGCTTTGTGGCTGGGGCTCTGTGTGGCTGGGGCTCTGTGTGGCTGGGGCTCTGTGTGGCTGGGGCTCTGAGGCTGGGGCTCTGTGGCTGGGGATCTGTGTGGCTGGGGCTCTGTGTGGCTGGGGCTCTGTGTGGCTGGGGCTCTGTGGCTGGGGCTCTGTGTGGCTGGGGCTCTGTGTGGCTGGGGCTTTGTGGCTGGGGCTCTGTGTGGCTGGGGCTCTGTGTGGCTGGGGCTTTGAGGCTGGGGCTTTGTGGCTGGGGCTCTGTGTGGCTGGGGCTTTGTGGCTGGGGCTCTCTGTGGCTGGGGCTCTCTGTGGCTGGGTCTCTGTGTGGCTGATTGTGTGTGGCTGGGGCTTTGTGGCTGGCTGTATGTGGCTGGCTGTGTGTGTCTGGGGCTTTGTGGCTGGATGTGTGTGGCTGGGGCTGCATGGCTGTGGCTGACTATGTGTCTATGTTGCTAGGGCTGTCTGTGGCTGACTGTGTCTTTGTGGCTGAGGCTGCGTGGCTGGCTGTGTGTGGCAAAATGTGTCTGTGTGGCTGACTGTGTCTATGTGTGGCTAGGGCTGCGTGGCTGGCTGTGTGTGGCAAAATGTGTCTGTGTGGCTGACTGTGTCTATGTGTGGCTAGGGCTGTGTGGCTGCATGTGGCTGTCTGTGTGTCTGACTGTGGCTTTATGTGGCTGGAGCTATGTGGCTGTGGCTGGCTGTGTGTGCCTATCTATGTCTGTGTGTGGCTGGGGCTTTGTGTGGCTGACTGTGTGTGTGTGGCTGGGGCTGCTTGGCTGTGTGTGGCTGACTGTGTGTGGGTGGCTGGCTGTGTGGTTGGCTGTATGTCTGTGTGTGGCTGACTATGGCTGTCTATATTGCTTGCTGTGTGTGTGGCTGGCTGTGTCTGTGTGTGTGGGTAGCTGCGCCTGTGTGTGGCTGGCTTTGGCTGTGCGTGTGTCTGTCTATGTGGCTGGCTGTATGTGTGTGGCTGTATGTGTGGCTGGCTGGCTTTGGCTGTGTTTGTGTGGCTAGTTATGTGTGTGGCTGTATGTGTGTGGCTGATTGTGTGTGTGGCTGATATTGTGTGTGTAGCTGGCTGTGTCTGTGTTTGGCTGGCTGTGTCTGTGTGTGCCTGTGTGTGGCTGGCTATTGCTGTCTATGTTGCTGGCTGTGGCTATGTGTGTGGCTGTCTATGTGGCTGTGTCTCTCTGTGTGGCTCTCTGCGTCTGTGTAGCTGTCTATGTGGCTGGCTGTCTATGTGGCTGACTGTTTTTGTGTGGCTGTGGCTCTGTGTGTGGCTGTAGCGGGCTGTCTGTGTAGATGGCCACTGGGACATCCAAATGCTGTGCGAGTGTCCGACAGTTTTCTTAGATCACATCCATGTGCAATCTGTTTTGTATATATATATATATATATATATATATATATATATATATATATAGCGTCTTGTGAAAGTATTTGGCCCCCTCCTTGAACTTTTCAACCTTTAGTCACATTTCAGGCTTCAAACAAAAAGATATAATTTCAAAATTTTTTGTGAAGAATCAACAACAAGTGGGTCACAATCGTGAATCATTATTGGATATTTAACAAATAAAAAACTGAAAAGTGGGGCGTGCAATATTATTCGGCCCCTTAAGTTAATACTTTGTAGCGCCACCTTTTGCTGCGATTACAGTTGCAAGTCTCTTGGGGTATGTCTCTGTCAGTTTTGCACATCAAGAAACTGAAATTCTTGCCCATTCTTCCTAGCAAAACAGCTGGAGCTCAGTGAGGTTGGATGGAGAGCGTTTGTGAACAGCAGTTTTCAGCTCTTTCCACAGATTCTCGATTGGATTCAGGTCTGGACTGTGACTTGGCCATTCTAACACCTGGATACGTTTATTTTTTAACCATTCCATTGTAGATTTTGCTTTATGTTTGGGATCATTGTCTTGTTGGAAGATAAATCTTTGTCCCAGTCTCAGGTCTTTTGCAGACTCCAACAGGTTGTCTTCGAGAATGGTCCTGTATTTGGCTCCATCCATCTTCCCATCAATTTTAACCATCTTCCCCCCTGCTGAAGAAAAGCAGGCCCAAACCATGATGCTGCCACCACCATGATTGACAGTGGGGATGGTGTTTTGAGGGTGATGATATATCGTTTTGCAGATGTGGTCAAAAAGTTTGATTTTGGTTTCATCTGATCAGATCACCTTATTCCACATGTTTGGTGTCTCCTAGGTGGCTTGTGGCAAGTTTCAAACAATACTTTTTATGGATCTTTGAGAAATGGCTTTCTTCTTGCCCCTCTTCCATAAAGGCCAGATTTGTGCAGTGTATGACTGATTGTTGTCCTATGGACAGACTTTCCCACCTCAGCTGTAGATCTCTGCAGTTCATCTAGAGTGATCATTGGCTTTTTGACTGTATCTCTGATCAGTCTTCTCCTTGCTCGAGATGAAAGTTTAGAGGGACGGCCAGGTCTTGGTAGATTTGCAGTGGTCTGATACTCCTTCCATTTCAATATGATCGCTTGCACAGTGCTCCTTGAAATGTTTAAAACTTGGGAAATATTTTTGTATCCAAATCTGGCGTTAAACTTCGCCACAACAGTATCTCGGACCTGCCTGGTGTGTTCCTTGGTCTTCATGATGCTCTCTGCATTTGAAACAGAACCCTGAGACTATCCCAGAGCAGGTGCATTTATACGGAGAATTGATTACAAACAGGTAGATTCTATTTATCATTACCGGTCATTTAGGACAACAGTAGGTCATTCAGAGATCCACACTGAACTTCTGAAGTGAGTTTGCTGCACTGAAAGTAAAGGGGACGAATAATATTGCACGCTCCACTTTTCAGTTTTTTATTTCTTTTTAAAAGTTTAAAATATCCAATAAATTTTGTTCCACTTCACGATTGTGTCCCACTTGTTGTTGATTCTTCACAAAAAATTAGAATTTTATCTTTATATTTGAAGACTGAAATGGGGCAAAAGGTTGAAAAGTTCAAGGGGCCAAATACTTTCACAATGCACTGTATATACAGTATGTGTATATGTTAAGTGAAGAAGTCCTCCCGTGAAGTTTTATTTTTATTCAAATCTGTGCATATGTGCATGTATTGTAGTGTGTTAATATACTCACTTACCGTCGCCTTCTCCAGGCTCCAGCTCTGATCTTATCAGTTACGTCACTGCTTTTTAGACTCTCAGGGTTAGGCCAGAGAAACACTGAGCTACATGCATGCGACCAAGCGCCATTCCAGTGGTGGGAAGGCATACTATTAGGTCAGTTACCTATATGATTGGGCCCTATTTATTATTCTCTGGAGTTTTTTTACTCCATCACATTATGACCTGATCATTGTGGATTTATCATGATCTCCCCCCAGCTGGTTTTCTGTGTCTTCTTTTCCTTATGACCCAATTGTTACTAATGATCCTTTATTTTATGTGTTAATAAAATTATACTTTTATTCATATATTGACAATTATAGTTTTTCTTTCTGCTCACACTAGTGTATAGCTAACATATACTTGGATGAGTGCTTTCAGATGTGTTATCAGGTAGCACCCACTCCAATTTCGTATTGTGGAGCAGTGTCGAATAGCATAAGTCGGCATGAGAAAAAAATCCTTGCATGCTGCCTGCAATTGGTAGCATATATTGGATGGTGTGCAGCAATTCAACTCAATGATTTGTGCAAAAAATCGGACTGCACTTGGATGTCATCTAAGTGTAGTTTGATATACGTCAACACAGACAATGGAGAAGATGGAGAAATATAGTACTCCATCTTCTCCGCACCTGTGATAAATTCTCGGATGCAATAGAATCAGAGAACAGTAAATCACACTCGGCTCACACTTGAAGCAGAGTTTGAACCAAATATCATTTTTTTTATATTATTCGATTCTCTCATAAGAGAGAATCATCGAATAGTATACGCTGGTGTGATTGAGCCCTTCGAGAGACTTCCGGCTGACACATAGAATATAGAGTGAGCCAGGGGCGTAACTACAACAGGTGCAGGGGTTGCGATCGCACCTGGGCCCTGCAGCCTAGGGGGCCCCAAAAGTCCTATTGGCCCATAGAAAAAGACTAATACTATTAAAGATTTGCAATAATTGGGGGCCCCGTTGGAGCTTTCGCATCGGGGCCCCAGGGCTTGAAGTTACGCCACTGGAGTGAGCGGAACAGTCTGCAGAGCAGAGCGTCCCTGGATTCTGGAGAAGGCAGAAATAGGTTACGGTAATTAATTAATGCCTACACGCTATATTACAAACACATATTCGTAAACAAAATAAAAAATGAACGGGAGGGCTTTTTTAACTTCCTCCCCATTTCGAATCAGAGTCAATATCTTCCTGCTCCACCTCATTAAGAGGAGGCTCATTTAATATGGGCTCCTGGATTATTAATAAGTCAGGATATGATAAGTGGTATTTAGAAAAAAAAATTAATGTATTTTTTATTGGGACTTTCTTATTTTTTTAAACAAAGAAAAATGAAGAAAGATTGCATTAAATGGCCAAAACATTTGAATCCCTTGTGGAAAAGAAATGAACCTAGCCTGACCAAAATTCCAATTAAATCGGAAAGTGAATATTTCTCATTTGTAGCATAGTCAAATGTCGGACCTATGCATTGATTCCCACCAAAAAAAAAAACATATTTGTACTCAATCTGACAGTTAACATCACTTTAAAAATTGAAACTTCAACAAATGCATTGACTTTCTCTTCTACTTTAAAAACATTATTGAACAAGACCATTTTTGTTAGAATCCTAGATTTTGCGTTGGGTCATATTTCTTAAATAATGCCTATGAATGACAGCCATATTCAATTAAAGGTAATTATTGTTAATGCTACTGAATATTCAAACTGTATAAATTACAGAGCATTGTACTTATCATCCCACAGAAAGCATGAATTTCCCATTAATGTCTTGGAGGATGAAAATTTAATATGTATTTCATTCATCTTCTGAGCTCCGACACTAAGAAATCCCCCAAAGACAAAATCATATGCCAAAAACATATCTGCATTTCATTTGTTTTTAAACAGAGCGGTACTTATACAAAAGAAGAGTAGTGAATTAGAACACCGAGTTAATTCAAAGCCTGCTAAAACTATTTCTATTCTTCTTATCCTCCTCGACCTTGCTGCCATGTTACATTGAAGAAGTTGACTTCAATTTATCTGGATTACGAACATCTGTGACATTGCAGCATTTATTCGCTTTCAATGTTTCAGTTCTGTATTCTTTGTGGTTAAGCATTATACACTATTCATAGCGTCATAGAAGATCCTGACAACTCAAGGTGGAATCTACAGTCATCGACTTCTCTTTGTGCTATTGTTAGGTTTAAAATATGAATGTTTTATAATAAGTGAAATCTATACAACAGACTTTCCAACATATGGAATCTTCAATATTTGGGGTACTATAATTGTGGTCCCCAATTATGATGCTTATCAGGATAATCTAGTTAGTTACATGTTGTTTAAACGATCTCATGCAGACACCCACCTACTTCATAGACCTGTTTCAGGTACTATGATATTTCATTATGTAGGGAACGCAATGGGGACGGTAAAGGCATCTTTTGGCACTGTATATATAGTATTGTATGATAGTCAACATATGATATTATGTAAACAGTATTATGCAGTGTGTAAACATATTGTGGTACCCAGCATTGTCGGGTACTGTAAGATCACTATAAAAATATGCCAAAGAGGTATAACACTATTTGGGACTATTACTCTCTGCATTGGCTTTTGGTGAACTTTGCAGCAGGGTTTTTTGCCAAGGTATTGTAAGTCGAGGGCAAGGGGTTCTTTATCAGGATCAAAACAAAATCAGACATTTTTGGAAAACTTTGATTTACTGAAAGTGTTTAAAGGGGTTTCTCCAAATGCACAGCAAAAGAGTACAGAAATAAAATATAACACACCTGGTCAAAGCTGACTAAGACTACTGTGTTGTTCCACCAACATGTGGCTTGAGGTGTTGCAGACAATAGCACAGTAATTTATCTAACTTGCCCATGTCTAATACAGGAGCCTGAAACAATAAAGAAAAAGGTAGCGCAAATGATTAGAACCTGGTGGTCGAGTGGGGGCCAGGGGCAAGCCGCTACCGAAACGTGTTGTGAAGCTAATTATTTTGATAAAAGTTGGTCATCTTCCATTGATCTTTCCCTTCCTCGCCCTAGCGCTCCTTAGACAGATCTTACTTCTTTCTTGCAATACAGGAGCCTGGAATTAACCTAAAGAAATATGGTGAAAATTGAGGAGTGCTAACAAACTTATTTGCTCTCTCTAACGCACCCTTGGCCACTCACTAGCGGGTTTTTAAGAAAAGGGAAGTTCACTGGAGCTCTGATTTAAAGTCTATAGGATCACTGAATCCAGCACAGCCATTTATGGGCTATATATAATAGTTTGGCACCAAACTGAAGGATTTGGTGCACCTTCCTGACTCACAACTTATGGGGGAAAGAGTTCAGCAGGTTTTTTACTGCTTGGAAACTCTAGAACAGAGCCAGGATATTTAACTTGTCACACACGGAAGAGGTTTTTCTGTAAGGCTACTATCGATTCCTCTGGCCATGCTACCATTGAAGATTGAAGGGATACAGCTCCGCAATCAACCCCAGATGCCTTCAGGAACAGGCTCTTACAACAGCAAAGGCACCACAGACAGTCTTTGCTGCACAGGTTCACACCGCATCGGGAAATAGGACAGCCTCTATACTCTGTACTTTAGGGCACATAGCTCACTAGAAATAGGATAGAGATCATTTTCCTATGTCTTCAGGCCAAGCTTGACTACCAGGGTCTGCCTGTCTTACTAGCCCCACCAAAGAGTCTTTTAGCCAGGCTCAGTAGAGACCTCTGGTGGACAGAAGCTGCCACTGCTAAAGTAACCTCCACCAGTTCACAGTATCTGAGCTTTGAACAGTTCTAACTCAACACTGTCTATTCAAGCTATTCACTATGCATCAGATCAGGTATTAAATTAGTTGTTCATTGTATTTACTAGGATTGGACATTTACCATGAAAGAGCCTTGTGCAGGGCAAGTGTCTCAGCCATCCCCCCTCTATCAGATCCCAACTATGTATACACATGCACATTTACATGTACTGTATATTCACATTAGATACACATGTATAAGACATGCACAAAATAACATAGTAACATAGTTTTTAAGGTTGAAGGAAGACCTTAAGTCCATCTAGTTCAACCCATAGCCTAACATGTTGATCCAGAGGAAGGCAAAAAAAAAAAAAACATGTGGCAACACTAAGGTCCACATTGGGGAAACAAATTCCTTCCTGACTCCACAAACAACAATCAGACTAGTTCCTTGGATCAACGCCCTATCAAGAATATAGTATATATACTAGTATATATAACTGGTAATAATATTATATTTTTCAAGAAAGGCATCCAGGCCCTTCTTAAATGTTAGTAGTGACTCACTCATTACAACATCATGTGGCAGAGAGTTCCATAGTCTCACTGCTCTTACAGTAAAGAATCCACGTCTGTGATTATGATTAAACCTTCTTTCCTCCAGAGGATGCCCCCTTGTCCCAGTCTCAGGCCTAAGAGTAAAGAGATCATTAAAAAGGTCTCTGTACTGTCCCCTCATATATTTATACATTATTATAATATCATATATACTATACATTATAGATACAGTATTGTTGAAAAACATTGACTAACCAGATTATTCACTGTTTATGGCATACATTATATTACCAAATGTCAAACGAGTTGGTGCAGTAGATTTTTTGAAAACCAACAGACTCAGCATTCATGATCTGCATGTTTTTGAGTTTGTGTATTTGAATAATTAATTGAAATGGGCTGTGTTCAAAATATTGCAGTTTTGAGTTCAATTAGTGAGGTTAATCATTCTGAGAAGAAACATGTGTAAATCAGGTAGCCCTTATTTAAAGTTGAAGACAGCACGTTACACATACATTTCTCCTTGAAAGGCTGAAAAACAAGGTTCATTCGGTACATTGTTCAGAAAAACAGCATACTTTACTTACAAAGTTTATTGGAGAGGGTAAAACGTATAAAGAAGTGCAGACAATGATAGACTGTTCAGCTAAAATTATCTCTAATGCTTTAAAATGGAAAGCAAAACCAGAAAGAGGAGAAAGAAAACAGAAGACTATCTTTCGAATGGATGGAAGAATAGCCAGAATGGCAAAGGCTCAGCCAATGATCAGTTCCAAGATGATCACAGACAGTCTCAAATTACCTGCGAGTTCTGTGACAGTTAGAAGATGCCTGAGTGAAGATCATCTATTAGCAAGAAGACCCCACTCAGTCTCACTGTTAAAAAAAGAAAAGTACTGAAGTGCATACAATTTGCCAAAGAACACATCAACTGGACTAACTAGAAATGGAGAAGCATTTTGTGGACTTATGAAAGTACATTTTTAGTTTTTGGGACCAAGGGTTGCAGACAGTTCATCAGACGACCCCCAAACTCTGAATTCAAACAACAGTCCACTCTGTAGACAGTGAAGCATGGTGGTGCAAGCATCATGAAATGGGAATGTTTCTCTTACTTTGGTACCGGGCCTAATTATTGCATACCAAAGATCATGGACCAGTTTGCATATATCAAAATACTTGAGGAGGTTATGTTGCCTTATGCTGAAGAGAAAATGCCCTTGAAATGGGTGTTTCAACAAGACAATAACTCTAAACACACCAGTAAATGATGAAAATCTTGGTTCCAATCCAACAAAATTGAGGTTATGGAGTGGTCAGCCCAATCCCCAGACCTTAATCCGATAGAAATCTTGTGGGGTGACATAAAAAAATGCTGTTTCTAAAAGCAAAGAATGCTAAAAAATTTTGAGACGTAGTCAAAGCTTCCTGGGCTGGAAAAACAGTTGTCAGTTGCAAGACGTTTGTTGACTCTATGCAACAGATATGAAGCAGTTCTAAAAAACTGTAGTTAATCAAGTAAATTGGTTAGGTTAGTGATTTACATGAATGCTATATCCTAAAAAAAAATAAGTGCATATTTTGAGTTACCGTATATACTCGTGTATAAGCTGAGTTTTTCAGCCCAAAATTTGGGCTGAAAAGTCTCCCCTTCGGCTTATACACGAGTCACTACGGTATGTGATGTGGTGGGGGCTGTGTCCGGGGCTGGGGAGGCTGGAGGAGGCGGGGGGGGAGGCTGCTGTATGAGCGGCCCCGTCACGTGGGGCCGCTCATTATATATGCACTGCTTCCCCCTGTCAATCAGCGGCAGGGGGAAGCAGTGCATATATGGCCCCCAAATGCTGGCACTCGCCCCCCTTGTAAGGGCCCCCCCCCGCTGCTTATATTACCATCCCGGTCTTCTGCTCAGCGCTGCTCCTCGGTGCTCCGTCCTCGCTGCTCCCGTCCTGCTACATCCGGGATCTCCGGCCGTCGCAGGCATATGACGTTATCGCGTGACGGCCGGGGATCCCGGATGTAGCAGGACGGGAGCAGCGAGCATGGAGCACCAAGGAGCAGCGCTGAGCAGAAGACCGGGATGGTAAGAGGAGCAGCGGGGGGGGGCCCTTACAAGGGGGGCGAGTGCCAGCATTTGGGGGCTGCTGGGTACCCCCTGGGGGCTGCTGGATACCCCCGGGGACCTGCTGTATATACCCCTGGGGGCCTGCTGTATGTACCTCCGGGGGCCTGCTGTATATACCCCCGGGGGCCTGCTGTATGTACCCCCGGGGACCTGCTGTATGTACCCCTGGGGGCCTGCTGTATGTACCCCCGGGGGCCTGCTGTATGTACCTCCGGGGGCCTGCTGTATATACCCCCGGGGGCCTGCTGTATGTACCCCCGGGGGCCTGCTGTATAAACCCCCGGGGGCCTGCTGTATAAACCCCCGGGGGCCTGCTGTATAAACCCCGGGGGCCTGCTGTATAAACCCCGGGGGCCTGCTGTATATACCCCCGGGGGCCTGCTGTATATACCCCCGGGGGCCTGCTGTATAAACCCCCGGGGGCCTGCTGTATAAACCCCCGGGGGCCTGCTGTATATACCCCCGGGGGCCTGCTGTATATACCCCCGGGGGCCTGCTGTATAAACCCCCGGGGGCCTGCTGTATAAACCCCCGGGGGCCTGCTGTATATACCCCCGGGGGCCTGCTGTATATACCCCTGGGGGCCTGCTGTATATACCCCTGGGGGCCTGCTGCATATACCCCTGGGGGCCTGCTGCATATACCCCTGGGGGCCTGCTGTATACCACTGGGGGCCTGCTGTAGACGATACTACTGGGGCCTGTATACCACTGGAAGGGCCTGTATACCACACTGCTGGGGGCTGTATACCTCACTGCTGGGGGTTGTATACCTGTGCTGGAGTCCACCCTCAGCTTATACGCGAGTCAATAAGTTTTCCCAGTTTTTGGGGCAAAAGTAGGGGGGTCGGCTTATACACGGGTCGGCTTATACACGAGTATATACGGTAATAAAACTAACTGCAGACACTACTATTTTATTTTTAACAGCCCGAAGTTCCTGTTATGTTATTTTCTTTAAAGTGGTTCAAAATGATATACATTTCTCTTCATATAGTGCAATGTTCCCAATGCATGGAAATAAAACTATTATAAAGATTTTGGGCATAACTCATGTTTTTGAACACACTGCTATTATATTAGACACAACTGTACATTAGCACACAGAACAAATGTAAGCATATTAGTAGCACAGCATATGCAAGCATATTATTAGCACATAACATATGTATATACATATTTACATTTTTATGATGCACTTGTTCAGACAATTTATTTTTAGTTAATTTATCCATACATTCATTTGGATCGCCATTAAAACTTTCTTTTCAATCACTGCTACAGTTGAGTGCTGAGTCTCATTCTCTGTAATCATTGATAGTTTCACTGTATAAAGACTTGTTTTTTTAAAAAACTTATTTAAGTGGCGCTTTTGCAAACATATATGTAAGCGTTACATTTGTATGAACTTTTTTATGGGTTTAAAGAGGTTGTCCACTACTTGGGCAAACCCTTCTCCTTCCATATATTTGGCCTTATTGAAATGAAAAAGCCTATACTCACCTCATGTGCCGACATGGTTCCAGCGATGCCGGCACTTGCGTTCCCTGGACTCAGATGAGATTGTGCTGTTATGCAAGTCCCACACCCAAAAACTGCTGGCTTCTCTCCCCTCATCTTCGCATGTATGAGTAAGCAACAGGAAGGGAGACCTGTGGCTGCCACTTAACTCCTGTTGATTACTCATACATTTGAAGCCTAAGAGAAAGAAGTGGGAGTGCTCACATGAGATTACAACTTCACATAAGCCCAAGAAACGTGAACATCGGCACTGCTAGAAAAATGCTAGCATGGAAGGTGAGTAAAAGCTTTTTAATTTTAATGGGGTAAACATGAGAAATGAGAAGGGTTTGTTCTTTCTGATAACCCCTTTAATGGAGAAGAAAAATAAAACAATCATGTTATTTGTTTACATCATTCTCTGATTAGCATGAATAATTTGTTCACTATCATTACATACAAAAGCCCACTCTACTGTCACCACACCTGGGGCAGCTGCGGCCTGCTAATTTTTTAAAGATTGTAAAGTCTTTTAAGATTTTAAAGATTACTCAAGTTTTCAGCTGTTCAAGTTAATGGATAGATAGATAGATGGATAGATGGATAGATAGATAGATAGTCCTTAAGGAAACGGATGGTGAACTCAGACCTCCACTAAAAACACCCAACACACCTTAGGACCTAGGGGACCATGGGCGGACTCCGGGGGAGGGCCCAGTCAAAGGGAACAGGGGAAGAACAGGTGGGGGTGGTAGTAAGTAAGTCAGTCGTAGTGAGTAGAAGAGTGAAGGTGAAGCAAGTGGAAGTGTGCAGTCATGAGTAAGGAGAACAGAGAAGACCACAGGTGCACAGGTGGAGTGAAAACGACCTGGACGCCTAGATCCAGGACAGTCGGATGGAGGGGTTGGTCGAGAACCAGGGAACTGGCCCTAAACATGGCGCAGATGGTGTATGCCTGAACCACTGAACCGGAGGCCATGCAGTCTAAAGGAGTGGTGGCCGCAACCGAACGCACCCACTGAGAAGGCAACAGAACTAGTGTCAGGAGACATGTACCAGTCATTCGAGAGGGTCCGTGGATGCTAGATCGGGGCACTGCGTGCGGAGGCGCTGACAGGAGAGGTGAAGAAGTAGAACCAGATACAGAATTCCAACGCTGTGTGAGACTTATTTATTCTCCCACCTGCAGAGCTACCAACTGCAACAGCAGACGAGATATAGATGCCCTGTGTGACATCGGCCCTGCTAATCCATTACAATTTAACACATCTGCCCCGGGGTACTACTCCACCTATGGGGAGCGACGACACCAGGCTACCGTATCAACAACACTGGAGTCTGACCTGCAGTGTCCATACCTGTTGACCGAGACTCGTAGGTGGCGCCACAAACTTAACTTCAACAAACCCTATCCCCCATCAGACAATCCGTAATTTCCACCTAATTCAGAACTTACTCCCTCGGGGTCACGGAAGCCGGGTCTCGACCCAAATGACTCCCCTGCAGCAAACAGAGTCCGGTTCCAAGTGCCCTATGGCCCCGGTGTGGGCGAGTCATTTGTCGGGACGCCAGCTAGAGTTCTTGCCTGTAGGTGGCCAGGGGCTGCTGTTAGGGCTTCCAAGATGGTAGGGTAGCCAGGAGATGGTAGGGTAGCTAGGTGGTAAGAACTCTCCAGTTAGGGCAGGGGTCACTTGGAAGGTGTAGAAGGTGGATGGGTTGAGGGGGAGGATAAGGGTTGTGGTGCAGGTTGATGACTCTGCAGGTGAGTGCAGGGAGGCATAGGAAAGATCAGACAACACAATGTTACCATTTACTTGTAGTTGGTAACAGTTATAGCCCAGATGGGGTACAGAGTCCATCAAGATTACAGCCAGGCCAGCCAAAGGTATTTGT